>JAPPVO010000059.1:82884697-83484697 GCA_030407325.1 Camellia japonica | reverse complement strand
GATTTTATAAAAGGAGAAAATAATAAGCAAACTGAAATCACTTGTTATGAGTGTAACAAACCCGGTCACATCAAAACCGATTGTTCGGAAATCAAGAAACAATACAAGAAAAACAAAAGAAGAGCCATGATTGCTGCATGGGGAGATAGCAACGAAATTGATTTAGAAAATGACGACAACAATGAAGTTGCCAACCTATACCTAATGGCATTTGGAGATGATGATGAGGTAAATAATAAGCCCTATTCTTTTGATGAATTACAATCAGTATTCGAAGAATTGCATGATCAATTTCGAAAACTTGGCATTAAAAATATTGCACTTAAAAAATTGCTTTCAAATTCAACAAAAGGAAATGAATCTTTATCTAATAAAATTAAAGAGTTACAAAAAGATTTTCAAAAGAAAAAAGAAGAAAATGAAAATTTTGAAATTAAAAGAATCTCCTATTTTAAAAAATGAGCTAAATGATTTAAAAATTGAAAACGATTCTTTAAAAATGAGAAAATTACTTTGAATAAAAATATAAAAGATTTGAATAATACTCTCTCAAAATTTAGGAAGAGACACTTTGGATAAAATTCTTAAAAGTCAAAATCGTACATATGGAAGAGTCGGAATTGAGTATAAACCTTTTTCAAAAGAAAGCACTTTCAAAAATGGTTTTATTTATGCTTCTTCTAGACACTCACATCGCACGTGTCATTTTTGTGGTAAAAAATGTCATATTCCACTATCATATCCTATTAAAAGAAATCTTTTTGCTAAAATAAAAAAGATGTGGGTTCCTGAAAATATTTCAATTATGTCAAATTCTAACTTTTACGGACCCAAGAAAATATGGGTACCAATAGAAAAATCAAATTTTTGTAGATATGTTTCAAGACAAAATCTAGTAACGATAGATGGTATCTCGACAGTGCATACTCAAGACACATGACCAGAAATAAAGCTATGTTCGCCACACTTCAATCAAAGGATGGCGGATATGTAACCTTCGGCGATAATAGTAAAGAAAAAATCATTGGTGTAGGTAGTATTGGTAAAAATCTTTCTCCTATTATAGAAAATGTTTTACTTGTTAAATATTTAAAATATAACTTACTTAACATTAGTCAATTATGTAATAAAGGTAATAGAGTTGTTTTTGAAAAAACTCACTACATAATTAAGAACACCAAAGATAATAAAACATTGTTTGTAGGATATAGATATGAGAATGTACATGTGTTTGATTTGCATAACTTAACTTCTCATTTTGATGTTAAATGTTTATCTGTAATAAATGAAACTGGCTGGTTATGGCATAGAAAATTAGGACATGCTTATTTAGATTTAATTTCAAAACTTTCAAAAAATGTGTAAGTCATTGGTTTGCCTAAAATTAGTTTTGAAAAAGACAAACTTTGTGATGCATGCCAACTTGAAAAATAAACTAGAATTTCTTTTAAATCCAAAAATATCGTCTCAACCATTGGACCGCTTCAACTCTTGCATATTGATTTATTCGGACAATTTAGAACATTAAGTTTAGGAGGAAAATCATATGCTCTTGTTTGTATTGATGATTACACTAGATGTACATGGGTATTATTTTTAGTACAAAAAAATGAAGCTTTTTATAATTTCTCAAAGCTATGTAAAAAAATTCAAAATGAATTTTTTTTTTTAGTATTTGTAGTATTAGAAGTGATCATGATAGAGAATTTGAAAATGATGATTTTATTATATTTTATGATGACTTAGGAATAGATCATAATTTCTCAGCCCCTAGAACTCCTCAACAAAACGGTGTGGTTGAAAGAAAAAATAGAACTCTTGAAGAAATGGCCCGTACTATGCTTTGTGAGAATAATTTACCTAGATATTTTTGGGCTGAAGCCATTTACACTACATGTTATGTTGTAAACCATGCCATGATTAGACCTATTCTTAAGAAAACCCCTTATGAACTTTAGAAAGGTAGAAAACCTAATATCAGTCACTTGCGTGCTTTTGGTTGTAAATGTTTTGTATTGAATAACAATAAAGATAACTTAGAAAAATTTGATGTTAAATCGGATGAAGTTGTATTTCTTAGTTATTTGAATTCTAGTAAAGCTTATACAATATTCAATAAAAGAGCTTTACTTGTTGAAAAAGCTGCAAACATTGAAGAAGCTGTACACGTTGCTTTTGATAAATCTAACAACGTTGTTTCCAAGAATATTGTAAGTGATGATACTGCAGAAACATATCCAAGAATGGAGAGCATTTACATAACAAATGAAGAAATTCCATCTCCCGGAGAAAAAAAAGAAATAACAATGAAAAATCTTTACGAAGAATATTCTCATCCAGAAAGCGAATCAAATCTACCAAAGGAATAGAAGTATGCTCATAGCCACCCTAACGACCTTATCATAGGAGATGCAACAAAAGGTATAAAAACTCATTCATCTATTAGAAATGTTTATGGTAATTTAGCATTTGTTTCACAAATTGAACCAAAATCATTTTTAGAAGCTGAAAATGATGAAAAATGGATTGTAGCAATACAAGAAGAATTAAATCAATTTGAAAGAAATGAAATTTGGCTTTTAACCCCTTGACCTAAGGATCATCCCATAATTGGTACAAAATGGGTTTTTCAAAATAAAATGGATGAATCCGGAATTGTTACTAGAAACAAAGTTAGATTGGTAGCCCAATGTTATAATCAAGAAGAGGGCATTGATTTTGATGAAACTTTTGCACTGGTTGCTAGACTTGAAGTTATTAGAATGCTACTTGTTTTGCATGTTTTAAAGAATTTAAATTATATCAAATGGTTGTTAAAAGTGCTTTTTTAAATTGGTACATTTCGGAGGAAGTCTATGTTGAACAACTTCTCGGTTTTGAAAATCATAAATACCCGAATCATGTTTTCAAACTTTCAAAAGTTTTATATGGTTTAAAACAAGCTCCTGGAGCATGGTATGAAAGATAGAATAATTTTCTACTTGACAAAGGTTTTTCTCGAGGAAAAATAGATACAACTCGTTTTATAAAAACCAAAAAGGAATATATGCTAATTGTCCGAATTTATGTTGATGATATTATTTTTGGTGCTACTAATGAAAATTTGTACAAAGAGTTTGTTAAAGATATGTAGGGTGAATTTGAAATGAGTATGATGGAGGGGTTAAATTACTTCCTTCATCTACAAATTAAACAAATCAATGATGGGACCCATTTAAATCAAACAAAATATATCAAGGATCTACTCAAAAGGTTTGAAATAGAATCGTCAAAGCTTGCAGCAACTTCGATGAGCACATCAATAAAAATGGACAAAGATGAGCAAGATAAACCTGTAGATGAAAAGAAATATCGAGGTATGATCGGTTCCTTATCTTACTACAAGTAGACCCAATATAATGTTTAGTGTTTGTATGTGTGCACTTTTTTAATCCGTATCGAAAAAGTCACACATCACCGCAGTCAAACGAATTTTCAAATATCTTGTTGGTACTCCAAATTTGGGTTTATGGTATCTTAAGGGAACTACTTTTGAACTTTTTGGTTACTCGGATGCCGACTTTGCGAATGTAAACTTGACCGAAAAAGTACTAGTGGCACTTGTCATTTTCTTGGACACTCTTACTTCTTGGTTTTGCAAAAAACAAAACTTAGTGGCTCTGTCAACTGCTGAAGCAAAATACATTGCTGCCGCTGGGCGTTGCGCACAATTACTTTGGATAAAACAACAACTTCAAGATTTTTGATTTCACTAGATCATATTCCTATAAAATGTGACAAAATAAGTGCCATTAACCTTTCTAAAAATCCTATTCAGCACTCACGCACTAAATACATTGAAATAAGGCATCATTTTCTTAGAGATCATGTACTCAAAGGTGACATTGAACTTGAGTTTGTGCCTACACATCGTCAATTAGCTGACATATTTACCAAGCCTCTTAATGAAGAATAATTTTGTTATATTAAGATTGAATTTCGTATGATGAATACTCCCTTATAATAATTATATATAATATAAAATAAAATAAAAATATAATAATAAAAAAATAAAAAAACATTTTTTTATAAATCCTCTTTTTCTCTCTTTGTTCACCCACTCTCGCTCTCGCCTTCACTCTCTACTTATCTCTTTCACCTGCTCTCACTCTCACTTTCTATTTTTTCTTTCTCATCTGTTCTCTCTCTACCTCTCATCCTCCGACACCATCTTTATCTCCACCATCATCCCTTTAAATCCATCTCTGATCTTCTCCATCATCACAGTTCATCACCATCATCATCAACCCAAATCCCTCACTGATCTACGAAAATCCATCCCAAATCTACATAAATCCATCACCAATCTATCAAGATTTATCTCCGATCTACCGTTCTTCACAATCCTTTCCGATCCTCTCTATTGATGCAAATCTACATCATCATCACCGATTTTCACCATTGTCACCGATCTTCATTGTTGTTGACAAATTTTACATCCACTAACATCTTTTCCCCTATCAATATGTTAAAATTATTTTTGCAATGTATTATATTTTTTATATGGTTGTATGTGGTACAAACTCTTTTGTATTTAATAACAATTGCTTCTATCTACTATTAAGAAATTATTTTTATTTGTATTTTCTCTTTTTATGCTAATGCACTCGATGTAGTTGTTTATGGCCAGATCTTAATGGCCCTTGTTATTATAAATTGGTAATCTATTTCTTACAATTTGTGTAATTTTTAGTGCATTAATTTAGGGGGAGACTCGTATTATGTAATATTTTGAGTTTAAAAAAAAAAATCTTAAGGGGTGTTTATATATTTTATGCATAATTTTTAGGGGGAGTATATATAGTTATCAACTAATTTTTTTTACTCCTTATCTGCATCAACAATTTTTTTTATAGCAAAGACAGACAATTTTTTGAAAGAGAAATGCTTGCAATTTATTTCAGAATGAGAAAATATTACTAGATTACATGTAAGTTTTGAGAAGGTTTCACAGATTTTTTTTGCGTTTAACTTCTCTTAACAACTTTTCATGAGCCTCCTTTACATGTCTCTCTTTATTTTCGACTTCTCTGAGTTTTGACATTATAACCGTTGTCTAATATTGCACCGCATTCTCCAATTGAGAATTTTTCTTTTCTAGATCTCTCTTTGTCACGACCCAAACCCGCCCCTATGGGTTTAGCACCGTAACCGGCCAGTAATCCGTGATTACCAAAGGCCTGCTTAACAGTAAAGACAGTGATACAGAGTACAGGGGCTGGTGGAAGCCAAAACAGTAATAAAAGATGTCCAAATGAGCTGTGATAGTCTGTATGCAAAAAGACTTTTCTGTAACATATTCACATTCATAAGCAAAACATATGTACAACATTCAGGTTAGGGACCAAATCCCTAATTAACACAGTACAGTACAAGTCTTATACAATATTATAGAACAGAAGCAAAAGGGTGAACTGAGACACCCTAAAAAGCCCTGACTTGGACTGACATGGAACCTCGAAGTGAGGCGCGATGGTTGGCTTGACAAAAAGGGAGCTAACCCAACGCTCTTAACTCCGATTCGGTGCCTGGACACCTACATATAAATATAAACAATGAGCTAAAGCCCAGTGAATAACAAATGCGTAAAGAGGTTAAGAATGAATGCCCCTTTCAGTAACAAATCAGTCATATCAGTTATATGTGGTACATCCAATAACAAACAGTACAGTAGGTCTTAACAGACCGAATAGTCAGTTGATGGCCATCATAACAGTAAACAGTAGTGGTTCCAACATGGGAACCGACAGAGATCTCTGTGACAGTAGCAGTAACAGTACAGTAACAGTAAATTGCTATGGATGCCACGATTACAGTTCACAAATAGGACAAGCATTCATTCAGTAGAAATATCGTTTCAGAAAGCAGTACAGTTGTTCATTCAGAAAATATTCATAATTGAACATATCTTTACAACATTGTTACTCACAGAGTATTGGGCTACAGATAGGCTAGTGAGCGTCCTCGGATGCCAACCCTACACAGTTACAGAATGAACACACACTAAGTTACACACTTGGGAATCAATGACTTAGTCCCTATCTTGACTCGGTGTGGTTCTACATCAATATCCTCATTAAGATGCCTTAAACTAGGCCTAGGAATGCCTAGGATGAAATGAGGATGCAAAGATGTACTTTAAAACACTTTTCAAAATTTTCAGAAAACAGGGGTCTCGCTCGAGCGTGGCTTTCTTCGCTCGAGCGAGCTTGTCAAAACAGTGGGGTCGCTCGAGCGTGGACTTCCTCGCTCGAGCGGTCTGTAAAAATGCAAAAAGTGCTGGATGTTGAAAATCTCCGCTCGACGCCCGCTCGAGCATGAGACACAATTCTCGCTCGAGCGTAGGTTCTCTCGCTCGAGCGTGCGTCTGCGTGCACCAAAAACTTGAGAGCTTGCAATCTACGCTCGAGCTAGCATCCCTTCGCTCGAGTGGAGCTCTGAACAAAAGATGGTCGCTCGAACGTGGAAGCCAAATTCTGGAATTTCCAGATTTGCCTTCAAAGCTCAAACTAAGCATTCAACACCTTAAAACTCACCATTTTGGGCCCATTTTCTGGAAAACACTTGAAAACCAACAATATAACATGTTTTGTAAATCAATTGAGAAAATCATGGCCCAAAAGTGAGACAATTGAATACAATTTCAACCCAAATGTCAAGTACAAAACATGAACACAACATGCAAGATCTCCTTTAAATTCCAACACTTTAAATCAATATTAAATTGGCAATTTGATGGAAAAACATGATGAATTCATGAACTATAACCCAAATATGGACATGCATATGAGGATTCTATGAAAACAACCTCAAAATTCAAGAATGTAAACATGCATGCATGGATTACCACTCAATTCAACATTTTGAACTAAATCTTGACTCTAAACTCTAATTCACCAAGAACCATGCAAGAAGTAACTCAAATTCACAATGGAGAAGATGAATTCTCTACCTTAGGTCCTCAATTTCAAAGGTAGAAGCTCAGTTATGCAATGAATTCTTCAAATCTTCTAAGTCTCCAAGCCAAATTCTTGATGAGCTAAGTTTTCTCCTACTCTCCCTCTCTCTCTCACACGACTATGGCCTCAAAAGAGTGATGAAGAGTGATGCCAACTGCAGACGTCCCCGAACGTCCCGGGAGGGGATCTTCCGTTTTGTTCATTTGGGCTCACTACAGTTCAGGACTCAATGTCACGGTCCTGTATCTAATCTCGCGGAGTGCAATGCAAGACTGATGAATCATCAAAGAGTCCAAATCCGGCAAATCGTTTTTGAAAACAGATTTTTTGAAAGAAGTGCCAAACATGGACTGCTTTGCCAGATACAGAGTCGCCACCTAAATATTTATTTTGGGGGAATTTAGGAAACCCTGACTCGTTGCCTAAGGCCACGTGTCTGTCATCACCAAAGTTGCCTCGGCTCGGGAACTTGGGTACGATTGGGGAAGGTCACTTCGTGAGCACCCCCGCTCGCCCGATCAAAGATCGGCCTCTACTAACCATGATATCAAGTTTTGAAAACATTATGTGTTCTTATTCCGGTTATTAGCCTAGAATTACTATGTGATGCGCACAGTATACAAGTATAGACTGGATCGCCTGAGTTGGAACAAAACATTTCATGTTTGTTTTTGAAAGCGGTTCGCTACTCGCAAGTAGGCTAAAATGTGGATTTGCCACCCTCAGGTGGGCTTAGAAAACATGGTGATTTGCCACTATCTAGTGGGCTTAAAACTCACAGTCGATGAATTGTTCCAATCCAAATAACCCAACCTTCACCCACAGGCATTCAGGCAGTTATATCACATAAACACATAGCCTTATGGTAAGCATGCTATCATGGCAATCACTCACACGCATGCAAGGATGCTAAAGCATAACACTTACCGAGTACTCCAAGCCAAAACAGAAGCTATGTTAGAAATCAATGCATGATCCTAACTATGCTGAAATGCCTAATGCAACACATGCAAAATGCAACTAAAAATAGGCTCGGCTATTCTAAGATGGCATATGATGATGCTACAGCTAGCACGTATTCAACTTGGAATTGAAATACAGTGTAGTTAGTATGATGCGCCGAGCCCGGTGCATGCAAGACAGAATGAATGCAAACATGCGAGCATAAGTATCCTAATTGAAACGTGCCCTAAACTAACCATCATAAGCTGGTAAATAAAAAGGGAGAAAGACGTGGGGTTAGAAGACATACATCATACATACGCACACTTATTACACAATTGCCCTTGCTCGGAGGGTCCGAATAAATAATACAATCCGAATAAATAATTAAATATTACAAAACCCTAATTAATCAACAAATTAACTAGGAAAGCAAGTAAATTAGCATGCAAGCTAAATGGACCGCCTCAGCTCTGTTCCGAATGATGAATGATGCATGCTTGAGTTGCCTGGTGCAGAAATCTATTGCGATGCCCCGATTCGCCTCTGTTTGCAATTAATACCGGAATGCTGTGCAAAGCTCTAAAAGGCTGCTGATTTCTGATTTGCTGCAACAGAGAGCAAGAAAGGGGGCATGGCAAAGTATTTTCACATATGTATGCACACCTCGATCCTCGTGCCACCAATCACGCATCTCGATGCATGATGGCCGAGGAGTCGAATTGCACGACTCGATGTGAAATGAATGCACATGACAACACAACAAGGCCTAGACTCCATCATGGGTAATCCGGAGTGTCGGCAACCGGGAATTGAGACACGTTTCGTCACTTTGAGTACGAAACGTCTCTCGTTTCCCGTGCTTGGGCTAACTCCTATCCCAAACACAATGCAAATGAGATGGCATACACAATGCGACTAACATGCAACCTAGCATACGCAATGCTATGGACTAAAATGGCATACACAATGCAAGTGACATAACATGGCATACACAATGTACTTGCGAAGACTATCATGCGCACATGACGAGTATCAGTGAGATGATCAAGGCATACACAATGCAATGGCCAAACATGCAACAACATGAACTAAATGGCATGCTCAATGCAAGATGGACTTACACCAATATGAGTGAACCTCAGCCACACTCACATCAGTGGCCATATGATGAAAATGAGACAACTGAAATACATGCAAACATGCACGAATGCAATGGACCGATCCTAAGGCACAACATGCAACTCTAACAAGGCATGGCAAGGAATGAAATATGGCATACAAACAAACAAGTTCCAGCTCTGAAACATGATATACAATGGTCCCGAATCAAGCAAATATGGCACACAATGCAAGCTAGGGGGCCCGGGTACCAAAATTAGTAAAGTGCGTTACACTAAAGGTACCCAAAGCAATGCACCAAAGGCAAAACCAACCCCAAACAGACCCTAGGCAGGTCTGAAACAGTGGGGAAATGGCCTAAAATGATGGCTCGGAATACAACGAAATGGAGCTCATTCAATGGTCCGAAAACAAAGCATGCAAGCCCGACTCTCAAACACATTTAAAGAGTACAAAACATGGAAATATGGCATTCAAACAAGCTCTGAAATATGATGTATAATGAGCCCAAAACATGAACACACCTCAGTATATGCATGGAATGAACCTCAAAACTCAAAGTTAAGCATGGGTATTGAACTACAAGCATGCAAAACCAACATCATTCAACCATGAGACCCAAAAATAGAGCTAGGGCAGTCCAAAATAAGCACAATATCAGTTTAAGGCATGGCCAAAAAGTGTTAAAATCAAGGGTCAACAAAGCATGCAAAGAAAGCTAGTGAACCATGAGTTACACTACACGTATATGAAGCATATGAAGGCTCACTAAACCAGCCAAAAATAGAAGTATGCCATGCCAAAATATACCCAAATAACCACTGAAACTCAGTCCATGCATGCAAGAATGATAGGCTCCTTTGGAGGGCCATGCAAAGGGTTGTTCTACACATGCATGATGGACACACACAATGGCAAAACCACCTCTGGACAGAGGTTCTGAGGGTCCTAAAACCCACTAAAAAGAGCCTGAAATGGGTCTAGGAAACATGCAAATAAAGGCCCCTTTGAAAGGCCTTGCATGGGATTGTTCTACACATGCATCAAAGACACAAAATATGGCCAAAAGGGCTCTGGACAGAGTCAAGGCAGACCTTGAAACTCACAAATAATGGCTTGAAACAAGACTTCTCAACATGCAAAATGGAGCTCCTTTGGAAGGCCAACAAAGCTAGTAAAGAGAACAAGGGGTGAGAGGGTCACCCCTCTCTGATTTTAGGGCTCAAAAACACATCTAAGCCACTGAAAATCCACTGGGTTTCAGTGGCTAAAAGGCCAAACCAAGGCCAATGCAAATGCTCAAATGCATGGCTCAAAGCATGAGGAAATGAAGCATGAAGGGGGGGTAGATGACCCCAAACAGAAAAGAGTCCTTAAACAAACATGTTTAGAAGATCAAAACAAGACTTTTTCCAGTTTATGTCGAAACCCAAAAATGCTTGCAAATAGGGCTAAGTTATGAAGCAAAATAATGCAAAAATTGGGGAAATGATGACTTACCCTTGTAGCACAGCAATGCAACAAGTTCTGGACCAAGAAGGTGAGCCTTCAACCTCTGAAAAACAGCTCCAAGGTGATTAAATGGATGGTGGAGGTGGTAGGCTATGAGGTGTAGTGTACATGGCCAAGAATATTAGGGTTTGGAGCTTGAAGAAGAGAGCTATGGAGGGTGGGGTGTATCTATCTTAGCCAAAAGTTTCTAACCCTTGCAAATGGAGAGGAGGGTTTGTTTTATAGAGGAAGAGGGCCAAGGCTTCTTGGAGAAGCCTCAAGTAAAAAGGCCAAGCTTCTAAAAGAAGCTAAGCAAAAGGGTCAAGCTTCTTGAGGAAGCTAGACCAAAAGGGTCAAGCTTCCTCAAGAAGCTTGACAAAAGAGTCAAGCTTCTCTTAGAAGCTAAGCAAAAGGGTCAAAACCTCCTTAAGAAGACAAACAAGAGGGTGAAATCTCGGAGAGTGGGTCAAATGCTATACAGCTGGCACAACTGTATGCAACTCAAGAAGGCCAAAAAGCAGAAGGTAGGCCGACCAGTTCAAGTGGTCAGCCGACCACTTGTCCTGGTCGGCCGACCAGGGTTCAAAAAGGGCAATGTGCAAAGCTGGTCGGCCATACCAGAAAGGTGGCCTCCCAGATGAGTAGAATACAGCTGTATAGTGGGAGACCAGAAAATGTGACCCAGGAGAGAGAAAAACTAGCTTTTTAGCAAGGTTCAAAAGGGTCAAGAAGAAATACTGGTCGGCCTACCCATATTGGTGGCTTCCTAGATGAGCACAACACAATGGTGGTATGGGAGACTCGAAATTGTGGCTTAAAAGTAAGGAAAACCAGCTTTCTGTCAAGAAAACCGGCTGGAGGAGAGAGAAAATGGTCTCCAAAAGAATTGCTGGTCTCCCACCCCCGTACCACCTTCCTAACAATGAAACTAAGGTCCACACCAAAAAAGAGCCAAGACGGATGCAAAACGAGGGTTCGAGGGCCAAAACGCGCAGCCGGGGGCCCCGAAAACAGGCTGTTAAGCACCGAAGGTGGTGTACGACCACGAAGGTGGTCTCCCGGGCCACAGTGTCCCTCTAAGGAGAGGAAACAAGGTGTGTGCCAAAAACTGGAGCAAACGGAGGTAGTTAAGCGGTCCCGAACCGAGGCACACGGCCGACGGCTCTGAAAACCGGAAACTGGTCTCCAAACGGGAAAAATGGCCTACGACCACGAAACGTAGCCTACGGCCACTGAGAGATGGTCTACGAGACCTCTCCCTCCCTTCGGGAAAAGAAAACAGAGAAAACAGAACCTGGTTCGCAAACCGAGGCAAAGCACAAAAGAGCCCCGAAGTCTGGAGGCAAGGCTCGCAGCCGAGACTCTGAAACCTCAGAACGAGCACAATATGCATCATCACCGAGCGCTCAATCGGTGACGTCTAAGTCTTAAGGTCGGTAAAAAATGGGGTGTCTACACCAACACATGTAAATCAAGACTAAACAATTGGTCTAGCAAAGTCCACTTAATGGCATTTTGGTAAATAAGCCACCTATTGTAATTTAACATTATTTAATCTAATTTAATCATTCCAAATCAACTTGTAATTAAATTTACCATAAAATCACATAGATTCTAATTAGCATAAAATACCAATTAATTTCAGATTCGGTTGCCGATAAGGCCTTCAATTTGCAGTTCAAAACTTAAAACATGAACAGATAAATCAATGGCAAACATATAGAAACGCACTAAAACAACATACACACATAATCAGTTTAGAATTTCAGTCTAACCAGTTACTTATCGTGTTCAGTCACAGTGTAGCAGTAATCAGAGGTGAGGGTTGTCACAGTCTTCTCCTGACAAGTATTAACTAGTTGTTGTTTTAAAAAGCTCACATTGTCTTTCAATTGCTGATTCTCTTGTATTCTTGCTTGTAGTCATCGAGCCATATTGGAAATTGCAGTCATCGTTTGTGTACTAAGAACCATAGTGTTATTTATAGCATCGATATCACTACGATTACCAAACACACTAGGACTCTCATTTACTGGAATCGTGTGCGACTACACTATAGGTAACTATAGCTCAACTTTTTCGCGCTCCCTTTCGGAAGACAAATAAGCCCTACAGTATCGGACTCCCGCGGTTCTGAATCTGATCTCATAAGTGCAATGTAAAATAGATAAACACCAAAGAGTCCCAATCTGGCAAATCTTTTGGAAAATCGATTTTGAATCAAATTGCCAAAAATAGACTGCTTTGCCAGATTTCAAAGTCGTCACCTAAATATTTTTTGGGAAAATTTAGGAAACCCATGACTCATGCCAAGGCCACGTGTCCGTCATCACCAAGATTGTCTCGGCTCAGAAACTTAGGTACAAAAGGGGAAGATCATGAATTAAGCACCCCCGCTCGCCCGATCAAAGATCGGCCTCTACTGATCATGATATAAATCTTATGTACATTATATGCTCTTGTTCTGGTTTATTAGGCTAGCATTACTATGTGATGAGCACACACACAAGTACATACTAAATCACAAGAATTCGAACACTTGATTCATGTTTGTTTTAAAAATTGTTTCGAATATGTACTACTTGAAAAAGTGATCGCATATGAACATTACTCAAATTATTCCAATTCAAGCAATTAGCCTTCATCCACAGACATTCAAGCAGTTTATCAATTAAGCACTTAGCCTCATGGCAAGCATGCTAGACATGGCAACATCAACATGCGATATGCTAAAGTGAGTAAAGGCTCACCTAGTACTCTAAGCCAAAAAAGAGAAATGAGTTAGAAAAATGCATGATTTCTAACTAGGCAACATGACTAATGCAACACATGCGATATGCAATTTACTAGACTCAGCTACTAATATGGAAAATGAATCAGTTTGATAACATGCGATCTAAGCACGTATTCAAAGAAACACTAAACTAACAATGCAAGTTAGAATGATGAACCAAGCATCGGTGCATGCAAAACAAGTGGATGCAAACATGGAGAATGCTAAATAAAACATGATGTCCCTAAACTAACCATCATAAGCTAGTAAATAAAAGGGAGAAAGATGTGGGGTTGGAAGACATACACATATTACAATGTTGCGCTCTCACGAAGGAGAGTCCGAATAAACTAACTAACTAACTAGTTACCTAGCTATTACAACAACAAATGAATAAGAATAATTAGCTAAATTACTTAACTAATTATTACAAACCGAATTAATTAACTATTCTAACTAACTAATTATTACAAGACAAAATTGGCTAACTAATTAATTACAAAACGAAGTAACCAAATTAACTACTCTAATTACTCCTTCTTAGGAAACGAGGAATGCTCATGCATACACAGACTTTCCATCCGAAAAAGCCACTATTTCTGTTGCTGAATGCCTCTGTTACATAGTAGAACACTTGCACTGATTTAAATCTGCAAACTAACTCTGTTCTGCTGGGAGAGTACACTGCTGGATTTTGCATTGGTGGCCGACAGAGGGCCTGCCGTCCACTGATGATGGCCTGCCGGTCACTGTTGACAGGGTTGTCCTGCTGCAACAGAGAGCAAATAGAGCAGAGATAATGTATTCTCAAGGGTTTGTTTGCACAATTTACCCCTCCTTATCATTTGAACAGCTCAAAAGAGTAGTAAGTTTGATTCACAAACCACCAATGGATGCAATTTCATTGCATGATGGCTTATGAATCAAGTGTTCAAGTTCAATGAATGCAACAAAACAAGACTCTCAAAATCACCTCCTTATCATGAAAGATCAAGGGAAGTAGTTGACAATGAATCTTGAACCATTTTTATCACTAATGAGTATGAAATGACTCAAGACTCAAGGGTTTAATTAATGTCTAATTGAACCCAAACCAAATTATTATCTTGCTCTTTTTAATCACCAATTTTATTACTCCATTTTAGATTACCATCTATTCTTTAATCAATTGAGTCCAAAGGTGAATTTAAGTCCTCTAATGAAAAGAGGGCTCAAACAAAGTGTTGCTTTGGGCATGAAAGAGACATCATACCGTTGGTAATGAACCCCCAAAGGGATTAAACCATTAAGCATGACATCTCAATCTCATGCTTAAACAAACAAGTAGTTTGAAATCACTTTCAAAGCAAAACAAAAGCCAAGAAATGAGGGAGGTTGCAAAGGTGATTAAGAGTGATCATAAGTATGGAAAGCCATAAATAAACACTATCAACTCAAATAAGATGGTGTCTAAGGCCTAAACACCAAACTCATGAGGAGAATTACATTATAAGCATGCAAAGCAAAGCTCAAATGCAACAAACACTTAAAAACAGTCTTAAAACAGTCCTAAATAAGTCTTAAAGCATGCTGGAATTAAGACAAAAATAGCTAGATTAATAAGCTAAAACAAGGATCATACTAGGCTAGTAAGCAAAACACAAGGAGGGGAGGCTAACCCCTCCAATTTTGGACTTCAAACCATGATTTTAGCCACTAAAATAACTCTGAAAAGTAGTGTTTAAAAGCTCAAAAAAGGATAGTGTAAATGTGGGAAACACAATGGAAAAGGCCTTGAGAGCGAGATATAAAGAAAGGTGAACCACCCTTCAACCTTTATTGGCCTTAAAACTCAAGTTTCAGCCCAAAAATACAAAGCTTTTACAGCCCAAAAACAGTTGGAAAATAGTAAGAAAGAGAGTAGATACAACAAGTATAGAGACAAAGCTTTATACCTCTTGAAGAGGAAATCACTTCTAGGCAACAAAACAAGGCAAACACACCCTCAAGAGCTCAAACAAGGCTCAAAGATACCTCGCCTCAAAGATCGAGAGGTTTGGTTAAGAGTGTATAGGCAAAGGTGAAGAAATTTGCAAGAAAGAAAGAGAGAGAGAATTGTAGAGAGAGAAAGAGGAAAAATTTTGCTCCAAAATTTTTCTAACCCCAAAGCAAGAAGGGAGGCCCTCTATATATAGAGAAACATGAACCTCCCTAAAAAACATCCAGCCATACATGTGGGAGTAGATGCAAGCATTTGTGGAAACAGCTGGCATAGCTGTCACAAAATATCTGCAAAACACATTAGTTGCCGGCCGGCCATCACTGGTGGCCGGCAGGCTACATCAGTGACCGACAACCAAAAACAATGGCCGACAGCCCATAGTAGTGGCCAGCACATGCCACCAGAGGTTGCAGGCTTGAAGATCACTAGGTTTAGTCTAAAATAAGACAACAGGGATGCAAGGTTTGGAAGGCTCAAAGCTGTGGCATTCTACTGAGGACTTCAAGCACTTGACAAGCATATGCACTCATCATCAGGTGTGCAAGTAATGAAGTCCAAGTCGTAAGGGCCGTCAAAAATGGGGTGTCTACAGTAACCTCTCATTTGTAATAATTACAAGCACCTTAATCATGTCCGAACCATTGATGGCTAAAGTAAAGGATGATATGATTACACAGAAAGTAAACAAATTTTTTCTTTAAAACCACTTGAAGATTTCTTATCTCTGCATATCATCTTTGTCACTTTTTATACACTTCACCGATCCAATACTCGATGCATATTTGCTCAAATCTCTTGTTTGTCAACCTTTTGGGCGCCGCTGTTGTAAGAACCTGAATTTTTGGACAACTAATTAGTTTGTTAATAACAATAGTAAGTCAATTAATAGTGATTATTAAATTATAATGTTAATAGCATCATGATTAATACCAATATTAAATTCCTTTAAATAAATTTATTTATCTTTTTGTGATTAAATTTTTATATCTAAATACAGTTGTGGAAACTAAATGAGTTAAATAAATAGTAACTAAATTAATCAGAGGATAGTAGAGAGCAAAATATCTAGTGACTAGGTTATATATATACATTGATTTTTATTTTTTGTACACACACTCGAAAAAAAGAAAATGAAATCATACTTTTTTTGGGGCAGAGGAATTTGGCCACCCTTCCTTCTTAAGGAAGGAGGCCGCTGAGAGCAAGCATGCAAAGGCATGCATACAACCACTGTCACGACCCGCTCCCTGTACCCAAGGGTTAAGCATCGTGATGGCCAGTAACTGAAGTTACCTCCGGCCAATTCAAAAACAAATTAATAAACGCAAGCAGAAGAAATATTTAAATAAGGGTACCAAAATAATCATCGGAGCTTCTATTTTTATTACAAAATATATTGACAAAAAATGCTGATATTTACATATATAAAAAATATCATAAAAGTGTTGTGTGCGTCTATTCCGCAGCCCCGCATCTAAGACTTTCCAAAAGCTATTTCTGAATTGCATGTTTCCTGAAAATTGGTAAAAAAACTATAAGCACATGGCAGAGTGAAAAATATTATACCAAGAGTATAAGGGACACGAAATAACCATGGATCGTTAGTTAGGCCAAAACATTTACATAAACAAATCATTTAAGTAGCAGAAACTGAAATACAGATATTATATAAATATATAACCATAACCACGGTACAGAACAGAACAGAACAGAGGTCACATAAGTGACAGTCAGAACAGAGGTACGGATTCAAGAGGTGGCTCGTACGGATTCTAAAGGTGGCTCCCACAATAGTGTAGCACTTAGCTCCGCACAGAACAGAGGTCAATGGATCCATGACAAACAGAGGACCACAAAGTGGTCAAACAGAGGCCAATGGTTATTTAAGTCCCCCAAGACGTGGGACTCCCGTGGTGGTACTTACAAAACATAATTGTATATAAGGTCATAGCCAAATATTCTTTAAAATGTAAACAGACATATCCATGAGTTTCCTTTTAAGCAAATAGGGTTCAGAAATAAAACCACGTAACTGAAACCTTTATAAAACATAACTTTTATTAATATACTAATAAAACATAACTTGTGTAAAACAGATTTTGGTAAGTCAAAACATACGTAAAATACATTTTGGTGACTCAAGGTATAATATAACTCACCTTAACTTTAATACCTTACTCTTTTTTTTTCACTATCAAAGACCCTTTCAGCTTCCACTATTTTTCCTTTCTTTCTCTCCTCTCTTTTCTTCTTTCCTTTCTTCTTTTCTTCTTTCCTTTCTCTTCTCTAGATTGATCACTCTCCCTATTTATAGGGAGCCGACGCCATTCATCGGCCAACATGTGGCCGAGCCATCTCTCTCCCTCCAGATTCGTCATAACTATATATAGATTCAATCTTATCCTAAATAAATATTTAAGATAATTACCCTTTGACCCAATATTTTAATATAATTATATAAATAATTTAATTCATAAATAAATTACATTTTATCGTATACCAACATAAAATTAATTATTTATTTTAATACCACACTCATTATTATTATTATTATTATTTATATTATCTATATTATTATTATTTATATTATTTATATTATGACCCCTAAACTTTTAATAATTATATTATTTTATAAAATTATGCATAATAATATATAATAAATCATATATTTTCTTAATTGAGATTAAATAATATTAGTATAAATTCTACAGAATAATTAAAAATCTGGGTTGTTACAACCACACCCTAAGCCTATACATGCAGGTAATATTTCTCAAGCCAAGAGAAAAAATAAAATAAAATAAAAATAGGCCTCCAAACTCCTACAAATAGAACACTGTTTTAGCCCTTTTCATTTTTATACACACGGCTGAAGAAAAAGAAAAAGAGAGGAGAAAAGAAAAGAAAAAGAGAGGAAGAGGAGATGGTGCTTGGTAGTCACTATTTCAAAACTAATCTTGAGAATAGTTTGTAAAAGCTCTTGAGGTAGGAATACTCAACCTCTATCCTTCCTTAGATATTTTTTTTACTGAATCTATATATTAAAAGTATGCAAGAGTGTGCATTGTTAATATACACATAGCAAGAATAACTCAATGCATGTTTATATTTTGATAGAATAATAATTTTATGATTATATGATTTCTATTTCTTCTTGCAAGCATAGATTAGATAGTTTAGCTATTGATTTTATCTTCTTATGTGTTCAAATTGTAAGTATTTCTAAATAATCTGTATATTCAACTTGTATCAATTACATCAAGACCGTAGTTTATATAACCCTAATGCCTAAACCAAGAAGGAAATACAGACTCACGCATACAATCACGCCTACACAATCATGCCTAATATATATATACAGAATCATCCCTAATATGTACACAATCATGCCTATATACGATTATATTCTCATACCCCTACTCAAACTTAAGGGGTTTTAGCCAAAAACATGGAGAGTTTGTCAAGAAGAAATCGAAAATGAGCAATGGTGTGAATCTTGGTGAAGAAGTCAGCAAGTTGTAGAGTTGAAGGGACAAAAAGAGGCAGGATAGAACCAGACTGGAGGTGCTGAGGGGCGAAGTGACAATCAATCTCAATGTGCTTCATGTGTTCATGGAAAACAATGTTATGGGCAATCTAAATAGCACTGCAATTATCACAGTAGAGAGAGGTCGAAGAGGACTGAGGAATGCCCAAGGTAGAAAGGAGACAACGAAGCTAGACAACCTCAACAGTAGCATGAACCATAGCACGGTACTCAGCTTCGGCAGTAGAACGGGCAACAATAGTTTGTTTCTTGCTTTTCCAAGAAATCAAGGAATCACCAAGAAATAGACAGCAACCAGAAGTGGACTTATAATCACTAAGATCACCAGCCCAATCAGCATCAGCATAAGCGACCAACTCTAAGGAAGAAGTAGAAGACAGCAATAAGCCTTGGAAGATAGTACCGTGGAGATAGCAAAGAATTCGAACCAAAGCAGCCCAATGCGAAGAGCGAGGAGTAGAAACAAATTGGCTAACCACATGAACAACATAGGCAAGATCAGGACGAGTAACGATCAGATAGACTAAATAGGCCACAAGCTCGCGATACAAAGTAGGATCATCTAGCGGGACACCATCAGTAGTGTTAAGATTCACATTAAGCTCAATGGGGGTATCTGAACTTTTAGTGTCAGTAAGACTGACACGGTGAATAACCTCATTGGCATACTTGGCCTGAGACAGAAAGTAATCATTGGGAGAAGAAGCTACCTCAATACTAAGAAAATATCGCAAGAGTCCCAGATCTTTCATTTTGAAAGTGCGGAAGAGATGCTGCTTGACCTTAGAGATAGCAGAAGTGTTAGAGCTAATGATGATCATATCATCTACATACAGTAATAAGGCAACAAAACCAGCAGAGGTGTGGAGAAGAAACAAGGTAGAGTCTTGGTCACACGGATGAAACCCAAGCTCAATAACAGCTGTCTGAAAGTGATCATACCAGGCATGAGGAGATTGTTTCAAACCATACAGAGCATACCAAAGGCGACAAACAAGCCCAAAAGAATGAAGAAGACTAGGGGGAGGATGTATGTAAACCTCCTCAGTGAGATGGCCATTAAGAAAAGCATTCTTAACATCCATCTGATAAAGAGCCCAATGACGAACAACAACAAAGAGATCAAAGTACGAACAGTAGTCATCTTGGCCACAGGGGCAAAGGTCTCTTCATAATCAATACCATACTCCTGTGAGAAACCTTTGGCAACCAAGCGAGCTTTGTAGCTCTCAAAAGAACCATCAGAGTGAGTCTAGACTTAGTAGACCCATTTGCAACCAACCAAGTTCTTACCAACAAGCAAAGGAACCAACTCCCAAGTACTAATGTTTTGTAAAGCAGACAACTTATCCTCTATAGCTTGAATCCAATGGGGATCCTAATAGGCCTCCTTATAAGACTAAGGTTTCTGAAAAAGAATGAATAGTAGACAAAAAAGTACGATAGAAAGCAGAAAAACATGTATTAGACCAACCTAACCTGTTCGGTGGATGACGCGCTCTAGTAGGATATCGGTGTGTAGCAAGATCAGAGTCGTCAGAAGCAGGAGGATCAATAGTAAGAGTAGAGACAACTGGTGGAAGAACAGCCTGGTGATGAGAATAAACTAACAACGGAGGAGAAGGAGGAAGAGGAGTAGGCTGGGGAGAAAGAGGAGAAAATAAAGGAAGGTCATGGGGAACAATAAAGATGTACTCATTAGGAGGGACCTCAGAAGGAAATTGGTCAATGTGAACTAAATCCTCTTTGGAAACAAGAACAGTGATAGGAAAAAGCTGAAAGTAAGGCAAACGTTCGAGAAAAGAAACATGACGAGAGACGTAAAGACGACGGAAAAATAGGGTCGTAACACCGATAGCCTTTCTAAGTAAGACTGTAACCAAGAAGACACATAGGATAGACCGGGCACTAAGTTTGGTCCGATCTTTACAGGGAAGAAGGACAAAACAAGCAGACCCAAACACACGAAGGAGGGTGTAATTGGGAAGTTGAGAGAATAAAGCCTCATAAGGAGACTGACCAGAAAGAAGGGGAGTAGGCATGCGGTTTAAAAAAAAAGCAGCAGTAAGAACTGCCTCTCCCTAAAACGAAGCTGGAACTGAGGCAGAGAGAAGAAAAGACCTAGCTGTCTCAAGGAGATGACGGTGTTTACGCTCAGTTCGACCATTTTGGGTAGGTGTATCAGTACAAGAAGTTTGGTAAATGGTACCCAAGTTGGCCAAATACTCACAGAACTCAGTTTTAAAATATTCCCCACCCAAGTAAGATCATAACAATTTAATGGTAGCCCCAAACTGTGTAGTGATCATAGATTGAAATGTATGATATATTTGGTAGAAGTTAGATTTATGAGTCATAAGATAAACCCAAGTATAACGGGTGCAATCATCAACAAAAGACACATAGTATGAGGAACCCCCTTTAGTGAGAACATGAGAGGGTCTCCAGACATCAGTATACACAAGAGAAAATGGAGAAACAGAAACTGAAGTACTTTTATTAAAAGGCAAAGCCTACATTTTGGCAAGTTTACACCCCCGACATTCATCAATTTGACTAGAAGAAACTTTACCCAATAATCCTGACTGAGCTAAAGACCATAAGTGGTCAACAGACAAATGACCTAGGCGAGAATGCCATAAGTAAAACTTACTTGATTGAGAATCTAAATAAAATGAGGAAAAATCAACTGGAGAGGTGGATAGAGGGAGATGCAAGCTTTCTACCACATAAAGATCTCCAACTCTACGACCGGTCCCAATCTGCTTCTTGGACACTCGATCCTACACACAACAGACAGAAGAGGAAAAGATAACATTAAAACCAAAAGTATCAAGTTGACTGATAAATAATAAACAGACAAATAGCTGAGGAACATAAAGAACACAGGGAATAGTAACAACAGACATGACAGAGGATAAAACAGACCCAACAGATAAAACAGGCATACCAAACCCATTAGCAGTATTAACAGTAATAGGAGAGGGCGGGGGGAGACAATTTTGAAGTAAGGAAAGGTGAGGAATCATATGATGAGAGGCACTAGAGTCAAAAAGCCAGACAGAAAAGAAGATACCTAAAGAGGACCCAAACAAACCTGACTGAAGAGAGGTGAGAGTAGAAGCAGATGAGGATGGTTGGGAGGTGGACAAAAGATGTTGAAGTTGAGCCATATGGGCACGCAAGGAAGCCAAGTCAGGATCAGAAGCTAGAGCAGATGCAATATAAGCAGCAGGAGGTCGAAACTGTGTTTGGGGCCACTGAGAAGACTAAGCAAATTGGTGTCCCTTCTTGGGACAGTTGTACTTCCAACAGCCCTTTTGATGGCAAAAAACATACTCATCAGAGGCTAGTGGCCCCTTCTTAGGCTTCACATTTCCCTATAGCTGATGAGGTAGTGGGGTCGACAACAGAAAAGGCTGAGTAGGAGCCAAGAAGATAAATGAAGACAGAGTCTGACTAGCCGTCTTAAGACAGGTTTCCTCAGAGAGGAGCTCACGAACAATAGTATCCATAGAGGGGAGAGGAGACCGATGAAGGATACCGCCACGGATAGTCTCATACTGAGGGGAGAGAGCTGTTAAGAACTGCACTAAACGACCTTGCTCCCGAAACTCAACATAAGCATCTAGGGCCTTGAGGCTAGATAGTTCCATAAGAGCCAACTGATCCCAAAGACCTGTCATCTCAATGTAAAAGTCCTGAATAGATTGATTCCACTAACGAGCACTCTGAATAGCTGTTTCCAACTCATATCGCTTGGCAAAGTTGGACTGCTGATACATACCTAACAAATAGTCCCACACCTCCTTAGCAGTATTGTATTTGGAAAACATTATTCCAATACAGTCATCCACAGAATTATGAAACCAGGTCAGAACTTGGGCATTATCACAATCCCAAGTGTTACAGGAAGTCATATATCCTTCTTGTTTCGGGTCCAATGGACGAGGAACAAAACTAGAAACATAGCCCAATTTTTTCTACCCAAGAAGGAAATTCTTTATAACACTAGCCCAATAAGCATAATTGGCACCAGTGAGTTTACATCTTATGGCTTGGATTTTGGTGTCCGTCATTGTAATAAACCAAAGATAAAATAGGTCAAAGTGTAATAATAATTAACAAGTGGGCTAAACAGAAAATCAGATTTTCTTCTTCTTTTTTTATTTATTTAAATATTAATCAAATAAGAGTACTGATAACAAATGGGCAAAGTTTCAAACATAGAGATAGAGAGAGAAAGAACCAGGGGCATAGATGAACCAGACGAAGCCGATGAGAGTCATGATAAATCGAGATGAACCGAGAGAGTCACGATGACCAGAGGCAGTCGACGAGTCGCGATGAAGTCAACGAGAACAGAGAGAGACTCAGCAGATAGGGTCGTGATTGAATTGAGACCGAGTGGCAGAGGGTTCTGGGTCAGGGTTAGATATGAAACAGATGAAGCAAACCCACTACAGTTAGGGTTTCAAACCAGGCTTTGATACCATGTAAGTATTTCTAAATAATCTATATATTCAACTTGTACCAATTACATCAAGACCATAGTTTATATAACCCTAATGCCTAAACCAAAAAGGAAATACAGACTCATGCACACAATCACGCCTATAGAATCATGCCTAATATATATATACACAATCATCCCTAATATGTACACAATCATGCCTATATACGATTATATTCTCACACAAATATTCTTCATTGTTTGAAATAATCTTGCATAGGGGTAAAATGAGATAAGGTTGGTTCACTTTTACTCGAAACTTATATTTTCTTCACTGTCTCAGATTTTATCGAAGGTAAAAATGCTTTAATAAATTGAAAATAACTTGTGTCAAAAATCTGTTAGTACTGGGAGTATATATAGGTGTTCTATACATGTCTAAATTTTTATAAAGTCATTGGACACCATTTTCTTACCGAAGTAAATATTTGTCCTAAGTGTTATTCACAGCACAGCAGAAACAGTGACTTCAAATAGGTCCCATTTTCTCTGCAAATGGTAGTTTTCTACATGACCACTTGGGATAGTTAGATATAAGAGTTACCTTTCATTTTTCGCCGATTTCACAAAAAATGGATAAGTCTAAAGGAGAAATTGTAGTTTTATTAAAATGCAACAAAATCTATCCTATTTTCTTAGAAAAATTATTTGACCATCTTCTATTGGTTTTCAGTCTTCAAACTCTTCTGGAAATATGTTCTAAACTCAATATCTAGCATGCCGTTCTGACCATACCTCGTTTTGACACCGTTTGATGCCTTTTTTTATTTTTCAAACACAGATCACCTGTGCTGGAAGTTACCGTAACTCACAGTCCCAGAAACCAGTTTTCTTCCAAATTTTATTTCTCTATTTTAAAATCATTTTTAGCCATGGTATTCTTCGTGAAATATTTTTCTAACTCAATGAACTAGTACCAGTTAAAATATTGTAATAATTGAACTTCGTTTGATATGGGTTTCATTATTTTTAGTCTAACCATACAATATTGAAAATAAGAAGTGTGAGAAATTTATTAAAATTTTGTGATGACTCCTAAGACATTCTATAATATTTATTTTGGTTGCCATACGTGCTTATGTTGTGCTATATAAACCTTATGTCACTGTGGTTTGCAAACTAAAACTTGTACATGCTTCAAAATATGAATTCGACGAAGTAAAGAAACATGAAATTGAATCGATGCATTAAAGTTTAAAAGTGATGGGGTGAGCCTAGTTTAAAGTCTTGCACAAGTGAGTTAGGAACCCTAACATAGCACGGGAATGTATTTTGGCTCTTATCAGTATAGGTGATATAAGATTGGTGGTGCAGGTGTCACAACATAGGCCATTCCCTTGGGGCAGACCATGATGTCATGACTCGGGTATGTAACCCTGGTGCGTGGGCATCATTGGTAGTTATAGCAAGTAACATTTGAATATTTGACCAAGGGGGAGTCAGAATTGCCCGGGACAATTGCTTAGCGGTTGAGTGGAAATAGTGCTCCGCAGGGAGTTACTTAGACTTACTTGATAAACTAAACTTATGTGAATTTAAAAGAAAAATTGACATTTTCCTTATGATGAATTACTGCTTCCACTTGCCATTGTTCTTATTATCTATTATTATTATTTCAACTGATAGTATTCATGTTATGCTTATTAAACGCTGCTTGTTACTTTGTTACTACACATTATTCATTAATTGTGAGTATTGTTATCGAAGTGAGTATTTTGGGGTTGTAGTACCTTATTGAGCTCGTCGCTCATTTGCATTACTGTTGCTCTGGCATTTTATGCCAGGTACCGAATAAACTGAAGGAAACACCGAGGTCTTGGAAGGACATTCAGCCTTGGTTAGCTTGAAGTGTGCCTAAGTTCCATGAACCCTTTTTCTGAATTTTTTTCTAGTTTTTCTCTTCTTTTTTTTTTTTTTTTTGGAATATATGTCTTTCTTTCATGTACTAAGACTAAGTCTTAAGTTTTATTGGAGTTATAATTTAAGAACTTTTAAATTCTATGTTGTTAATTAATGGATGATGGTAAACTTAGTGGCAACATTGATGAGGAGTTCTTAATTAAGAAAATTGGTTTTAAGTTCTAAACCTTATTATGATGTCCTTAAATTTTGGGGCGTCATAACTTGGTATCAGAGCATAGGTTGAGAAACCCTTGAGACCTTGAGGAATCATAAGCCTGCTTGTTAAATAACTTATTAGTGGTTATAGTGAGCATTTTTAGTTACTAAGTAAAATTTTGATTTTTGTAGATGGCAAATGAAAATCAGAATGGATGGTTGGAGGAGGAACTTGAGATGTTAGAAGAACCTATTGATTGGGAGAAGGATCCAGAAGAAGTGCCAAAAAAGAACTTGGAAGAAGAATTCAGAATAGGAGTTGATGGTGATTCCGATTCTGAGTCTGACTCTGATCAGGAATTAGAGGAGTCTGATCCTGAATCCTCGATAGAGGACGGCCCTGAGGCGACCTTGAGACACATGAAGGTGCCGCCCAATCCTGCCATACGGGAAGGCAGTATTTGTAAGGGTTACCCCTACTAGGATGTGCTATTAGAGAAGCTTTCCTAGAATGGACATGTTTATCAGGCCAATCCAGATAAGAGAATATCTGGACAATAATTTCTATCGAGTATGGAACCTACCACCACAGTACGTCGCAAACAAGGGTGATACATTTCTACTCCGAGATATTCGGACTACCCAACCTTCTTTCGGTCATGTTGTCCGAACCTTAGGCCCATTGGTGAATTTTTATAGAACTACCACATATCATGAGATCCCCACCTATGTGATTAGGCTACCACCACAGTACGTCGCAAACAAGGGTGATACATTTCTACTCCGAGATATTCGGACTACCCAACCTTCTTTCGGTCATGTTGTCCGAACCTTAGGCCCATTGGTGAATTTTTATAGAACTGCCGCATATCATGAGATCCCCACCTATGTGATTAGCTGAATAGTGTGTCAAAATGGGATACGGATGGTCCTTTTCCATTGGGAGTGTTATAGGCTACCTGATGAGGCATGGGAGTTGGAGGAGATAGTGCATCAACGTTGTGCCCGCTTGCTTGGTTAGGAGATGGCAAGTATAGAAGTTAGGACAACAACAAATTTTCTAGTACTTAATTGTAATAGTCCCAGTTTCTAACTTAGGGTTTTTGGCAAAAATACCACAATGAGATAGGAAGGGGTAGAATGATTTTTTTGTTTTTGTTTTATGAATGTACTGATCTTTTATTATTATTAATGAAATCCTAGTATTTAAAGGTTTCTGTGTTTAACTAGGATTGTTTTACATGCATTTTATCAACAAATAAATAAATAAATAATAAAGGGTGTAACAACAATATCCTTCGTATAGAAAATGGCAAGAAGAACTAGGGCAAATGGATCTAATGACAACAATAACAACGACAACAACAACAACAGTGACGTCATGAACTTCGTTCGGGCAATTACTAATGAACTAAGAAACCAACCCAGGCGTGAAACAACAAGGCAAAATTAATAGCGAAATTTCAAAAACTCAAACCCCAAATTTTTTTCAGAGAACCCAATCCCTACACAGCTGAGGCTTGGATAAGGCAAGTGAAGAAAATATTAGAGACGCTAGAAATTCAGAACAAGCAGGACCAAGTGTCCCTTGCTTTATTTCTCTTCGACGAGGAGGCCGATTTCTGGTGGACAATGATTAAGGAAAGTCGTCAAGTGGCAGAACTATCTTGGAGACAGTTTGAGGAATTGTTTATGGAAAAGTACTTCCCAAACTCGGTAATGCAGGAGATGATTCAAGAATTTCTCCAACTGAAACAAAGGAGCATGACTGTGACACAGTATGCCAATCGATTTGAGGCCCTTTCTCGCCATGCCATAGCTATAGTGGCAAATGAAACAGACAAAGTAAGGCATTTTGAGTGGGGACTTGACTTGGGAATCCGAGATAAGTTGGTTGCAGTGCAACTACCTACTTATGCACAGGTAATAGATAGGGCTCTTACTTTAGAAAGAGAGAAAATAGACATTGCAAGAACTCAATGTCAGCAGTCTAGAGCCAACCAGCAAAGAAGTGGAGGACCCTCAAGGAACAATAGGACCCCTGTTACTTCAGTACCCTATGCTAAGGGGCCACAACAATAGCAAGGGTACAATCCTGAATAATATGGTAGGGAAGGGGCTAAAAGGTGTTACAAATGTAGCTAAGAAGGGCACTTTAGGAACAACTGTCCTCAAAGATCAGGCTACTACATCAATCAAGGGGGAGCCGTTCAACGAAACAAATGCGCTCTAACTCAGGGAACACGAGCTACGCAAAATTCCCAATCCGACAAAGGTTAGTAGCCAGCTAATTGGAATGTGGGACAATCGAGGACTCAACAACCAGGAGATACCAATGCAAGGAAATCTTAGGTGCCAAATCAGGGTGCTATCAGGAGAGTCTATGCACTCCAAGAATGAGAAGACACTGGAAATCCTTCAGTGATTCATGGTATACTTATCCTTATGAACTCTTGTGTACAAGTCTTGCTTGATTCTGGAGCATCACACTTCTTCATATCTGCTTCATGTGTTATAACTTTGGGATTAGAGCCTAAATGTTTAGGAACACCTATGAGTGTAGCTTTACCGCTAGGAGGTCAAACTCAAGTAGATCTCGTATGCAAATCATGTGGACTAGGAGTCTCCAGTTTACATTTAACTTGCGACCTACGAGTCATGGAAATGTCAGACTTTGACGTTATCCTAGGAATGGACTGGTTATCAGCCCATAGAGCCACCATTGATTGCTATCGAAAGACGATGACTGCTTACTTTCATGATGGAACGTGATTCCTATTTAAGGGAGATACATAAGATTCTCTATCACCGACACTTCGAAAGTCAAAGTGGCATGATCACCTGGCTAGGTGGCTAGCCAGCTTAGTTCTAGAAGATAAAGATCGTATGGAACTAGGGCTACCTCGTGTAGTGTGTGAGTAAGCTAATGTATTTCCAAAGAAACTACTGTAGACGTCCCCGAACGTCCCGGGAGGGAAATCCCGTTTTGTTCATTTGGGCTTACTACAGTTCAGACTCAAATTGTCACGGTTCTTAATCTGAACCAAAGAGTCCAAATCCGGCAAATCGTTTTAAGAAAATAGATTTTTAGAAAAGGAGTGTCAAACATGGACTGCTTTGTCAGATACAGAGTCGCCACCTAAATATTTTTTAATGGGAAAATTTAGAAAACCCTGACTCGGTGCCAAAGGCCACGTGTCCGTCATCACCAAAGTTGCCTTGGCTCGGGAACTTGGGTACGATTGGGGAAGGTCAGCTATGAGCACCCCCTCTCGCCCAATCAAAGATCGGCCTCTACTAACCGTGATATCTTGTTTTGAAAACATTATATGCTCTTATTCCGGTTATTAGCCTAGAATTACTATGTTATGCGCGCAGCAAACAAGTATAGACCAAATCGCCTAAATTGGAACAAAACATTTCATGTTTGTTTTGAAAATGGTTTGCTACTCGCAAGTAGGCTAAAAATGCAGATTTTTGCCACCCTCAAGTGGGCTTAAAACTCGCAGTTTTAATGCATCATTCCAATTTAGGTAATTCAACCTCCATCCACAGGCATTCAAGCAGTTATATCACATAAGCAACTAGCCTCATGGTAATCATGCTGTCATGGCAACACTCACACGCGTGCAAGGATGCTAAAGCAAAAGAACTTACAGAGTACTCCAAGCCAAAACAAGAGCTATGTTAGAAATCTATGCATGATCCTAACTATACAGAAATGCCTAATGCAACGCATGCAGGAATGCAACTATAATAGGCTCGGCTATCCTAGAATGACATGTGAAATGCTACAGCTAATCATGTATTCATTTTGGAATTGAAATACAAATGCAGTTAGAATGATGCGCCGAGCCCAGTGCATGCAAAACGAATGAATGAATGCAAACATGCTATCATACTGTATGCTAATTAAAACATGCCCTAATCTAACCATTGAAAGCTAGTAAATAAAATGGAAGAAAGACGTGGGGTTGGAAGACATACACACACTCACGCACACTTATTACACAATTACCCTCGCTCGGAGGGTCCGAAAGAATATACAAATTAATTAACTTACAAGCTAATTAATTATTACAGACCACTTAATTAATTAACAAATTAACTAAGCTAAGGAAAGCAGTAAAAGGCCTCAGGAAGAGGGATGCATGCATGCATGCTCGGCTTTGCTCGGAAATCCGTCGCCATGTCACATACTGCCTCTGTTTACACTGCTTTGCACCTCTGAAAACTGCATAAGTCTCCAGAATGGTTCTGGACCACCTTCTGAGCACTGTGGAGTGCCACTGGCCAGATCAAAAGGCCACCGGCCATGGGAATGAGGTTATCGGCCAAAGATGGTGTCACCGGCTGGAATTTGGTGGCCGGTCGGCCATTGCTTCCTGCAGAATCCTGCAGTTGACAGCAGCAGAGGGCAAGCAGTGTATGGCATGGAATTTCAAAGTAATGTGTGCATGGCCGCTCTCCCAATCATGTAATGGACTCAAGGGAGTGTGGCCCTCGACCCTCGGGCCATCAATCACGCATTTCAATGCATGATGACCCAAAAGTCAAGTGTGCAACTTCGATATCAAATGAAATGCAAGCACAAAACACATCAAAGGGCCCCAACCCCTATCATGATTGATCAAGAGGCAAGGGATGCATGCTCAATGAAATGCAACCTAGGCATGGAGGTTAAGTATGCAACATGAACATGCAAATGAGCAATGTATATTAGGCACGCAACCTAAACATGTAAGCAAACATGGCATGCAACAACATGCGATGATGGACTTAAACTAACATGGATAGCTCGCAAGCATGCCAAAATCAGTGGCCATGTGATGAAAATGAGGCAACCAAGATGCATGCAAACATGCACAATGCAATGGCCCCGAGTCTAAGGCACAAAACACAACTCCACAAAGGCATTGAAAGGATGAATTATGGCATACAATGGCATATGATCCAGCACTGAAGTATGATGCTCAATGGTCCCGAAACATGCAAGTATGCCACCCAATGCATGAAATAGCCCCCGAAACTCAAAACTAGGCACATGCATTGAACTATAACTATGCAAAGCAAGCATTATTTGACCATGAAGCACAAAGACAGAGCCAAGGCGGTCCCAAAATATGCACAATACTAGTTTAAAGCATGGCCAAAAAGTGCTAACATGTAGGGCTAAAACAATATGCAAGATTGGCTAGTAAGCATGGTTTATACCACACCTATATGAAGCATATGAAATCTCACCAAACCAGCCAAAAACAGTGAACAAAACATGTCAAAATATGCCCACATACCCACTGAAATGCATCCAATGCATGCAAAAATGATGAGCTCCTCTAGAGGGCCATACAAGGGGTTATTAAGCACATACAAGGTAGACATGTAACATGGAAAAACCACCTCTGGAAATGGATTATGACAGCCCTAAACCTCACCAAATTGGCCCTGAAATCAGTCTCGGAAACATGCAAAGAAAGGCCTCTTTGGAAGGCCTTGAATGGGATTTCTCTACACATGCAACATAGACATAAAATATGGCCAAAAGGGCCTTGGACAGAGCCAAGGAAGATCTCAAAACTCACATAATAGGGCCTGGAAAGTGACTTCACAGCATGCAAAATGGAGCTCCTTTGGAAGGCCAACAATGCTAGTAAAGAGAACAAGGGGTGAGAGGGTCACCCCTCTCTGATTTTGAGGCTCAAAAACACATCTAAGCCACTGAAAATCCACTGGATTTCAGTGGCTAAGAGGCCAAACTAAGGCCATCACCAATGCTCTAATGCATAGCCCTAAACATGAAGGAATAAAGCATGGAAGGGGGAAGATGACCCCAAACAGAAAAGAGTCCTACACAAACATGTTTATAAGATCAAAATAAGACTTTTTCTAGTTTATGACAAATCTCAAAAATACTCACAAGTAGGACTAAGATATGATGCAAAATAAACCTACAAAGAGGGATAAAGCATACAAGAATGTAGGAGACCTCAAACAGAAAAGTGTCCTTAATCAATATTCAAGAGGAGCTCAAAATATGACACTTTTTAGTTTATGACAAAGTCCAAAAATACTTGCAAGTAAGGCTAATCAATGGAGCAAAAAAATTGCAAGTTTAAGGGAAATAGGTGTTTACCATTGAAGAGCAACAAAACTGGAGCTTTTGGACCAAGTTGGTGAACCTTCAACCCTTGAAAATCAGTCCCAAAGTGCTGGAATGGATGGTGGAGGTGTGGTGCTAAGGGTTGTAGTGCAAATGGTCTAAGAAAACTAGGGTTTGGAGGCTCAAGTGTAGAGATATAGAGAGAAAGAGAGTTGTAAGCCTCTGGAATTTTTTTAGAACCATGGAAAAGGAGAGGGGAGCCTTCCTTTATAGAGCCAAGAGACTAAAGCTTCTCTTAGAAGCTTCAAACCAAGAGCAAAGATCCACCATACACGTGTATGGAGGATCCAGTCTGTGCCCTCCAGTTGGCACAGCTGGCATCCACTCAATCTGTAGAATACACCGGAAGGTCGTCGGCTAGCAAAATTGGTCGGCCAGCTACTTTAACTGGTCCGTCGGCCATCTGTTCTGGTCGGTCGGCCATCTATTTGGTCGGTCGGCCATCTGTTTTGGTCGGTCGGCAGGAAAAATCTACTCTGCAGGGCCAGCTTAAAACGGGCATAACTTCTTCATATGAACTCCTTTTTAGGTCATTCTTGGTCAAAATTGAAGCCCCGGAAGTAAGCTTTCTAATGGCACCAGCCTTGCATCAAAATTCCAACTGTGAAAAAAGTTATGCTTGTTTTGGTGAAGGCTGCTCAGTTTCGGTCCAACCGGGATGATGCCCAACTTCAACCAATCATATCTCCGCCCTCCGGACTCGGATTTAAGAGATTCTTGAATGAAAAATGAAGCCCTGGAAGTTTTCTTTCCAACGGTGGTGGCCTCATAGCTTAACTCCAAGTGTATAGATAGATAAGCTTGATTTAGCGAGGACTGCTCGTCCCTCTCTTAGTGATTCTTGCCTATCTTCTTCTCCAACTTGGTTTCTTCTCTCTTCCCCTCCTTTCTTCAACTTCAAACCCCTAAGCAAGGTGTTTTGAAAGATTTTTCAAAGATTTTGGGCTCGTTTGGTTTGTGTTTCCCAAAAATTTTTGGAAAAAATTCTCTACAAATAAGTTTTCAAAAGTAATCAAACCAAACAAATTTTCCCAAAAAAATTTCCCAAAACTTGTTTGGTTTACAAGTTTTTCAAACAAATCTCTCTCTCATACACATCAAATCAATCACTTTTTCCAAAACTCGCTCTCAAAATAATTTTCCAAAACATCTTTTGAAAAAAACCAAACCAAACAACTTTTCGTACTTTTTATCTCTAAAACTCATCTCCCAAACTCAAACCAAACATACCCTTTATCTCTCTTTCATTCATTTCCACTTTGTCCTTGCTCAGTTTACCGAAAAGCGCAACGTTTGACAAAATGCGAGCCTCGGAACATCGCAGAAATTTTATTTCAAAAATGTTTTGAAAGAGAGGGTTTTAAGGTCTAAAAACCATTCAAAATAGCTTTGGTCCAAAATGGGGTGTGAAGTTGAGATTTGTCTCTCTCCTTGCCGAAGAAACTGAACCTTTGCCCTGCACACCTTTCTCCACCAAGTAAACCATCAGTAACGCCCAAGTCTTGAGGGCGGTCAAAAATGGGGTGTCTACAGTTGCCCCTCTTTGATAGAGCTCGGAAGTCATGAAATGACGTGAGTGAATGTCAAAGCCTAGAGACGACCCATTTTTGACAAGGCCGAAGACTTGGACAAACAAAATATAGATGCAGTTGGTTGAACCCGCAGGCTGCCTACGTATCCCTTTGCAAGGAATCAAACCAGCGTAGTTTAGGGGTAGGATGCAAAATGATATGCAGGAAGACTTTGATAATTGGACTTATACGCCACGCGAAGCCGGTTTGAAAGTTGGACTTATACGAAAAAAAGGAATTGCACCTTTAGAGGATTTAAAGTCTCCTAGACTCGAGAGGGCACAGGACAGTGCGAGTGATACAAAAATACAATGTGCACAAGAAAGTGCGATGCAGAGTGGATGCACAAAACAGTGCTAAGAAGATGCACAAAATAGTGCTATACAGGTGCACAAGACCGTGCGATGCAATGCACTAACAAGTATAGGTAAAGTGCGCAAGATAGCGCGATGATAAACTGCACAAAACAGTGCGATGCGACTTAGATGCACAAAACAGTGCGATTCGCAAAATAGCGCGAATGTAAACTGCACAAGACAGTGCGATTGAGGTGCGCAAAATAGCGCGAATGAATGCAATGCACAAGACAGCGCGATACGCTAAACAGCGCGATTGATTTGAAATGCACAAGACAGTGCGATTGAGGTGCGCAAAATAGCGCGAATGAATGCAATGCACAAGACAGTGCGATACGCTAAACAGCGCGATTGATTTGAAATGCACAAGACAGTGCGATTGAGGTGCACAAAATAGCGCGAATGAATGCAATGCACAAGACAGTGCGATACGCTAAACAGCGCGATTGATTTGAAATGCACAAGACAGTGCGATACGCTAAACAGCGCGATTAATTTGAAATGCACAAAACAATGCGATACGCTAAACAGCGTGAGTGATTTTGAAATGCACTAAATAGTGCAATACGCTAAACAGCGCGAGCGATGTGCAATGCACAAGATAGTGCGAGTGAAACACAACCACAAGATGCACAAGAAAGTGCGAATGAGATACAAAATGTAACTGCACAAGACAGTGCGAGTGAGATATAATGCACAAGAAAGCGCGAGGAAGGTGGATAAAAAGAGTGCGATAAAATGCATTTTCTATGCAAGTATGGGGGTATTTCCTATGCAACATGGAAAGCATATTCTATGCAATATTGAAGACATATTCCATGCATGAGACAAGCATATTCTATGCAACATTGAAAGCAAGCATATTCTATGCATGAATTATAACGATGCGCGGCACGCCTGCAACAATAGTATATGAAAGTGCACATTCTATGTAATAGAGGGGCATCAAACATGTACTCTGGTGCCTCCGATTTACCTCTCAGAGGGCTTTGCAACACGCTCAGCTCAAAAGGGGACACCCTGTTTATATTAGAGAGAGATAACATCTGCTGCTGCTTTAATTGCCATTCTGACTTGAAGCAGGCTTAAGCTTGGGGTCGAGATACACTCATACTTCGGAGTAGTGACAAGGCCCCAGGAGGTACATCCGGAATGCAGTCTGGGAATTTGCTGAAGGTGAAACACACTCAAATGCTTCGATTTTTCCTCTTTTCTTTTGCTTTGCGGTCCGGAACCTATATAGCTTCAGATAGTTCCTGATTTTACTGTTCTCACATGACCTGGGTTGAACCCTGCAGTTTTCGAAAGAACAAATTCCTTTTTTGCACAAATGTGGAGAATGGCACAGCACTCTGAGCACACAACAAATCATTTTTGTAATTGAGAAAATGAGTTCTCAACCGGGTATTGGGCCTACAACTGAACACAGCGAAAAAGACTCTGTAGACACCCCATTTTTGACCGTCCTCAAGACTTGGACGTCACCGTTGGAACACTCGGTGATTATCCATGTTCGTGTTCGTTTGGAGTTCCCGGAGTTCTCGGCTACGCGCCTTGCCTCAGGATCTCCGAACTTGACCGTTTTGTGTCTGGTTTTGCACCAAACACTTGTGCTTTGCCTTGGAAGGGCAGGGAATGCCTTGTGAGGCATCCCCACACACCACCGGCAGTGGCTAGAGGCCACCGGCTGTTTGGTGTTTCCATCGGCACTGTATTGTGCCGATCGGCACTATTTTGTGCCGGTCGGCACTCTTTTTGGCAAAATGACCATTTTGCCCTGCCGATCACTTTACAGCTGTTTTTGGAGATATTTTCAGACAGCTTTGTAGCACTTGTTTCCCCTCCATACACGTGTATGGAGGGATGAGTCTTTGGTTTACTTAGCTTGTAAGCTTTGATTCCTATAAGAGAAGACTCTCTTCTCTTGGCTCAAAGGTTGAAGAAGTTAGACATTTTAGAGAGAAAATACAGAGAAGAAGGTCTGGTTTTAGGTTAGAAATCCTATATCTATCCTATCTCTCTTTTCCTTGCTCATTTGGTACACTAGGTGCTTTAGTTCATACTATTGCACACAAGCACCTAGTGTTTCACCTTCCTCTTGGAGTTGAGGTTCTAAGAACTTATTCTTGGTGTTCTTGACTGGTTTGAGGCCTAAGGAGACATCAAGGTCACCATTGTCGAAGAAAAGCTCCAAGGGTAAGAAACTAGTCATTTTTACCCCCTTTCTTGCACCTTGTTTTTACCTAGTTTAGGACTGCTTTTGTGCTTGGTGATCAACACATAAAAGTTCTATTTTTTAGCCCTCTTGATAGTTTATTAAGGGTACTTTGTGCTTTGGGGAAGTTTGGCCCCTCTTAGGCCTTGAAAGGCCTCATTTTTGTGCTATTTTGTTGAGCTCCGGGATTTTGGTGTTCGGGTCTCTTCACCACTGAAATCTTGAGGGATTTCAGTGGTGTAGATGATGCCTTAAAGTCCTAAGAAGGAGAGGGCCACCCCCTCTCCTTGATGTCCTTGAAAAGGGCAAGTTTTGATCTCTTAAGGGAGCATAGTTTTAAATGTTTGAAGAGCATGTCTTGGCTGCATTTTATGTTTATTATGCCCTAATATGACATTGATAAGTGTTGGTTTTAGCACTCTTTGTATGTTTTGCTTAGATGCTTTGTAATGCCTTGTATTGCCTTAACTTGCTCTAGGTTGTTAGCCCTAGTTTGAGCATGCTTTAGGCTTAGATCCATGAAGCTTGTATGCTTATTTTGCCATACCTTAGGTCTGTCCATGCCTATTTTGGTCGACCATGGCTTGTATCTTGGGTCCCCTTTATGTTCGGCTTGTTGGCCTTAAGAGTACAAGTGTGTAGCATGCCTTGCTTGCTTTATTTTCAATAGTTGGAAACCATTTGGCATGTCATCTCAGTCCATTTAGCATGCTTGTTTGATTGCCTTGCATGCCTCTTTGATGCTTTGGAAGCTTGTGCCTTATGCCCCTTGTCTTAGCATTTGTGCATGCCTTTCTAGTTGAGCCATTTAGATGCCATCTAAGTGGTCCTTTGGGCTTAGTTTTACATGCTAAAAGTCTGTTTTGGGTTGTTCAATGCATGCCATATTTGTTTTGCATAAGTGTAGTTCAATGCCTCATTGGCCTACTTTGAAGTGTTGAACCTATGTGCGCATGTTTTGTTTGTCTTGTTTAAACATGATTTGGCATCATTCTATAGCGTGATTTCAAAGCCTAAATTGCATGCTAATGGTCCATACTTGTGCCTCTCAAACGTGTTTAAGAGTTGCTTTATTATGCTTAAGTGTTGGTGCTTTAACATGTGCATGCGTGTATATGTGTTTGGCCCTTATGTCTTAGCATATGGCTACTGATTTTAGGCCCATTTGGAGTTGCTTAAGTCATGTTTAAGACCATCATTTGCTTGCTTGCATGCTTGCCTCATGTTTGCTTGTATGCTTGCATTGTTTGTTCACATGCTCATGTTGCATCCCTAGCTAACATGATTAGGTTGCAATGCATCTTGCATGCATGCCTTGTTCCTTGACTTGATGATGGGAATTGGGCCTCACTTTGTTTGATTGGTTTGCATGCATTTGAAATTCAAGTTGCACATTTGATCCTTTAGGCCACCATGTATGGAAATGCATGATTGGTGGTCCGAGAATCGAGGCACATCTTCCTTTGAGTCATTAGTATGATAAGGAGTGTGTTTAGTGCATACATGCTTTGAATTGCATTGCCATGCCAGTATTTTCCCTCTGCTGCTGTGAGTTGCAGGTTCTGCAGGCATTTTGTGCCGACCGGCAGTCAATTTTCAGCCGATGGATAAATTCCGTGCCGATGGCCACACATAGTAGCCGGTGACGATTCTGTTCAGCCGGTGGTGATCCCCAGTATCTAAGGAAGTAGTTCTGAGACTTTGGCAGTTTTCAGAAGGGCAGAGCAGGGAAAACAGAGGCAGGCTAGGCATGGCAGCGCAATTCCGAGCAGGACCCGAGCACGTGCTGCATTTGGCTCTCCTCCCGAGGCATTTACTGTTTTTCTTAGATTAATTAATTTGTTAATTTAATTAATTTGTAATATTTAATTAGCTTGCGTAGTTAATTAATTTGTATTATTATTTTGGTCCCTCCGAGCGAGGGCGAATCTGTAATAAGTGTGGGTGAGTGGTGTGTATGTCTTCCAACCCCCATTTCTTCCTCCCTTTTATTTACCTGCTTATGATGGTAGATTAGGGCACGTTTATTTTAGCATACCTTATGCAATGCATACTTGCATCCATGCATTTGCTGACATACATCGGGCTCGGTACATCATACAAACTGCATTGTATTTCAAATCTAACTTGAATACGTGTTACTCGTGCATTTCACATGCCATGTTTAGGATAGCCGAGCCTGTCTAATTTCACTCTGTATGCGTTGCATTAGTCATCTTAACATGAGCTAGGTCATGCATATTTTGCTAACTAGTTTATTGTTTTGGCACGGAGTACGATGTAAGTGTTTATACTTTAGCATATCGCATGCGTGTGAATGTTAACATGACAGTATGACTACCATGTAGCTAAATGCTTATATGAGATAAACTGTTTGAATGCCTGTGGGTGGAGGTTGGGTTGCTTGAGTTGGAAAACTCATCGAAATCCGTATTTTAGCCTACTTGCGAGTAGCAAAACCCGAAACGCTTTCAAAACAAACGGATATGCAATGATTATTTCCGAATTAGGCAACCTAGTCTATACTTGTTTGCTGTGCGCATAACGTAGTAAATCTAGGCTAATAACCGGTATAAGAACGCATAATGTTTTCAAAATCGGATATCACGGTTAGTAGAGGCCGGTCTTCGAACCGGGCGAAAGGGGGTGCTCATAGCTGACCTTCCCCGATCGTACCCAAGCTCCCGAGCCAAGACATTTGGTGATGATGGACACGTGGCCTTCGGCACCGAGTCAGGGTTTCCTAAATTCCCCCATTAAAAAATATTTAGGTGGCGACTCTGTAATCTGGCAAAGTAGTCCATGTTTGGCACTACTTTTCAAAAATCTGTTTTTCTTCAAAACGATTTGCCAGAGTTGGACTCTTTGGTTCAGATTTAGAACCGCAACACAAAAAAGGAGTCCGAACTGTAGCGAGGTCCCCCGCGGGCATGTCTACAGACTCAATAACAGAAAACGAAAAGGTAAACAACCTAAACACATCGAGACACACTCGGAACGACTCAAAGCAAGAATTGAGACAAACAAAACAAAAGACATGACACACAGACGTGTTACAAAGATGAGAGACCTCTCGGTGCACGAGGAGCCAGTTTCTTCGGGTATTGTTTCCCACTCTTCCTTATTTGTGATTCTCACATCACTCTGGCACTCGATCTCTATTTTTCTGAAAAAGCCCTTTTCTCACTTTTTCTCTCATCGCACATCTCTCTATTCTTTAATCTCTCATTTTTCATCCCTCCCCAGGGTGATGAATAGGAAATTGTGGGTTCATGCCCAACACTGTTAGCTCGCAGCTATTTCCTCCGGTGACGTTTAGTCGATGCTCCGGATAAGGGAGTGGAGTATCTTGATCCATTCCAATCTGTGCTTCGCACTTGGTTTGATACCTCGTTGCTTGGAGGGTGAGAGAGCTTTCAGCCCTTTACTAACAGCTTCAGTTGTGCCCTTTCTGGCAAGTATGCTTGCGACGGAGGAAAGACAAGAAGCCTGACTCAACTGTGCCCCTAGTTCATTATTTTGACCATTTTTTTTGTTTTTGGCCTTCTACTAAAACAATTTTGATCAAAATGAGAGTTGGATTAATATGCTTGTTCGATTTTTGATTTAAAATCATGCAAGTCAGGCTGTGAGCACTGAAAATTTTCCTTTTTTGGGTCCATGAAAAGGGGCCAGTTTTGGAAAAGATAGAATAATTTTTGAGAGAATTAGTCAACTTCAGTAAAAATTCTCAAAAACTATTTTTACAAACGGCCACTGCTCAACGAGCATGGAATCTACTCTTGAGATGCACGACCTTGGACCCATAACAATGGAAAATTACCCCTTGTCTGAAGAACACTGCATGGCAACGGAAAGTTGCCCCTTGTTTGAATGACGCCGCAGCATACTGAATGGCAACAGAAAGTTGCCCCTTGTTTGGATGATGCCGCAGCGCATTGTAATCAGTCCTCAGAATGACGATCACAACCGAACACTCGGATACAGAGAAGACAAAGATGACCAGAACCATCACATGGACACGGTCGAATTTGAAGTGTTTTACGGCTGGACTTCAGAATGAAGTTGCCTACGTATCCCAAAGATGGGAATCAAGCCTCACGTAGTTCGGGGTTAAGGTATACTCGGGTATTTTAACCTTCACTTTTTAGGCTCTAACTTTTGCCAAGGTGCCCGTTGCGGGTTTTCGACCTTGCGAGCTTCTGTCTTTCTTTTCTTTTCAATTCTTTTCTTCTTTTTTTCTTATTTTTTTTTCATCTTTTCTTTTTGTATTTCCATCTTTTTTTGTATTCGTTTTTTGCTTTCTTTCTCTTTGTATATATTTTTTCCTTGCTCTAACTTTTGCCTGGGTCGCCCTTCCGGGTTTTTGGCCCAGCGAGCCTCTCGAAGGGTAAAAGTGTAACAAGTCCATGCCAAATGGTTTTAGGGTTTTGAAGCCATCCGTATCCAGAAGAGTGGCCGTTGTTATTAATTTGCAAAAGGATCCATCTCCGGTTCTTCAAGCACATCGGACATTTTGCCCCTGGTTTAAGGGGTGCTTCTGTGCTAGCTTCACAAACTTCTGTTGACGACGTCTGACCTCTTGATCTGACTTTGGTGCCTCTTGTTCGAGGGCTGCTTCAAATCTGGCCACACAGGCCTGACATTGCGGTTGACCGTTGAACACTCTGAATTAAGGTCCAAGGTTTTGAACGCAAGGGGTCGAGTCTCGAGGCTGAGAGTGATCCTAAGCTGCACAATCTCAAGAGCGATTCCACACAGGTCTTCGCAGGACTGCGCAAAATATTTTTTGAAATCTTTTAAGAAAGCGACTAATCGCTCGCGCTGAAGACAGTGTGGAGCCAATCTGGATCAAGCCAGGATCCTTCTCAGTACTCACATTAACAAGCATGATTTCAATCATTAAGGGCTTAGCATGCCTCTCTTTCTCTTAATTGATCAAAGTTTTGCAAATCCCAAGGAATTCCTTCCTCTTCGTTTTCATCACAGTGTTTGAAAAGTTTCGAAAAACTTAGGTCAATACAATGACTTCAAGGCACAGAAAAGACACAGTTTTAGTCAAATACCGCCATCTCATTCAGAACTTCTGGCACAACTCGCACAAGGCAGAAGCAAACACAAGAGTGTGAAAATTATTGCTGTTCCATTCAAAATCTGTTGGCACAACTGGCTCCAAGGCAGAAACAGACTCAAAAGAAAGCGAAAAGACAAACACAAAACAAGCAAGTGATGTCCGAGGTAACGCCCCCGGAATCACTCGACTCCTATACAACAGGACTGACTCGATACAACAAGACAGACTCGACTGACTCAGTATGAAAAGACTGACTCAATACAAAATGACAAGACTGACCCAATACCCAAGTCAGAAAGCACAAAAAACTAGTATTCGCAAAATGCTCAAAACAATGCGTGCCATACGCCACATCCGGAGTAAACTGGGCGCCGCCCGCAGGTGGTTCATCCCCCGATCACATCATATTATCCCCCACAAGTTCACTGATCCATTGTCGACAGACTTTGTAGGACCCGGCGCGACGATGACCTTGTTGTCAATCAGATCTTGTATTTCATGGCGAAGACGGTAACAACTATCAGTGACGTGGCCGACTTGTTGATGGAAGGCACAATACTTGGCCGGATCATGGGAGGGGGGAAGTTTATCTGGCAGTGGCCGCAGCTCTAGGGGTTTCAGATCCCCCTTTCTATTCAGGACCCTCAAGGCCGCTGACAGAGACATGTACAGTGGGGTAAACACCCTCTGGACCCGAGGTGGGTGTTTTGAGGTTTGTGGAGTTTTGCTGGATGCACCGGCAAAAGGATTGACAGGTGCTGGCTGGGTTTGCTGATCTCTTCTGAGAACGGGACTAGAGCTGAAAGGAACATTCCTGGTATAAAGGCCTTTTTCCCAGCTTGCCCCTTGATTTGAACTGCTCTCTTTCTGAGTGGCGAAAACGTCATCCACAATTTTTGCAACAACTGCGAGGACTTGCTCTTTGTTAAGTCCCTCGGCTTTCAAAGCCTCAATATCCCACTGAAGGTGTTCATGGGGACTAATGCTTGCCCTTGCCTCGTTCTTATCACTAGCCTCCACTTTGCTAAGAGATTGGCCTTCTCCCAATGCAGCCCGTCCCAAGGTTAGGGAGCCTTTTGACACGAACTCCCTGGTATGTGATGCGGTTGATAACGGAGCCAAAACTCCAAAGGCCAGATCTGCCACAGTTCTCTGAAGATCTTCGATCATCCTCATCAGCTCAGAAGTAGTGGGTTCATGGGTTTGGGATGATTGGGGTTCAGATGCACCCATCATGCATAAGTCCATGCTTTCCGGGATAAACACCTCAGGCTTGGGTAGATGGGCCGGGGTGATGTATACGCTGGGGTTGTAGGTGGACGGCAGTGTATGGATGAGATTGAGATGTGGATGGGGTACTTGGCCATTGGGGTCTGAAGGTGGAGCTATCGTCCGGTTGTCGATGAGATTTGGACCTCATGACGAAGGCGGTAGCAACGGTCGGTGCCATGACCACGCTGCTGATGGTACATACAGTACTTGAAGGGGTTATGTCTAGCTGGGAGTGGGTCAGGAAGAGGTTGAGGATCGAGGGGTTTGAGATGCTCTCTTTCCATCAAGACTTTTAGTGCGCTAGTCAGGCTCATATAGAGGGGGGTGAAAGTTCTGCCCTGAGCTCGGGCTGGGCCGGCTGGTTGTAGGCTTGGATTGGCCAAAGGGTCAGTTGTGGCAACTGTATTGATTTCGGTGGGTTTGGGAATAGTGCTACTACCAACATTGGTACTCCCTGAAATCACCCTCCTTGTCAGTTCACTTGTTCTGGGAATGATCCCACTGTTGAACGCATTCTCAATCTGAACCCCCAGTTCATGCAAACTTTTGAAAGTGAATAGCGGAGCGACTATCAACTTTTGCAACATATCATGCTCGAGGTTTCGCACCATCATCTGCACTTGATCCCTCTCAGAAGGGCGACGATCTGTCATCTGTGCTGCCTTTGCTCTCCACCTCGCAACAAATTCCACAAAAGGCTCTGTTGGGTTCTGGCGGGTTGTTTCAGGCTCTTGCATGGTCATTTCAACTTGGGTGTTGTACGAATACTGATCGACAAAGGCCTCAGCCAGTTCTTCCCAGTTTTGCTTCACTTTATCTTCCAACTTAGCGTACCAAGTGGCTGCTACACCCGACAGGGTTCTTTCATACAGAGAAAGTTTTTGTGGCTTAGTCAGACCCATCGGCTTCAGGACATCCAAGAAAAGTCGGATATGTACTATTGGATCTCCAGACCCGTCGAAACGGTCAATATATGGCATTTTGAATCTGTCTGGGAGCCGTACGGCAGCCTCGGTGTGCCCATCCTCAATGTCGGGAATGGAGTTGAGGCCTTGTGCCGTTTTGAATTGCTTCTCAAGGTTCGCAATCTTCACTGCAGTCGGGTTGAGCTCATTAACATCAAGGGAATAAAGTCTCTCATTAGGCTGCACCAGGGGTCTGAGAACTCGGGCTTGAGCCAACCCTTCTCGAGGATCTGGACCCTGCAAATCTTCAGCTGGCGGAAGTGGGTCAAAGTTCGGCTGGGGTCCCAAAGCTAGATGTGAGGCAGATGTCCCAAATGGGCGTCGCGTTTCAACACTGGTCTCAGCCTGCATGGCAGTTCCCTGATTTAACGCTGCTATCACAGCCACAAATTCTTCCGAACCATGTGCCATCACGGGTCTACTGATGATGTGACTGGTGACTGTCGGATCGGATGAACCAATGAGCCTTGTATGGCCCTTCTTTGCCTTACCACTGGTGAAGGAAAATTGGTTGCCCTTGAACTGAATCTCTGACCTGACAAATTCTATCAGCACGAGTTCGATGTACCCGAGGGATATCGGAGCCTTCTGGAGCTATGATTCCAGGACTACCCCTAGCAAAAGAGAAAAACAAACAGCACCTCAGCCTGATTTCGCCAAAACAGATATGAGCAGAACTAAATGACTGTGCTCTCTACTGAATTCTGCCCCAAAATTCTACCTGTAAATTGATACCCTCAGGTAAAACTGATTTCCAAAATACTGATGCCCTCAGGCCTGATACCCAGACTTGCAAACTGATAGATGCATTCCTGTAGAGACACACTCTAAAAGCATATAGCAAGCAAGTGAGAGCTAAAACACCCCTATGTTGGGGTAGGGTTTCCCTGTCCTATTTTGTCAGGAGCTAGAGTTTCACTACGCACGCAGCGGTTTCAAACAACCTATATCGGGTAAGCAACTTGTCCTAGTTTGGAATGGTCACTATAGATTCCAAATATGCACTAGGTCGAATGGTCAAAAGGGTGCCCCGGTAAAACCGGGGTTTGTGTTCCCATACTGGCAAAGCCCGCAACCGGTCAGCCTTATGACATGCTTTGACAAAGTCAAGCCTTCGGCAAACCGCTCAGGAATAGCAGATGGCCAACACGGTGTCCTAGGCGCACCAATGCACATGCAATGCAAAGAAACACATAAGTGAAATCAAAACAAGATATCACGAGTTCGAGTCAAGCTCTCTAAAGTCCCCAGTAGAGTCGCCAGAAACTGTAGACGTCCCCGAACGTCCCGGGAGGGAAATCCCGTTTTGTTCATTTGGGCTTACTACAGTTCAAACTCAAATTGTCACGGTTCTTAATTTGAACCAAAGAGTCCAAATCCGGAAAATCGTTTTGAGAAAACAGATTTTTAGAAAAGGAGTGCCAAACATGGACTGCTTTGCCAGATACAGAGTCGCCACCTAAATATTTTTTAATGGGGAAATTTAGGAAACCCTGACTCGGTGCCAAAGGCCATGTGTCCGTCATCACCAAAGTTGCCTTGGCTCGGGAACTTGGGTACGATTGGCGAAGGTCAACTATGAGCACCCCCTCTCGCCCGATCAAAGATCGGCCTCTACTAACCGTGATATCTTGTTTTGAAAACATTATATGCTCTTATTCCGGTTATTAGCCTAGAATTACTATGTTATGCGCGCAGCAAACAAGTATAGACCAAATTGCCTAAATTGGAACAAAATATTTCATGTTTGTTTTGAAAATGGTTTGCTACTCGCAAGTAGTCTAAAAATGCAGATTTTTGCCACCCTCAAGTGGGCTTAAAACTCGCAGTTTTAATGCATCATTCCAATTTAGGTAATTCAACCTCCATCCACAGGCATTCAAGCAGTTATATCACATAAGCAACTAGCCTCATGGTAATCATGTTGTCATGGCAACACTCACACGCGTGCAAGGATGCTAAAGCAAAAGAACTTACAGAGTACTCCAAGCCAAAACAAGAGCTATGTTAGAAATCTATGCATGATCCTAACTATACAGAAATGCCTAATGCAACGCATGCAGGAATGCAACTATAATAGGCTCGGCTATCCTAGAATGACATGTGAAATGCTACAGCTAATCATGTATTCATTTTGGAATTGAAATACAAATGCAGTTAGAATGATGCGCCGAGCCCAGTGCATGCAAAACGAATGAATGAATGCAAACATGCTATCATACTGTATGCTAATTAAAACATGCCCTAATCTAACCATTGAAAGCTAGTAAATAAAATGGAAGAAAGACGTGGAGTTGGAAGACATACACACACTCACGCACACTTATTACACAATTACCCTCGCTCGGAGGGTCCGAAAGAATATATAAATTAATTAACCTACAAGCTAATTAATTATTACAGACCACTTAATTAATTAACAAATTAACTAAGCTAAGGAAAGCAGTAAAAGGCCTCGGGAAGAGGGATGGATACATGCATGCTCCGCTTTGCTCGGAAATCCATCGTCATGTCACATGCTGCCTCTGTTTACACTGCTTTGCACCTCTGAAAACTGCATAAGTCTCCAGGATGCTTCTCGACCACCTTCTGAGCACTGTGGAGTGCCACCGGCCATGGGAATGAGGTTATCGGCCAAAGATGGTGTCACCGGCTGGAATTTGGTGGCCGGTCGGCACTGTATGTGGCCGGTCGGCCATTGCTTCCTGCAGAATCCTGCAGTTGACAGCAGCAGAGGGCAAACAGTGTATGGCATGGAATTTCAAAGTAATGTGTGCATGGCCACTCTCCCAATCATGTAATGGACTCAAGGGAGTGTGGCCCTCGACCCTCGGGCCATCAATCACGCATTTCAATGCATGATGACCCAAAAGTCAAGTGTGCAACTTCGATAACAAATGAAATGCAAGCACAAAACACATCAAAGGGCCCCAACCCCTATCATGATTGATCAAGAGGCAAGGGATGCATGCTCAATGAAATGCAACCTAGGCATGGAGGTTAAGTATGCAACATGAACATGCAAATGAGCAATGTATATTAGGCACGCAACCTAAACATGTAAGCAAACATGGCATGCAACAACATGCGATGATGGACTTAAACTAACATGGATAGCTCGCAAGCATGCCAAAATCAGTGGCCATGTGATGAAAATGAGGCAACCAAGATGCATGCAAACATGCACAATGCAATGGCCCCGAGTCTAAGGCACAAAACACAACTCCACAAAGGCATTGAAAGGATGAATTATGGCATACAATGGCATATGATCCAGCACTGAAGTATGATGCTCAATGGTCCCGAAACATGCAAGTATGCCACCCAATGCATGAAATAGCCCCCGAAACTCAAAACTAGGCACATGCATTGAACTATAACTATGCAAAGCAAGCATTATTTGACCATGAAGCACAAAGACAGAGCCAAGGCGGTCCCAAAATATGCACAATACTAGTTTAAAGCATGGCCAAAAGTGCTAACATGTAGGGCTAAAACAATATGCAAGATTGGCTAGTAAGCATGGTTTATACCACACCTATATGAAGCATATGAAATCTCACCAAACCAGCCAAAAACAGTGAACAAAACATGTCAAAATATGCCCACATACCCACTGAAATGCAGCCAATGCATGCAAAAATGATGAGCTCCTTTAGAGGGCCATACAAGGGGTTATTAAGCACATACAAGGTAGACATGTAACATGGAAAAACCACCTCTGGAAATGGATTATGACAGCCCTAAACCTCACCAAATTGGCCCTGAAATCAGTCTCGGAAACATGCAAAGAAAGGCCTCTTTGGAAGGCCTTGAATGGGATTTCTCTACACATGCAACATAGACATAAAATATGGCCAAAAGGGCCTTGGACAGAGCCAAGGAAGACCTCAAAACTCACATAATAGGGCCTGGAAAGTGACTTCACAGCATGCAAAATGGAGCTCCTTTGGAAGGCTAACAATGCTAGTAAAGAGAACAAGGGGTGAGAGGGTCACCCCTCTCTGATTTTGAGGCTCAAAAACACATCTAAGCTACTGAAAATCCACTGGATTTCAGTGGCTAAGAGGCCAAACTAAGGCCATCACCAATGCTCTAATGCATAGCCCTAAACATGAAGGAATGAAGCATGGAAGGGGGAAGATGACCCCAAATAGAAAAGAGTCCTTAAACAAACATGTTTAGAAGATCAAAATAAGACTTTTTCTAGTTTATGACAAATCTCGAAAATGCTCACAAGTATGACTAAGATATGATGCAAAATAAGCCTACAAAGAGGGATAAAGCATACAAGGATGTAGGAGACCTCAAACAGAAAAGTGTCCTTAATCAATATTCAAGAGGAGCTCAAAATATGGCACTTTTTAGTTTATGACAAAGTCCAGAAATACTTTCAAGTAAGGCTAATCAATGGAGCAAAAAAATTGCAAGTTTAAGGGAAATAGGTGCTTACCCTTGAAGAGCAACAAAGCTGGAGCTTTTGGACCAAGTTGGTGAACCTTCAACCCTTGAAAATCAGTCCCAAAGTGCTGGAATGGATGGTGGAGGTGTGGTGCTAAGGGTTGTAGTGCAAATGGTCTAAGAAAACTAGGGTTTGGAGGCTCAAGTGTAGAGATATAGAGAGAGAGAGAGTTGTAAGCCTCTGGAATTTTTTTAGAACCATGGCAAAGGAGAGGGGAGCCTTCCTTTATAGAGCCAAGAGACTAAAGCTTCTCTTAGAAGCTTCAAACCAAGAGCAAAGATCCTCCATACACGTGTATGGAGGATCCAGTCTGTGTCTTCCAACTGGCACAGCTGGCATCCACTCAATCTGTAGAATACACCGGAAGGTCGTCGGCTAGAAAAATTGGTCGGGCGGGTACTTTAAATGGTCGGTCGGCCATCTATTTGGCCGGTCGGCCATCTGTTCTGGTCGGTCGGCCATCTGTTTTGGTCGGTCGGCAGGAAAAATCTGCTCTGCAGGGCCAACTTCAAACGGGCATAACTTCTTCATATGAACTCCTTTTTAGGTCATTCTTGTGTCAAAATTGAAGCCCCAGAAGTAAGCTTTCTAATGGCACCAGCCTTGCATCAAAATTCCAACTGTGAAAAAAGTTATGCTTGTTTTGGTGAAGGCTGCTCAGTTTCGGTCTAACCGGGATGATGCCCAACTTCAACCAATCATATCTCCGCCCTCCGGACTCGGATTTAAGAGATTCTTGAATGAAAAATGAAGCCCCGAAAGTTTTATTTCCAACGGTGGTGGCCTCATAGCTTAACTCCAAGTGTATAGACAGATAAGCTTGATTTAGCGAGGACTGCTCGTCCCTCTCTTAGCGATTCTTGCCTATCTTCTTCTCCAACTTGGTTTCTTCTCTCTTCCCCTCCTTTCTTCAACTTCAAACCCCTGAGCAAGGTGTTTTGAAAGATTTTTCAAAGATTTCATCTCTCTTTCATTCATTTCCACTTTGTCCTTGCTCAGTTTACCGAAAAGCGCAACGTTTGACAAAATGCGAGTCTCGGAACATCGCAGAAATTTTATTTTAAAAATGTTTTGAAAGAGAGGGTTTTAAGGTCTAAAAATCATTCAAAATAGCTTTGGTCCAAAATGGGGTGTGAAGTTGAGATTTGTCTCTCTCCTTGCCGAAGAAACTGAACCTTTGCCCTGCACACCTTTCTCCACCAAGTAAACCATCAGTAACGCCCAAGTCTTGAGGACGGTCAAAAATGGGGTGTCTACAACTACCAGGACTACCCCCAAAGAAAAAAGTAGACTTTACCATTGAACTACAACCTGGTACATCACCAATCTCAATAGCACCACATTGTATGGCACCAACTGAACTGAGAGAGCTAAAGACACAGTTACAAGAATTATTGGACAAGGAATTTATAAGGCCAAGCACGTCCCCGTGGGTAGCACCAGCCTTATTTGCTAAAAAGAAAGATGGGACACTTAGGTTGTGCATTGATTACCGACAACTCAATAGAGTCACCGTTAAGAATCGGTATCCACTACCTAGGATTGATGACCTCTTTAATCAGCTTAGAAGGGCAAAGTATTTCTCAAAGATAAACCTTAGGTCTAGTTATCACCAGTTGCTTATTCGGGAAGAAAATATTCTTAAGACTACGTTTCGAACTCGTTACGGCCACTATGAGTTCGTAGTGATGCCATTCAGCCTAACCAATGCACCAGGTGTGTTCATGAGCTTAATGAACAAAATATTCATGCCTTACTTAGATCAATTTGTGGTAGTTTTCATTGATGATATTTTGGTGTATTCCAAATTTGAAGAAGACCATGAACAATATTTGAGAATAGTACTTCAAACCTTGAAGGAGAACCAACTGTATGCTAAGGCTAGTAAATGTGAGTTCTGGATAGAGGAAGTAAATTTTTTGGGTCACGTGGTGTCTGAAAAGGGATTATCAATGGAACCAACTAAAGTAGAAGCAGTGACAGAATGGAAGCAACTTAAGAACACATTTGAGATTTGTAGTTTTTTAGGATTGGCCGGTTACTATCGAAGATTCATTCAAGACTTCTCAAAATTAGCCAAACCAATGACACATTTGACTCAAAAGGGAGTTAAGTTTGAATGGAACGAGTCCTGTGAAAATTCATTCTAAGAACTCAAGAAAAGATTAACGAGTGCCCCTATTCTCATAGTACCAAAACGTGATGTTGGGTACAATGTGTATTCTGATGCTTCCAAAGAAGGTCTAGGGTGTGTATTGATGCAAAATGGCAAGGTAGTGGTATATGGATCAAGGCAATTAAAGAACTATAAGAAGAATTATCCCACTCATGACTTGGAGTTAGCAGCTATAGTTCACGCACTCAAAATTTGAAGACACTACTTGTACGGTGAAAAGTTTGAGATATTCACCGATCACAAAAGCTTGAAGTATCTGTTCACCCAAAAGGACATGAACATGCGTCAAAGACGCTAGATAGAGTATCTCGAGGAATACCAATTTACCCTTTCCTATCATCCCGACAAGGCTAACGTGGTGGCAAATGCGCTAAGTTGCAAGAATAGAGGGATTGTTACTAGTTTAACACTTAGAAAATGGAATATGGTTAGAACGCTCAATGAATTTGGGGTACAGATAGAGGTTCAAGATGAAAAGGCTTACCTTGGTGCTTAGATTGCTACGCCTAAAATTTTGAGCGAGATATTAGAATCACAAAAGTACGATCAGGAAGTTGCATTCATCAAGGCACGAATGGAATCTAGTGAAACCATGCCTGGTTAGGAAATTCACATAGATAGGAGTTTGAAATATCAAGGTCAAATGTTCGTGCCAAGCAACGACTCACTAAGGGAAAAGGCACTTAAAGAATTCCACCGTTCAGTATTCGCAGTACATCTAGGAGGTACTAAGATGTACCAAGACTTAAAACGCCAATATTGGTAGGGTGGAATGAAAAGGGCTGTAGTAAAGTTTGTGTCTCAATGCCTGACATGTCAACAAGTAAAGACTGAACACCAAAGACTAGCAGGAACGCTTCAACCCTTACCAATCCCAGAGTGAAAATAGGAATAAGAATACATAACCATGGATTTCGTGACGAGTTTGCCTCGATCACCATAGAGACGTGATGACGTATAGGTAGTGGTAGATTGTCTAACTAAGATAGCCTGATTCTTACCCGTCGGGTCATCAGATACGTTAGATTCACTCAGTAGATTGTTCATCAAAGAAATGATCAGATTACATGGAATACCAGTTAGCATCGTGTCTAATCGTGATCTTCAATTCACTTTGCAATTTTGGCAGAGCTTACAGAAGGCAATGGGAACGAACCTATGCTTTAGCACGGAATTTCATCCACAAACAGATGGACAATCTGAAAGGACGATACAAAACTTAGAGGATATGCTTTGAGCTTGCATTATGGATTTTAATGGAAGTTGGGAGAAACACCTACCTCTCGTTGAGTTTGTTTATAACAATAGTTTTCAAGCCAGTATTAGGATGGCACCATATGAAGCACTTTATGGACGACCTTGTTGATCACCAGTCTGTTGGACTGAAGTAGGGGAAGCAACCCTCAGTTGTTTGAAGATAAAGATACGCGTTAAAATTTTGAGGACGAAATTATTCAAGGGGGATAGGTTGTAAGAACCTGAATTTTTAGACAACTAATTAGTTTGTTAATAACAATATTAAGTAGTGATTATTAAATTATAATGTTAATAGCATCATGATTAATACCAATATTAAATTCCTTTAAATAACTTTATTTATTTTTCTGTGATTAAATTTTTGTATCTAAATACAGTTGTGGAAACTAAATGAGTTAAATAAATAGTAACTAAATTAATCAGAGGATAGTATGGAGCATAATATCTAGTGACTAGGTTATATATATACATTGATTTTTATTTTTTGTACACACACTCAAAAAAGAAAAAAAAAATGAAATCAAACCTTTTTTGGGGTAGAGGAATTCGGCCACCCTTTCTTCCCAAGAAAGGAGGCTGCTGAGAGCAAGCATGCTGAGGCATGCAAAGGCATGCATACAACCACACCCCAAGCCTATACATTTAGGTAATATTTCCTAAGCCAAGAGGAAAAAAAATTAAAATAAAAATAGGCCTCCAAACTCCTACAAATAGAACACTATTTCAGCCCTTTTCATTTCTATACACACGGCTGAGGAAAAAGAAAAAAAGAGAAGAAAAGAAAAGAAAAAGAGAGGAAGATGAGAGGGTGCTTAGTGGTCACCATTTCAAAACTAATCTTGAGAATAGTTTGTAAAATCTCTTGGGTAGGAATACTCAACCTCTATCCTCAGATATTTTTTTTTTGCTGAATCTATATATTAAAAATATGCAAGAGTGTGCATTGTTGATACACACATAGCAAGAATAGCTTAATGCATGTTTATATTTTGATAGAATAATAATTTCATGATTATATGATTTCTATTCCTTCTTGCAAGTATAGATTAGATGGTTTAGTTACTGATTTTATTTTATTATGTGTTCAAATATTCTCCATTGTTTGAAATAATCTTGCATGGGGGTAAAATGAGACAAGGTTGGTTCACTTTTACTCAAAACTTATGTTTTCTTTATTGACCCAAATTTTATTAGAGGTAAAATTCTTAATAAATTGAAAATAACTTGAGTCAAAAATTTGTTGGTATTGGGAGTATATATAGGTGTTCTATACACATGTAAATTTTTATAAAATTATTGGACACCATTTTCTTACCGAAGTAAGTATTTGTCCTAAGTGTTGTTCACAACACAGCAGGAATAGTGACTTCAAACAAGTCCCATTTTCTCTTCAAATGGTATTTTTCTGCACGACCACTTGGGATGGTTAGATATAAAAGTTACCTTTCATTTGCCGCTGATTTCACAAAAAATGGATAAGTCTAAAAGGAGAAATTGTAGTTTTACTAAAATGCGACAGAATCTGTCCTATTTTCTTAGAAAAATTATTTGACCATCTTCCATTGGTTTTCAGTCTTCAAACTCCTCTGGAAATATGTTCTAAACTCAAATATCTAGCAAGCCTCTCTAACCACACCTCTTTTTGACACCGTTTGATGCCCCTCTTTATTTTTCAAACACAAATCACCTATGTTGGAAGTTACTGTAACTCACTGTCCTAGAAACCAGTTTTCTTTCAAATTTTATTTCTCAATTTTAAAATCGTTTTTAGCCCTAGTATTCTTCGTGAAATGTTTTTCTAACTCAATGAACTAGCACCAGTTAAAATATTGTAATAATTGAACTTCGTTTGATATGAGTTTCATTATTTTTAGTTTGACCATACAGTGCTAAAAAGAAGAAGTGTGAGAAATTCATTGAAATTTTGTGATGACTCCTAAGACATTCTATAATATTTATTTTGGTTGCCATACATGATTATGTTGTGCTATATAAACCTTATGTCACTGTGGTTTGCAAACTAAAACTTGTACATGCTTCAAAATGCAAATTCAATGAAGTAAAGAAACACGAAATTGAACCGATGCATTAAAGTTTAAAAGTGATGGGGTGAGCCCGATTTAGAGTCTTGCGCAAGTGAGTTGCAAACCCTAACATGGCACAGGAAGGCATTTCGGCTATTATCGATATATGCGATATAAGGTTGGCAGTACGGGTGTCACAACATAGACTGTTCCCTTGGGGTAGATCGTGATGTCACGACTCGGGTACGTAACCCTGGTGTGTGGGCATCATTGATAGTTATAACAAGTAACATTTGAATATTTGACCAACGGGGAGTCAGAATTGCCCGTGGACATTTCTTAGTGGTTGAGTAGAAATAGTGCTCCACGGGGAGTTACTTAGACTTACCTGATAAACTAAACTTATGTGAATTTAAAAGAAAAGTTGACATTTTCTTTATGATGAATTACTACTTCCGCTTGCCATTGTTCTTATTATCTATTGTTATTATTTCAACTGATAGTATACCTATTATGCTTATTAAACGCTGCTTGTTACTCTGTTACTACACATTATTCATTGATTGTGAGTATTGTTATTGGGGTGGGTATTTTTGGGTTGTAGCATCTTATTGAGCTCGTCACTTATTGGCATTCCTGTTGCCCTGGCGTTTTATGCTAGGTACTGAAGAAACCAAAGGAAACACCGAGGTCTTGGAAGGCGATATTCAGCCTTAGTTAGCTTGAGTGTGCCCAAGTTTCATGAACCATTTTTCTAAATTTTTTCTAGTTTTTCTCTAGTTGTTCTTTCTTTTTCTTTTTCTTTTTTGTATTTGTATTTGTGTCTTTCTTTCATATTCTTAGATTAAGTCTTAAGTTTTATTGGAGTTGTAATTTAAGAACTTTTAAATTCTGTATTGTTAATTAATGGATGATGATAAACTTAGTGGCAACGTTGATGAGGAGTTCTTAATTAAGAAAATTGGTTTTAAATTCTAAACCTTATTATAATGTCCTTAAATTTTGGGGCGTCACAGCTGCACCATTTTTCAAGAGATGCTACAAAATCCCAAAAATGATCACAAGAAGAACTAAGAACCTTTATTATATTTTTGGCAAATTATATTATTTTCTCATATATGTTTGTATGATTTTCGTTTTAGGCACTGAAAATTTTCTTCTCTATACAAACTTCACATATCAATATTTTATTTTGATGATGTCAAAGGAAGAGAAGAAATTTGATTATTTGACAAAATAATTTGTTAATAATGGCGATAAAATATAATAAAAATAAATGTCAGTTTAATATTTTCATCATGCATTTATTCATGTGAAATTTTGTGCCAAATTCATGCTTGTATTGCCATCATCAAAAAGAAAGAGATTGTTAATCATATAGTTTAATTTTGATAATGTCTAAAATATTATATGATAAATTATGATTTTTTTAATATACATATTTTATATTATTTGACACAAAATATTATCTGTTTAAAATATATGTTGTATGATATATTGTTATAAATGAATATATTTTGAAAATTTTACTATTCACTTTTTGAAAACTTAGGCTGATTACTATTCATCTTTTGACAAATTTGATATTGATTGGCTGTATTATTTTGACAAATTTGATATTGATAGGTTATTATCTTTTGACAAAATTGATATACCCACATGGGGTGGTAGGTTATGTTTATTTTAAAATCTCTACAATATATAAAAAAATAAATTAATTAATTAAAAAGGGTATATATTTTCAGATCTATTATAAATAATATTTAAAGACATTTTACTGTGTATATAAATATTTGATTAGAATATTATATATAATGTATATAATATAAATAGAATACAGATATCACGTGAGCATTTTGACTTTTTACATTGCATTGATTATATCATGTTACACGTATGCATAATGGCATGTGCAAAGACATACATGACATATAATTTCCATTAGCTTTCTTTTTTGCTTTTTAGTACAAATTTGACTAAAGCTTAAAAGTGTTCAAATTTGCAAGATTACTGATTTTCCTTCCGCGTGATTTTCTTCCACGTGGATTTACCTGACGTCTCAAGGTGCGTCTGTCTCTCCCAACGGATATATTTTTGTGTATAAATAGAAGTGTTTTGTGTGGAGAAAAATTAAGAACTTGAAAAGAAAAAAATTCTGTGTACTCCAAAATTGTGATTGTATTTTTCATTTTGCTCTTTCACTTTCAGATCTAAGTGTTGTCTTTGTGAGAGAATTTTTGTAAAAGAGAGTTGAAGTACCTCTTATTTTTATTGATTATTTTGTGAGAAAATTTTGTAAATGTGAGACATTTATTATTGAGTGACGTTTAATAAATAAAAGTAAGACATGTGTAAAATCAACAAGTTTAGTGAAGCCTTCGTAGTGTATTGATTCATTTTGATAGTAAAGAAATTCTCAAGGAAGTTCTTTGGGGTGTAGACATAGGCCCGGCATACCAAACAACTATAAATCTCAGTGTTTGATTGATTTTCTCTCCCTATCTCTCTTACTTTTATATTGATAATTATTATTCTGTTTTTTATTTGTTAAAATTTGAATATTGTGTTTATTATTATTTTTTAATATTGCAAAAATAATTTTTAATAACCTAATTCACCCCTCTTGAGTTGCCTATTTGGGATAACAATTAATTTTAAGTAATGTCGGTCTAGGTATTGTGAAATTCATCTAATAAACTATTCACTAATGTACAGATTTGTGCATTGAATAAGGTTATATAGTCCCTTAGCAAGATTTTATCATAATAGTGCTACATTAAAATGTTCATATTGAAATTTTAGTATTGTTTATTGCAATTTAATTTGTTTATAGTATAAAATATACATAATTTAAAATCTAAACATATTATATATATATATATATATTTCTAGTAAAATTATATATATGTAAAATTTATACACTTCAATTCCTGCATACTATGGGGTGATTGCTAATATTTTCAATTACAAAAAATAAAAATTCAACTGATTTGTAAATATTTTCCTTAATTTTCATATTTTAAATAAGAATAAATTATACTCACATCTAATAAAGTCTGAAGAAAATACGATAAATTTTATAATTTTGACATACTTACATTAAGGCCTCGTTTGGGAACAGGCTAATTTAGTAACTTTTTGGCTATTTGGCTAAAATGTGATGTAAAAAAAACTAGTATGTTTGGGATGACTTTTTGGCTTTTTACGAAAAGATGTGCAAAAAGTAGAGAGAAAAGGGAATCTTTGACTTTTTGGTATGGGTTGTTGGCTTTTTGACTTTTTTAGTAACTTTTTGGCTTTTTGACTAAAATAGCCTCTTGCCAAACGAGGCCTAAGTTCTCTTAAAATCAATTCACATAACAGTTTTTCATATTTTAATCAATAATTTGTTAGTCATATGAATATAAAAATGATATTGTAATATCTTTTACACTGTAGTGTATACATATATATTTTTTTATTATTTATCATTATGCTTTTCACACAATATGCATTAGTTTCGGTTCTAATAACCATACTCCAATAGAGGTAGTTATAATTATATTAAAATTATAAAATTTATTGTATTTTCTTCCAATTGGAGGGAGGTCAATTATACTTTACCCCTTTATGTTTATCTATTTTACCACTTTGGCCCTTTCATGTTTTAAGTATTTTCTAATTTACTCTAAAAACTTACTTATATCCAAAATTAGGCAAAAAATGACAAATTGATAGGCATGTGACACAAAAATATTTAATTATCTATTACTCATTCATCTGACACAAACCAAAATCCTAATATAAAAATTTAGGTTACGTTTGGTAAAGTTTTAGAATTATAATTTGAGAATAGAATTGTATTTTGAGTTTGTGAGTTTTGGAATTATGATTTAAAAAGAAAAAATTTGTTTGGTTATGAGTTTTGAAAAGATTTTTGAATTGAGTTTGAATTTTTAATGTGACATATGAATTGAAAAAATTTGTTTAGTTATGAGTTTTGAAAAGAGTTTTCAGAGCTTAATTTAAAAAGTTATAACTTATAACGAAACGCACAAGTCAAAACTCTATTGCAAATTCTATTCAAAACTCATAACCAAACTTTTTTTAACATTCAATTCAAAAAATAATTTATCATTTTGGTGTAAAAAAAATAAATTTTATATTTAAAAAATATCAAAAACAAATATAATTATTTTTTTCAAATAACAAGTGGCGATTGGCAATTGCAAAATAAATAAATAAATAAATACACTGTTTTGGTCAACTAGCTAAACGTTCGGGGGACGTCTAGGAGGATGACCTAGTAGACACAAAATTCAAAAACTCCCCCACTTTGTAGAATGAAGAAGATAAAAGAGAGAGATATGTCAAACGTGAAAGAAAAATATGTTTTGAAATGTGTGGTGGAATCACATTTTCAAAACTCTATCCAAACGGAGGCTGCAATTGGAGGGGTGGAATTATGGTTTGAGAGCTTCACCAAACACAGCCTTATTTTTTATGCCATAATGCAGCTGATAAATTGGAAAAAAAAAAAGTTGTCTAATTTTGAATAAAAATTACTTTTTAAAAAAATTGGGAAAATTTTAAAATATAAAGGGCCAAAGAAGGGGAAAAAAAATTCAAAGAACAAAGTAGAAAATAATTAAATATAAAGGAGCAAAGTGTAATTTAGCCTTTTAAGTAATTATCCGAATAAAAAATTAAGATAATTCTATTTGCACACTGTAAAACTTTCATTATACACCATAATAGTGTTCGGATATAAATTTTTGAACAAAAATCAAATATTGAGATATAAATTTATGAAAATAAAATAATGATTCGAATATAAACAATTGAATGAAATGTATATATTTAAATAATTTATTTTTATTCAAAATTTTAAATTCGAACATTTGACTAATACCGTTGTGGTGTATAATTTGTATGGGCAAGGCTTTGGACCTGTGGAGCTCATCATGGGTCCTATTTTCATGATTCGAGCAATTTAATGTATAAAGCATTTTCATTCTTACAAAAATATATATATATATATATATATTGATTGGATATCGATAGATACTTGATCATAACATATTTTTGTTAACAATTTATTTTTAAAATTATATTTATCATTGACAAAAATATGATTTGATCGAGGAATTATCGATATTCGATTAACATCATTTTTTGCAAGATAAAATATTGGATGTGCTCTATACATTAATTGTTCAAATTATGAAATGGACCCGTGATAAGTTTCATGGACCCAACAATGCTGTCCAATAGAGATAAGCTCTACCCAATTTGTATAGCGTGGAAATAGGGGCCTTATTTGGTTTGTGTTTTGAGATATTATTTTAAAAATAAATTTCTAAAGAAAGTTTAGAAAATTTAAAATTTTGTTTAATTGTATATTTTGGAAATAGTTTTGAAATTTTGGAGTTTGGAATGATTTGATTTTTTTGTAATTGAATAGATAGGTGTTGGAGAAAAATGATTGAGAATGAGAGATGCGAGAGAAAAAATAATTGATTGTTATGTAAATTTTTTTCTCTAAATTTTTCAACTGAATATGTTTTTGAAAATTTTTATCCAAAAACATATTTTGAGAGACAAACTAAGCATGCTAGAATTTCCTAAAATTGGTTACCTTTGAGTTTGTCTCATAATTAAGCACACCAATCAATGAGAAATTCTAATATACACTCATAGTCTATCATTTTTTTCTTTATTTATGATCAAATTTTTATTTAATTATGATATTATTTTAATTATAATTCATAATTTTCTTAATTATATCACATATTTTGTTTAATCTTTAAGACATGACTTCAATAATTCAAAAGACAATTTATAATAAAATTACAAATTTTAAAATAAAAAATATAATTTTTCAAACATGAGAATAATCTATATTCTATTTTTTAATTAAAAATTATACTTCATGTTATGTTAAAAAAATTATACTTCATGTTATGTTAAATTAAGAAATTTTATTTTTAATTATACGGTGGAGGCGTGCACACACAGGTGTTTCCCAGAAACAAAACATACCCTCATAGCCTTCTCCTACCTCACTTCTCTCTTCAATTTCACTGAGCTCGTGTTCCTGAAACTCCCTCACACAAATGGCGACTCTGGCTCGATTGTCCAGAAAAGCCCTAACCTCAACCTTCACCTCTCACCACCACCACCTGCTCCGCCGCACTCTCGCCACCGAAGCAGCCCCAGCGGCGACGACGAAGATCACAGAATCGCCAGATCGAGTGAAATGGGACTACAGAGGACAGAGGAAGATCATCCCCCTCGGTCAGTGGCTCCCCAAGATCGCCGTCGACGCCTATGTTGCCCCCAACGTCGTGCTCGCCGGCCAGGTCACTGTCTGCGATGGAGCCTCCGTTTGGAATGGATCGGTCCTTCGAGGCGATCTCAACAAGATCACTGTTGGCTTCTGTTCCAATGTGCAGGAGAGGTGCGTCGTCCACGCAGCTTGGTCTTCTCCCACAGGTTCCACTTCGTATTCTACTGTTTTTGCTTTTTTAGGGTTTTGGTTTCAGTCAAGGTGTGTTTGGTTGCTGAGAAAATGTAGGAAGAAACTAAAACCTCTGAATATCAATAGAAATTTAATATGTTGAATTTCATTCACTTAACTGAGCCCAAGACAAAATTTATGATCAGTTGCTAAATGGAGGTTTAGAGTGATGCCTCATCCAAATTATGGATATGGAAGTTTGGAAAATTTGATTTGAATGGATGTTACAATTTAATGTTTTTATCACTACATCTTGTTGATCGTTTATGGTGCTACAGTTCACTTGCAATGGTAGCTGAATATTGGTATTTGAAGTGTTTTCTTGCCTGAATGGGTCTTGGATTAATGTCTTCTTGTTGAACTAAATATGGAAAATGTGGCATTGAGAGTGCTGAGATCTCAAATTTAGTTAGTTTAGATTAGAATGTTTGGCACTTGAAAGTGTCAAAATTAGAAAACTGCATGTACACTTTTTCAAAATCATGTTTAAAAGTTCATCCCTGTATTATTCATGGGGTTGTTAGGAGCCTTTTTCTATCTGCATTAACCTGCAAGTAGGTTGGGAGTTTGAGAGCATGTAATCTTCTGCAAGTTCTGAGCATTGGAACATGGATTCTTCGTGATGCAGTGGCTAGTTACCATCTGAAGATAGAAACAGAGAGTTTTGTGGATCATATACGAGCCTCATCATTGTTCAATGGGGGTATCATCCTATTCGTATTGTCACAAATAATTAATATGTGGCAGAGTATGGCATACGTGAGGTATGAATTTTGTGGTTATAATTGTGATTGTTTATTGACATATAGTTTGTGGCTATAAAGGGTTCCACATGGAGAGTACTGAATAGGTACCATTGGAGAGGCGAGAATTGCAAATAATAAATTAGGATGAAGAATTAATTGCTGGTTGAGATGTAAGGCAAGCAGAGCAAGAGAGGAGAATGGTAGTATCTGTCTGGTATAGCAACATTACCCGTTTTACTGATTTCACTATGTTATCAAGCTGTGGAAGGAGTGCTATATTTGTAGGCATCCTAGATTTGTTTGGAGACCAAGCAATCAATATTGTGATGCCACTTGGCCTGGGGATCACATGACAGTATTCCTCTCTATAACTACCCAACCGAAACAAAGGCAATGCAATCTTCTTGTGTATCAAGGGCAAGAGGTTTGCCAACACCTCAATGATGTTTGGTCACCAAATCTCTTAATCTAATAAAAAATATGTATGAGTAATTATATTTTCTTTTTCTTTTTCTTTTTTTATTTTTCCTCATTGAATCCAGTGTTTTAAAAGGCTCTAGGCGCACCGAGGCAATAAGATCTCTTACAGCCTAAGCGCGAGGCGTGAGGTGAAGCGTGCGCCTCACCAAAGCGAAACTCAAGTAGTAGAAGAAAAACAAAATTATAAAATAGGCAAAATTTTCAAAAATATATATATATAATTTAAAAAATCATAACCATTTTTGATAATCTTTAAACATAACATTCAATCTTTTAAAAATTAGAAATGTAATATCCAACAAAAGATATAAAGCATAACATTTAATATTTTATCACTTTCTGCTCTTTTTGGACCACATTTGGTCATTTTATATTGAAGAGTTTTGAATTCCTGTGAGTATGCCCACAAAAAAAACACTCAATCAACAATTGGAGTAGAAAAATAGGTGAAGCCCATGAAGCCCACGTCTTGTGCCTAGAAAAAAAGCCCTCGCCTCAGCGTCTAAGCTGTGTTTTGTGTATTGCGACGCGCCTCTCCTCGACCTGTTCGAAGCGCCAGTCTGCGCCTCATTGCGCTTCGCGCTTAGCACGTGCCTTTTAAAACACTGATTGAATCGATATCCAGACATAGCCTTAGGGAATAAAGAAAGAGTGAATAGTGGATACAATTTATGTTACATTGACTCCGATACTTGTATCAGGTGTGGGTTGTTGTCCAGACATCCATTCTAAGCTTAAATCTTAGAATATTAGGATATGCATAAAAAGTTAGGTATGGGTATAAGGACAAGTTTCAAACACTTGTATACAGTGTTCTGAAAAGCGCGCCTAGGCGCGCGCCCAAGCTCAAGGCGAGGCAAGGCACAGCTTTGTGCCTCAGGCATGGTGACACAGGGGAAGTGCTGCCTAGGCAATGAGGCGAGCGCCTTATTACGAAGCGTAAGGTGAGCGCCTTGTGCGCCTCGGCTTTCTGTGTGGATACCCACATGGGATGAAATCACATTTACAGTATAAAATGATCAAAACGTAGGTCAAAAGAGCAAAAACATTATAAAAAAAAACCCTAGTGGAGAAGAAGAAGAAGAAGACGCGACGAGTACACGCCACGCCACGCCACGCAGGTTCTGCTTTCTTCTCCTCTTCTTCTCTTCTCTGCTCTGCTTCTTCTTTTCTCTCTCTGCTTCGTATTCTCTTCTCCTCTTCTTTCGTCGTCTTCTCTCTCGCTTCTGTCTCGCTCACGATTGCTCTCTCTCGCCTTCTCTTTTGCGATCGCGATCTCTCTCTCTCTCTTCTGTCTTTCTCTTTATCTTCTTGATTCATATATATATATATATAATATTATATAATACCTATTATATAATATATAATATACTTATACATAGTAATAAAAAAATAAACATATGTATATAAAATAAAATAAAATAAAAAAATTAATTGAAACACATTATTTAAAAAATATAATAAATAAATAAAATAATATATATATATTAAAAAAATTAATGGTTTTTTGTCTTCTTCTCTTCTCTTCTCTTCTCTTCTCTTCTCTTCTTATTAAAAAAATTAATAATATACATATTAAATATTTGCTTATGTTGAAATTGTGCTATATTAATATTTTGCTTAACTTCTATAATTTGCGCCTCGCTTTGGTGAGGCGCACGCCTCGGCGCTGAGGCTCCAGGTGACCTTGGCCGCTTGATGGGCCTAGAGCTTTTTAAAACACTGCTTGTATAGATTGCATATTGTATAATATTTTGAGATAAAATGTTGTAAATTGTTTAAAAATGTACTTCAAATTAAATGGGGTTTAGGAAAAATATGAAATAAATCTCTCGTTCATATGAGAAACTAGAAATATTTATTTACTAGCAAATATGTGCATCTTCTATCTCAAACAACGTTTCCCCAAAAGCTGTACAACCCACCCAACATTATATAAAATAAGAAGTGTCCAAATTAGGCATGGGTGTCAAGAACATAGCCCACACTGTACCCTTATTATATGCACTGTACAGTGGGGGAAGTAGAAGAGTGTAATACAGGATATTGGGTTATGCTCAACTACTACCCACAGGGCTATCATTAAGGTGAGGACAATATCAAAATAGTTGTTGAGATGAGCTTCCGACTTTGAGCAAAGCCGAGGGCAGATACAAGATCAGGGAAAGACCTCCCAATGTACTTTTCACATCTTCTCAAACATTTTTACATATTTTTATGTACTTTTTGCATATTTTTTGCACATATACTAAGATTAATGACCATCCCTAAGATGGGCATTAGCATTTTTCATGTTGCAATATCATATTGTAGAAGGGAGTAGGCTGCTCTGAGTGCGGAAGCCATTAATTTATTATTTTAAGTCCATTTAAAACATCCATTCAAAGTAGTGCATAGCTATATGAAATAAAAGCATACATTACTCTTCGATTATTATGTTGCATTACTACATGATCTATTACAACAAAAAGTAAAATACAACGCATATGACAAAACTTTACAAAACCCTTACAAACATACAAGACTGACTTCTAATCAAACTTCTTCGTAATTGAGCTCTTCATCACCTACATATATATATATATATAATATACTTATACATAGTAATAAAAAAATAAACATATGTATATAAAATAAAATAAAATAAAAAAATTAATTGAAACACATTATTTAAAAAATATAATAAATAAATAAAATAATATATATATATTAAAAAAATTAATGGTTTTTTGTCTTCTTCTCTTCTCTTCTCTCTCTTCTCTTCTCTTCTCTTCTTATTAAAAAAATTAATAATATACATATTAAATATTTGCTTATGTTGAAATTGTGCTATATTAATATTTTGCTTAACTTCTATAATTTGCGCCTCGCTTTGGTGAGGCGCACGCCTCGGCGCTGAGGCTCCAGGTGACCTTGGCCGCTTGATGGGCCTAGAGCTTTTTAAAACACTGCTTGTATAGATTGCATATTGTATAATATTTTGAGATAAAATGTTGTAAATTGTTTAAAAATGTACTTCAAATTAAATGGGGTTTAGGAAAAATATGAAATAAATCTCTCGTTCATATGAGAAACTAGAAATATTTATTTACTAGCAATATGTGCATCTTCTATCTCAAACAACGTTTCCCCAAAAGCTGTACAACCCACCCAACATTATATAAAATAAGAAGTGTCCAAATTAGGCATGGGTGTCAAGAACATAGCCCACACTGTACCCTTATTATATGCACTGTACAGTGGGGGAAGTAGAAGAGTGTAATACAGGATATTGGGTTATGCTCAACTACTACCCACAGGGCTATCATTAAGGTGAGGACAATATCAAAATAGTTGTTGAGATGAGCTTCCGACTTTGAGCAAAGCCGAGGGCAGATACAAGATCAGGGAAAGACCTCCCAATGTACTTTTCACATCTTCTCAAACATTTTTACATATTTTTATGTACTTTTTGCATATTTTTTGCACATATACTAAGATTAATGACCATCCCTAAGATGGGCATTAGCATTTTTCATGTTGCAATATCATATTGTAGAAGGGAGTAGGCTGCTCTGAGTGCGGAAGCCATTAATTTATTATTTTAAGTCCATTTAAAACATCCATTCAAAGTAGTGCATAGCTATATGAAATAAAAGCATACATTACTCTTCGATTATTATGTTGCATTACTACATGATCTATTACAACAAAAAGTAAAATACAACGCATATGACAAAACTTTACAAAACCCTTACAAACATACAAGACTGACTTCTAATCAAACTTCTTCGTAATTGAGCTCTTCATCACCTACATATATATATATATATATAAGGGAGAGGGGTGAGTAATTGCCCAGTGAATAGTAATATGGTAAAGTGGTAAATGAATGAACACCGATGATTTTTAATAAAACCAAACATAAGATCATAGTTCAAACATAACATAATTTGATCAAGGTAGAACAAAGCTTAACTTGCAAGCATATACATAGCGATGAACATTCCAAGGTTTTCGAGAACATCAAGGTCCACAATAGGTGGCAAGAGGAGCTCAGTTAGTAAGAGGTTATTGGCATGATTTCCCATTAACAAGACAAGATCCAAAATGTCATCTTAATACACGATACAAGAATATAGGATGTTTATTTATGTCAAAACAATAGCTTAGCTTTCATAAACATAGCATAAGTTTGTATTTGAAACATAGTTTATCAAACATAACTTTACTACACTATCACTCACAAATGGTTCTTGAACCAAGGGTGTTTTCTTCCTCCAAATGCTTGACCTACATAGAACATGAACAAACATTGAAAACATTTAAACTAACTGGCTCCTAAATTCATTTCAAGTGTTATAACTTAGCTTAGTGTTTCTTAATCCTTTCTTAGATTATCCAAGACTTTTCTAAGCCTAATTCAAATCTAAATCAAGTGTCAAACATGTGTCAAATGCATGCCTAAAAGCATCCTAGGTGATCAAGGTTTGATGAATATTGAAATGAGCCAAAGACGTATGTTGAAGGGCCCCAAGTGTTCCACAACAATTTCATATGCTTTGCATTGAAAGTATCATGTTTAGATGTTTAAGGTTTAACGAAATAGGAAGAAATGAAAGGGAACTAAGTTAGGAAAGGAATTAGCATGAAAGGGTTAGGAAGAAAGTGAGCAGCATTCACTAATTTAAACATATCTTTTTGTATACTTGGAATTTAGATATGAGACCACCACTATTGGAAACTAGACTTCCAAGGCTTGAATTTAAACTTAAGAATCGCTTAAAATTGAGTCCGGATGAGAGAGATATGCCCATTTGAAGTTGAGCTGAAATAAGGGTGCCACAAGTGCAGGGATTGGGGCCACATGTGCGGTTTTGTGCAGTCCCAAAAATTGGTTTCTGAAAGGTCTGGCCGCACATGCAGAAGTGGTTGTTCAAGAAAACTTGTTTTGGTCCGAAAATCTCACTCTTTTCTTATTTTTTTTCCTTTTTTTTCAAGGTTCCACAACATGATTTTAGGCTCATAAAACTCTTGAAATTTTCATGAAAATATCATCATTTTCAAGGCAACATCATCAAAACATATTTTATTTCAAGGTATAAAGATTAAAACATATGTTTTGTCAAGAACTTCATGAACTCTTCTTTCAATTCAAAACCCTCCTTTTTATCCTTTGAAAACATGGAAGTAGACTTGCCAAACTCTTGAAAATCATATGAACACGAGGATAAAGCTTCTATTAAAACAAGAACATCAAAAACAAGATCATAATGGTATGAATCTAAGCTACCTAGCTTTTTCTTCGACCTATTTTTATGTTTCCATTCCTTTTCTTCATATCTCCAACATATCTCCAATAATAACCCAAATTAATTCTATCTTTTCTTTAATCTTAGAGGGTAGGAAGAATTTCCATAAGAATTAGGGCTCAAATCTTACCTTAGAATGATTAAGGATGGATTTTTGACAAGGTTCTTCAAGCCTTTTTCTTTTCTCTTCTTTCTCTTTTCTTCTCCTTCCTTCTTCTTTCTTCTTGATCCTGCAGATTTTCTTCTTCTCTCTCTTTTTTTTTTTTTTTTTTTTTTGATTTTGAATTTTTTTTTTTTTTAAAGGCTACATAAGACAAGGGTTGAGTTGGGACAAAAAGGGTGGTATATGCATCACCTACTTGTGTGCTTCATCAATTTACTTAATCTCACTCACTTAGCCTAGTTAATTAATCTTAGTTATAATTAATCAAGGTTTAACTTAATCTTGCTTAGCTTAATTAGTCAGAATTAAGGTTTACTAATCTTTCTTAATTAATACTAATCTTGATTAGTAAAAACAATATAGCATCAAAATGATAAGCACATTAGTCTAATATCTGTAAGCTCCTTGATTAGTGAATAGGGCAACTCAAAACTTACTAAATTCAACCTAGAAGTCATTCCTAACTCTTAATACAAGACATAAGGGTTTCCATGTTCAAAGCTCTTTATTATCATACACTTTCAAACTCATCTTCAAGTAATTATATTCTTAGGTTTGTTTTAGCAAGAAATGTTTCTCACTTCTAATTCTTAACGAGTCTTGATTCAAGTAGACATATAACACAAAGAAGGGCTTAGGGTATTCAAAGGTGGATAATAATATAGTTATAGCACGTGGCATTCTTTGGAGTGTCACCATAGCGGTGTTGAACACGGGGCACGTAACTTTATTATTTTTTTGCATGTGACGCTGCAGGGACACGAGCCAAATCTGGACACATCAAGGGACACAGGGTCTCCTTTAATTTTATTATTTTTTTGTAGGGAACATGTTGGGGGCACACATGTCCAAATATGTATGATCTATTAATTTGTTTAAATGCAATAGTTTATATGTATTGAATTAACATTAGTTTTTATTAATTTTGATTATTTGGTAAACATAATATTAATCTACATAGCAAATATATATTAAAAAAAAATTGCTGCGTCCCCCATCGTGTTCGTGTTCGTGTTCGTGTCTGTGTCCCAATATTTTTGAAATCACTGTGTCCCATGTCCATGCGTCATAGTTTGATCAGTTTGTAAACTGTTTATAATTTTTGAAAAAGAAAATAGAAACTAAATGAGTTTTTGTTTACAGTTTTCAATTTTTTTTTTTTTTTTTTTTTATAAATATAAATAGCAAATTATAAATATTAACGTTACCAAACAAACCCTAAATATAGGTCAAACGTTTACTCACAAAAAAGCAATGGTTATTAAGTGAATATTGATTTAATTTGAGCCACATCATTGCTACATCATCTTCTTCATGTGGTTTGGTCCTGCTTATTTGCCTCGTGAGGTAACACACAAACCAACCTGATTTATTGTGTACTAGGTGCTTTGTTCCGAGGTCAAGCCATATCAAGCGAGGCTAATGTAGGCCATGCCTAAGCATCGTGTCTAGTCGCTCGGGGACAATCTTCAAGAGGCACTATGGTACGCTTGCCTAGATGCACTTGTCCTCCCTTGTCTTGACCTAGAAAGTATGGATACAGATACGCACTTGACCTCCCTTGTCTTGACCTAGAAAGTATGGATACAGATACAGATACGATATGATATGGATGCTTTGATACGATAAAATCTAAAAAACATAGGATACTGGTATAGCTAGAGTGCATTTGTAAATAAAAAATATTTTAAAAAAAATTAGTAGCAGTCAGTTATACATAAGCTCAAGAATGTTGAGAAACTTTACTGTTATTTTATAATACAAAATACTAATCCTTAAGAATTAGGTATTAATTTAAGTTGGTTGTTGGCTTATTTCTTTTAATTTTTAATAGGTCCTCAGATATTTCATTTCAATATCAAGTCTAATATGTCTATATTATAATAATAAAATAACAATATCTAATTTAATTTTACTTTTGAACTCTTACTTTCTATGTAATTATAAAGGACGTGCATGATACAATAAGAATAAGTCAATTTGACAAATTATATTACTTTAATTCACTATGTTGTTCTTATCAGAGAACTAAGTAAAGTATTGGAAAATTATTCTTGTATTATCCTTGCAATTATGTTATATTATATTATATTTATGCAAGAAATGTTACAATTCTAATTTTGTAAAGGTAATGCGTGACTTGGAGTATCCAATACTTCAAAATTAATGAAAAATTAAAAAGTATCCGATTTTTTTATAAGTATCCGATATGTATGGGTGAGTATCTAAAGAATATCGGTATCCGATACAGATATGTTGCCCTTTTATAAGTATCCGTGCTTCATAGGTCTTGACTGGCTTGAGTGGGTCTTTATTTGATCTCATCTTCTCTCCACTCTTGGCAACATACTTGGCACCCCTCCTCAAATAAGTCCATTTTTGATCTACTCTTTCCCATACCTCATAATCTGTTGTCTCTAATTGGACTTTGATGGCCTAGCTTAGGAGCTAGCCTAGGACCCCTCTCGGAGTTGGTGCCATGGTTTTGGGGTCATGTGGTTCAATGGCTAGAGGTGAATTTCGTCAAAGTGCTCATCCTACCTTCCTTGGAAGGACTCGCTGTTAAAATATTATTATTATTAGTTGGGTTATTATGAATTGTAATTATTCTATGCCTTAGGGTCCCTTTGTAAAAAAAGGGGATGATATCACAATCATTCCCTAATATTGGGATTCTCTAAAAATCATTATGGTATCAAAGCCTAACCCTAAAATCTAAACCCATCTACATCTATCCATACAGTTCTGTTACCCACCAGAGTAACCAGTCACTCGTTGGAGACAACCCACTTCAGTAGCCGAGAAGGACCCAGGTTGTTTCGGTTGGGTTGATGTCAATCTAGGGCTCGAAAACCACCCTAGTTGGTCGCATAAGGGTTCGAAAATCACCCTGGTTGGTCGCCCTCAGTGCCGAAGGCCATCCTAGCCTTGTCGACCATTGCCGCCGGCTCTTTTTGCCTAGCCAACTGCCACCGACAGCCCCTATGCCTCTTTGGCTTCATGCGATAGCCTCTCCCTCTGCTCGTCTCTCCCTTCTGCCATCGTATGTCTCTTGTTTCTGTCGCCTCTCTCTTGTCTTGACTAGGTCTTTGTTTGGGTCTTTGTATTTGTCGCCTCTCTCCCTGGTTTGAGTCTTTGTTTCCCTAAAAAAAATAAAAATAAAAATAAAAAGGAAAAGAAAAAATATGAGTTCTTAATTCTTTCTGTTGTTTTTCCCTTCCACCACCATCTTCCGGGTTTGTGATTGACACTAGTTTTGTTGAGGGTTTAGCAGATTCCGCCAGTGTGTCCACTACTTCTCAGACACCTAGGAGTGAGAATTCCATTATACCTACTACTATAACTGATAACCCCAACCCTAGTCTTAAAATCACCACCTCTCTATTTAATGGTTAGAACTATCTAGCGTGGTCGTAGAGTTTGACTATGTTTTTGAAGAGCAGAGGGAAGATGGGGTATGTTGATGGCAGGATACAAGCACCCAGCATCACTAACCCGGGTTATGACCAATGAGAGATTACCAACTCTTTGATTACGGGTTGGCTTATTCATTCGATGGTACTAAAAAATTGGTGAGGGCTACTTGTCTATAGAGATTGCCCAGGATGTTTGGGATGCTGTGACTACCATCTATTCCCGCAAAGGGAATTTCTCACAGGCATTTGAGTTGCACCGCTCTATTGAGAGCTCTGTTCAGGGGGAGCAGACGATTCTTCAGCACTTCACATTCCTCACCAACGGCTAGAAATGCCTTGATCACCTGCGGGACTATAAGCCTGTTGGCACTACTAATTCTGTCGGGTACAGGAAGTTCATTGCGCAGGAACGGGTCTTCAAGTTTCTGGCTGGTCTCAATGTGGAGTATGATCCGATTCGCAGTCGGGTTTTGAGTATGGACACTCTTCCTTCACTTCAGGAGGCATTTGCCTATGTACAAAATGAGGAGAGTCGCCTGTCTGTTATGATGTCCCCTGTCTTTACTGATCGCTCAGCATTATTGTCTACCCCTAGAGATGGCCTCAGCTCGACTCCTATCCCTCCGTCGTTCGCCAAGGAATTTATATTCTGTGATTACTGTAAAAAGCCGCGGCATACTTGTGAGACGTGTTGGAAGCTTCATGGAACTCCATCCGGGGGTCGAGGTGATCGGTCTGGTTCTAGAGGAGGTCGGTCAGGCCAGTCTAGAGGGTGTGGCTCTCATCCACGGGCTCACCAGTCTAGTGTCGTTGATACACTTGATTCTACTTCCGCTTCTCGTTGGCCAGGCTTCTGATGGTCTATTTGGCATGACTACTCATGAGCTTGAGGATGTTCTACGTCACTTGGTGGACCACCGATTTTCTACTGCTTTCAATACATCTTCCTTGTCGTTTACCCACTCAGGTAACTTAGCCTCTTCTCATCGTGTTTTCCTTTCTCATAAGTTTGTGCCGTGGATTATTGATTCTGGTGCCTCAGATCATATGTCTAGATCCTTTGACCTTTTCTTTGCTTATAAGCCCTCTTCAGGTCAGGACAAAGTTAGGATTGCAGATGGTACTGTTTCTTCTATTTCTGGGAAAGGTTTAGTCCATGTCACTCCTACCATCCCTCTATCTTTTGTTCTCCATGTTCCCAATTTTTCTGTTAACTTGTTATCCTTGAGTCGTATTACGAAGGATTTGAATTGTAGTGACATTTTTCCCTGATTATTGTCTTTTTCAGGACCTTGTCATGAGGAGGACGATTGGTTGTGGTAGTGCAGAAAATGGTCTCTACTTCCTAGATCAACCGGACAAGCTTGCTCATTCTTTCACCACGAGTCTTACTACAAAAGATGATTTATGGTTGTGGTATCGGCTTCTTGGGCATCCTCCTTTTTATTTACTGAAACATTTATTTCCATTTGTTTTTGTAAACAATAATGTGTTTGAGTTTCTTTGTGAGTCTTGTCAACTTGGAAAACAGCACAGAGCTTCTTTTGCTCCCAATTTTAATAAAAGTTTAGTTCCTTTTTCATTAATACATTCTAATGTCTGGGGTCCATCTCATGTTATGTCTGTGAAAGGTCATTGATGGTTTGTTACATTTATTGATGATTTTCTCGTACTACTTAAGTGTATCTCATGAAAGACAAGAGTGAGGTTTTCTCTGTATTCCGTAATGTTCATAAGATGATTTGTACTCTGTTTGGGGGCCACTGTCAAAATCTTTCGTTCTGATAATAGGGGGAATACATGGATTATGGGTTAGGGCAATATTTTTCTGTCTATGGCATTATCCATCAAACATCTTACACCAACACCCCTCAACAAAATGGGATGGCGGAACGCAATAATCGTCATCTTCTTGACATGGCTCGGTGCGTGTGTTGTTCTATGTGTGTGTCTCGGTCCTACTAGGGCCACGCTGTTCTCACCGTTGCCCATCTTATTAATCGTCTTCCTACCTAGGTCTTGCAAAAACAAGCTCCCCTTCAAGTCTTCCTCGGTTCCGAGTTCTTGTTTTCTATTCCTCCAAAAATATTTGGTTGTCTGTTTTGTCCACAATCACTCTCCTACTCCTAGTAAGTTGGACCCTCGCTCACTTAGATGTGTTTTCCTTGGGTACTCTCCTACTCAAAAGGGGTATAAGTGTTATCACCCTCCTTCTCGTAAATGGTTTGTGTCCATGGATGTCACATTTTTTAGTCTCAGTCCTATTTCTTGTCCTCTCCATTTTCACAGTCCTCCCTTCAGGGAGAGCCTTGGTGTGAAGTGATTCATGTGATTCCTATGGTGGAACCAATTGTTCTTGCCCCACCACCTCTTACTGGGACTACAGAACCCAATGTCACCAAGGATAGGGAAAGGCAAGGGCAAGGGCAAGTTTATGTCAGGGATAAAGACAGACAGAAAGTTGACTGGATACAAGAGACAACTTCTGCTCACCCACTGACATCTCCTGCTTCTGATGAGAGTCCAAGTAATTTTGAATCTCTTGAGTTCGCTAATCTTGATACTCCTATTGATCTTGATGTTCCTATTGCCAATAGAAAGGGTGTGAGATCTTGTACTCAACATCTTATCTTAAATTTTGTGTCCTACTTTCACTTGTCATCCTCATATAGAGCTTTTGTGTCAAATATTTCCTTTGTTAGCATTCTTAACCATTTCAAGATGCTCTTACTACCTCTGAGTGGAAACTTGTCATGATTGAGGAAATAAAAGTACTTAGGAAGAATGGCACTTGGGAATTGACTGAGTTACCTAAGGACAAACGACCTGTGGGATGCAAATGGGTGTATACTATGAAACACAAAGTGGATGGTTCTATCGAACGTGGCAAAAGGGTTCACTCAGATATATGGTGTTGACTATCAGGAGACCTTTGCACCCGTTGCTAAGATGAATTCAGTTAGAGTGCTTCTCTCTCTGGCAGTTAATCTAGATTGACCACTTCATTAGTTTAATGTAAAGAATGTCTTTCTCCATGGTGACTTCGAAGAAGAGGTATATATGGACATTTCTCCTGACTTTGAGGATCATCAGACAGAGGGTAAAGTATGTCGGCTTAGGAAGTCATTATATGGTCTCAAACAGTCTCTAAGGGCTTGGTTTGCGAGATTCACTCAGGTTATGCTTAAATATGGCTTCAAACAGAGTTAGGCCGATCACACGTTGTTTGTGAAACATTCCTCACGTGGTAAGACTACAACGCTCATTGTTTATGTGGATGACATAGTTCTTATAGGTGATGATAGTGAGGAAATACCTCTATTGAATAAATATTTAGCAAACGAGTTTGAAATCAAAGACTTGGGGAGCTTAAAGTATTTTCTAGAAATTGAAGTTGCTCGCTCCATGGATGGGATATTTATCTCACAGAGGAAGTATGTGCTTGACCTGTTGAAGGAAATTAGAATGCTTGGCTGCAAGGTCTGTGACACTCCACTAGAACACAATCAGAAACTGGGGAATGATGAAGGGGGAGCAGCTGTTGATAGGGGGAGCTATCAGCAATTAGTGAATAAGCTCATCTATCTATCTCGCTCCCGTCTTGATATTGTTGTTGCTGGCAATGTGATTAGCAAGTTTATGCATGCTCCTTATCAGATTCACTTCGAGGCTGTCATGAGAATTTTGATGTACTTGAAGTCTGCTTCTAGTAAGGGTCTTTATTTTTCAAAGCATGATCATCTTCGTGTGGAAGCCTATACAGATGCTGATTGGGTTGGATCAGTAACTGATAGGAGATCGACTTCAGGGTATTGCACTTTTGTTGGAGGCAACCTAGTTACTTGGAGGAGTAAGAAACAGAATGTGGTTGCCAAGTCAAGTGCAAAAGCTAAGTTTAGAGGTATGGCACAAGGGGTGTGTGAGTTCTTATGGATCAAGTTATTGTTGAGTGATCTAGGTATTGATTAGATGGACTCCATGTGGTTATATTGTGATAATAAAGCCGCCATCAACATCGCTCACAATCCGGTTCGACATGACAGGACAAAGCATGTTGAGATTGATCGCTATTTCATTAAGGAGAAACTCATTAGTGGCACAATCTGTCCTCCATTTGTGTAGACTGGTGAACAACTCATTGACATCCTCACCAAGGGAGCTGGGAGTAAACCATTGCATGACATCTTAGGCAAGCTGGGCATGAAAGATATCTTCATACCAGCTTGAGAGGGAGTGCTAAAATATTATTATTATTAGTTGGGTTATTATCAATTGTAATTATTCTATGCCTTAGGGCCCTTTTGTAATTATTAATCTTTATTAATATAAAAAGGGGATGATATCACAATTATTCCCTAATCTTGGGATTCTCTAAAAATCATCACTTGCACCTTGATTGGTCTTGGAGAAAGAGAGTGATACATGAACATAACTCCAGTTCAAGATAGAGAACACATAACATGCTCCGTACCCCTCCAAAAATGAGGGTTAGGCCCCATATCCATTGTAGTTTATTAGATTTAGACTCCACTGTTAGTTGAGAGCGTCTCACTAAGAGCGTGTTACACTTGCAAAAGGTGGTCACCTTTCCCTCATACTCACTAATCACGTAATCACCTGCCCTCGACACATATAGTGAGCTAAGCTTTCGTGGTCCGAACACTCCTTGCCTTCATCCTTTTCCAACGTGGAGACTCTGGTTCAATAACTTTAGACCTTTATTATTGTTTAAATTTATAGTATTATACAATGCTTTGCTATTTTTTTTGGTGTTTTTTTTTAAAGTAATACAATAGTTTGCCATGGTATTAAATGGTTTGCATGAAGCGCCTATCTTTTTGGAATTTTCATAGTCAAGCTTATTACACACCAAGAAAGAGTTCTCATTGTGTGTGCGGTGTTTAGGGGCGACGCGGCGTTCTAAGAAGGGGGTTCACTAAACCCTCTCAACTTCTAAAATAAATTATATATATTATATTGTAGGTGTTGAAGTTTGTGATGGGGTCATTCGAACCCGTAATTCTTTTTCCCCTGAGCCCTTTGATATAGGTAGGAAACTGACCCAATGTCATACCAAAAATCACGGCCATACACTAGGGCTATGCACATACTCAAATCACCTGCCCAAACTGACCGTTTCGAACCACAAAAACCAGAAACGGGTGGTTTCAAGGAACTCAAAGGTCGGCTGCGGGTTTCAATGGTGGAATATAATAATTTCTCACTCGGCCAAGGATTTGAATATGGTACAACTGAAAAACCCGAATCGACCAAATTATATCTAAAAGCAGTAACTTTAAACATGGCATTATATTATTGGATGATAAAATTACATCTTATCTTTTCTCTCTGTTCAAGTCTATTCACTTGTCAGAGACTTTAGGTCTTCTCAAACTCTATCTCTCTGTCTCTTCCCATACGTTATTTCTTTTATTTTTCCAATTATTTTTTTTTTCCTTTTCCAAAAAAAACTCTCTGTGCATGATCTTTTCCTTAACTTTTCTTTTCCTTTTCCCAGAACTCTCTCTTCCTAGACAAATTTTTTTGTTTGTTTTGTTTTCCAAAACACTCTTTATGGTTATTTTTTGTTTTCCCAAAAAAACTCTATATATATATATTTTCTTTTTCCCCAAAGTCGCGCTCTCTCTCTCTCTCTCTCTCATCCTTTACGGTTTTTTTTTTTACCTTTTCCCAAAACTCTTCTTGTACGTGTAAACCCTCAATTTCCTCTTTTCTATGTACCTCCCTCACCCTAACCATTCCCCCTCTGGTTTTCACATCTCTTTCACTCTGAAAATAGCAAAACTCCTCCCGTCTCTAATTCAGATTGCAAGGCTGTCAAAGACCAAGTGCAATGTTGTGATTATTGAATATAGAAATTAGAATATTTTATTTATAGTAGTTTGTATAAAATCTGTGATTGTATGAATCACGGATTTAGTGCCTTGATAGTTTTGTTTCCTAATTTCTAATATGAATTCATTATATATATATACATGGCTCTACCTCATTCAAAGGTAAGCCAATACCATTCTTTTCATCCTTTTTGGTATTAGAGCCAAAGATCAGTCACCCTAGCCCTCCTCTCCCTTTGTCGGCCCCAGCCAGCACCACCACCAGCCTTCTTTCTTCTCCCTTAGTCACCCAAGGTTTCGAAAACAGTTGCATTGCGGTTGCAATTGCGGGGTATAAAGGCCGTAGCGTAACGGTTGCGGCAGTGTTGTCAAAGGCGCGCCTAGGCGCAAGGCGAGGCGAGGCGAAGCATCTGCGCCTGTACAGGTACCAGGCGAGGCGACTTGAACCAGGCGCTCGCCTTAGACGCGACTTGAGCAAGGCGAGAGAGGCGCAAGGCGATCGCCTAGGCGCGACTCAGTGTTTCATGTTGTTGATCTGATCTGACGACTCAGATAACCTGTCGAATGGCTCTTCCTCTTCCTCTGCGACTACGACTTCATCGACTTCGCAGGTTCGACTTCGATCGACTACGACTTCGATCGACTACGACTTCGATCGACTTCTCGCAGGTTCGAGTTCGCAGGTTCGATCGACTTCGCAGCTTCGCAGCTTCGACTCTCTCCCCTTCTCCTTCTTCGATCGACTTTTGCCCCTTTTTTTTTTTTTTCTTTTCTTTTCTTTTACATAGACGAACCTGATCTGTTTTTTTTTTTTTTTTTTTTTTTTTTTTTTTCTTTTCTTTTGATTATGATAAATAAATAAATAAATTCATAAATAACTTAATTAATTGATTATGATAATAAATAAATAAATAAATAAATTGATTATGATAAATAAATAAATAATTTTTTTTTCCAATTATTTGACTTTCATAACCCTGATTATTACATAAATAAATAAATAAATAAATTAATTCATACATACATACATAAATAAAAAAATAGATATATTACATTTATTATGATTATACTGAAATTGATTCATCATTATACTGAAATTAATTAATTCACCATTAATTAAAAAAATAGAAAATTGATTCATAACATTAATTAATTCATACATTACATACATTATATTACATACATTAATTAATTCATCACATAACATCAGTGTAATTAATTAATACATCTATTTTTTTTACATACATCTATTTTTTTTATTTATGTATGTATGAATGAATTAATTAATTTATTTATGTATGTAATAATCATAATAATTAATTAATTTATGTATCTATTTTTTTTATTTATGTATGTATGAATTAATTTATTTATTTATTTATGTATGTAATAATCATAATAATTAATTAATTTATGTATCTATTTTTTTTATTTATGTATGTATAAATTAATTAATTAATTTATTTACATTCATTATACTGAAATTGTATGTATGAATTAATTAATTGATTAGTAGTCTATATTAATTTTTCTATTTTTTACGAAGACTGTGCGCCTTACTTCAATAAAGCCCGCGCCTCGCCTTGCGCCTTGCGCCTAGGCCCCGAGAGACCTTCAGCGCCTTAGTGCGCCTTGAGCCTTTAAAAACACTGGGTTGCGGTAACCGGAACTTTGAATTTTTTTAATTCTTCACACAATTTGAAAAAAACTTACCGATACGTATATTTTTTTTTTTCAAAATCACATTTATTAAGGTTTAAAATAGATTTTGGTTAATTTTTATTAGTTTTTAAGTATGATCCAATATATTTCATATATTTAAATCACTATAAAATGAGCTTTTTACATTTTATTTCAATAGTTAATGACTTTAAGAATAATTGATTTTAAATGTCTATAAAATTATTTTTGACCAATATCTAAACTAACTAAATAAAAAATATTTGCAATTATTAAATGAAATGATTATTTAAAAAAAAAAAATTTGTGCCATAAACAAAAAATATTTGAGCTAATGATTTTTTTTTTTTAAGACATTTTTTTGACAACACTTTACAGCTAATTAAATGAAATTATTTACAATCAAGTATTAAATGAAATAATTATAAAAATAAAACTTGTGCCATAAGCAAAAATTATTTTTGAGCTACTATTTTTTTTAAAGACATTTTTTAGACAACACATTATAGTAACAAAATAAAAAAATATTTACAATTAAATATTAAATGAAATGATTATAAAAATAAATACAAGCGCTGTTTATATATTTTTATTTTACATGCTAATGTAATGAAATAAAAATTAAAAAATAAATTATAAAGAAAAAAATTCATACAAAGTTTTTTCTTTGGGCTTGGATCACTTGAATGTTCTTTTTTTTTTTTTTTTGCAAGGTTTTTTTTTTTTTTTTTGGGAAAAAAAAGCTATTCAAAATATTGTAACTGTGTGTAACGGGCCGTTACTGTACCGCTACAGCCATTATGTAACACCGAAATGGCCGTTGTACATGTGAATTTCCATCACACCGCAAAAGCGGGTGTAAGGGGTAGCACTTACCACCTCAATCGTTACGTAACACCGTTTTTTGAAACCTTGTTCCATCCCTTATAGATCACTCGACAGCCCTACCCACCTCTTCTTCTCTACCCGATGGCCCTTCTTCTCTGTTTACCCCTTAACAGGCTTCCTACACTCTTGCCGAGGCTCTGTTAGTTGTTGACCAGGCCTTTTCCTGGTCTTGAGTGCTTCGGCTGCCCCTTTAGGGTGGTCCGGGATCTCCATTCCCCTTCTCAAGGTGTTGTGCTGATGTATTAAGCACTTTTTTTTTGTTCTCTTGATCCATTGGGCTACTGAGTTTATTCGGTAGTATTTATTTGGATAAGCCGTTGAGTTTTTTTGAACTTCTTGCATTGTTTCGAACTGTATTGCTGTGATTCTGTGTGTTTTTCAGCCCCTATTATTCCACCATGATTGATCTATGTCTTGTTGTCTCTTCTGATGTACCCACAAAACCATGTCCTAGTTAGTTTTGATTTTTCGCTTCCTCATTACATTTTTGTTCATCGTATTACAAGAGTGTGTTGAATGGGAAAAATTTTGTTGCATGGAGCTATTTCCTTAAACTCTATTTAGGGGAAAGGGGATGACCCATTGGCTTTTATCTACTACTACCCAGCCAGTTGAGACAGACCCTACCCATACCCAGTGGGATACTAATAATTGTACTATCTTGGGATGGATGTTCAACTCCATGGAGGATCGTAGTTACCACATGTTCTTTTATTGCGACACAATTTTGATTCTATGGCATGCCTTGTAATAGATGTATGCTCATGCTTATAATGATGCTTGCATCTTTGAGCTCTATCAGAATATTGCTCGTGCCTCCCAGTCTGCTTTGATTCTGTCTATTTCAGAGTTCTTCGGCTATCTTCAGGCCCGGTGGGAAGAATTGGCTTAGTTGACCAAGTTACCAACAGAAGCTGCCGCTCGTAACCAAGTTCTGATGGGTTTGAACTCTGAATTTGAATCTCTTTGAATTCAGATTTTAAACACATCACTCATTCCATCCCTCTATGAAGCCTTTGCTACCATTGATAGTGAGGAGTGTTGTAGGCATCTGATTCAGCCTTGCCGTCCTCTAGTGTCTCTGGTTTTATCTGATCAGATGGCTCTTGCCGCAAATTCTGGTTCTCAGGGTTCTAGGGGTTTAGTTACTTGTCATCATTGCAATGCTCCTGGCCATGTTAAGGCTCACTGCTTCAAATTTTATCTTGAGTTGAGGCAACGATTTTCTTGCACCCCTCGCACTACTGCTCTAGTGGAGGCCACTCCTGCTCTTGGGTCTTCAAGTATCCCTAATTTACAGCAGTTGCAGACTCATATTAGTCAGCTTTAGGCTCAGCTTGGAACCCTCACCACTAATTCTATTGGCCCATCATCTTCCACTGCTGCCACTTTTGCTATAGGTACTTCTATTGGTTTCCATGTTTGGTCTGCTAGTCCCTCATGGGTTTTGGATTCTGGGGCTAATAATCATATGACGCGTGAGTTTTCCTATCTTTTCTCTCCAGTCCCTACTATTGTTGCCTAATCTATATGTCTTGCTGATGGTTCTTTATCCTCTATTTGTCATAAGGGTCTGGTGTATTTATCCCCTGATATTACTCTGTCTTCTGTTTTGCATGTTCCTAATTTCACATATAAATCTATTATCTATTAGTCGGCTTGCCTATCCTTTAATTGTGCTGTCATCTTCTTACCTTCTTCGTGTCTGTTACAGGACTTGAGTTCGAAGAAGATTTTTGCCAGGGGCTATGAGCGTGATGGATTTTATTACTTTAGGGATCCATCGGACTGACTTTCTACTTTAGCTAGTTTTTGACGTATGTTTTGCCTGCTTCTATATCTTGTGTTTTTACTGTTCAGACTTTAGAATTATGGCATGCCCATATAGGTCATATCAATTTTCAATACTTATGTCAACTTTTTCCTTTATTAAATAAAGCCTGCAATAATTCTAAGTTTCATTGTGTGGTTTGTGAGTTGTCTAAAAACATACTCATACTAGTTATATCTCTCGTATGACTAGTGCTCCTAGTGCTTTTGATCTTATACATTCCGATAGTTGGGGTTCTTTTCTTGTCTATGCTTTTTCTAGTCATAAATATTATGTTTCTTTTATTGATAATCACACTAGGTGCACTTGGGTCTATTTGCTTCATCGAAGTCTGATGTGTTTTCCATTTTTGTTCAGTTTTTGCAAATGGTCAAGACTCAGTTTTGTACAGTTGTTAGAAACATCCGTTCTAATAATGGTGGGGACTATATTTCCAATGAATTTCGTTCGCATCTTATTTAGACCGGTATTCTTCAACAACTTATGTGTCCTTGAATCCCTGAGCAAAATGGTGTTGCTAAACGGAAAAAACCATCATATTATGTCTGTTGTACAATGTCTCCTTCGTGGTATGGGTGTTCTCAAGTCATATTGGCATATGGCTGTCCTCATAGCTGTCTATCTTATTAATAGGACACCTAGTCGTATGTTGCATGGTCTTACTCCATTCCATGTCCTTAGGGGTGTAAATCTGGCCCGGCCCGGCCCAGCCCAACCCTGCCCTGCTCATGTCGGGCCTCGCGGGCTCTTGCCAAAATTCGGGCTGGGCTGGGCCGGGCCGGCAAAAAATAAGCCCAGAGGAAGGGGTATTCGGGCCTTGGGCGGGCTGGTGGGTCGGGTCTCGAGCTGGCCCAATGGGCCCGGGCTTGGCCTCGGGCTTGGGCGGGCCTGACCATTTTTTTTTTTTTTTTTTCTACCAAAATTTTATTATTTTCTATTAAAAAATACAGTGGGCCTCGGGCAGGCTAGGCTTCGAGCCAGGCCCTAAGCGGGCCGGGCTTGGGCCCAAGTGGGCCTAAACGGGCTGGGCTCATCTCGGGCCGCGGGCCATTTTTACACTCCTACATGTCCTTTTGCCCAACACTACTTTGTTTCCTCTCCTACCACGCGTCTTTAGGCATACTTGTTTGTTCAAGATCGGAGTCCCACTCGTACTAAGTTAGATGACAAGTCTATTTGTTGTGTCTTCTTAGGGTATTCTTCCATGTTCAAAGGGTATAGGTGTTTTGATCCCGTGTCTCGTCACATTCACCACACTTTAGATGTTATTTTTTGTGAGGATCTCCCTTTTTTTGGTACTAACCATCTTTTGCAGGCTTCCACTCTCATTACTTCCAATGTCTGCCCGGTTCCTATTTTGAATGAGGCTGCGAATGAGGTTGTACCCCTTCCTTATTCTCCACCTTCGCTTCCTTCCCCCCCCCCAATTACAGGTATACTCTCGTTACCCACGCTCTCAACTGCCCTCTACTGCCTCTTCGATCTTTGGGTCAGATACCTCTTTTCCTTTAGCTACATCTCCACCTCCTCATTTTAACCCACTTAAGGATCAGCATCCTCCAAACTGTTAGGGTTATTTGAGTAGTACTAATCATCCTATTTCCCAATATCTTTCTTATGACAGGGTTTTTGATTCCTATTGCTCTTTCATTGGCAAGCTTAAGTTGGAGTCAATTCCTCATTCTGTGTCAGAGGCTTTTTAAAATCCGAAATGGGTAGAGGCTATACAGGCTAAGATGGCAGCCTCATAACAGAATCACACTTGGGATCTTATACCTTTATTTTCTGGGGAAAGCACTGCTGGATGCAAATGGGTGTTTACTATTAAATACCTAGCTGATAGCTCTGTTGACCCTTACAAAGCACACCTGGTGGCCAAGGGTTTCACACAAGTTCCTAACAAGGATTTTGGGGCCACTTTTGCGCCTGTCTCTAAGCTTAATTCGGTGCGTCTCCTTATCTCCCTTGCAGCATCACATTCTTGGCCTCTGACATCAGCTTGATGTAAAAAATGTGTGGATCTTCTTGAGACGATATACATGGCTTCTCCACCTAGTTTTTGGGTTGAGGGGGGAGTATTTGGGGAAAGTTTGTCGGTTACGCAAATCTTTGTATGGTTTAAAACAGTCACCACGCGCATGGTTTGGTCGCTTTAGTTCTGTCATTCTTGCCATGGGATTTGTTTAGTGGCACTTTGATCATACTTGTTTCATTATTGTATAATTTTGTTGGTTTGTGTGGATGATATTATTCTCACATACAATGATTCTATCAGTATTGGTCAAGTAAAGGACTTGGGCCAAACTTTTGATATCAAGAATCCTAGGTGTCTAAAGTATTTTCTGGCGATTGAGGTGGGTCGTTCATAGCAGAGAAATTCCTTGTCTCAGAGGAAGTACACTCTTGATCTATTTCGGGATACTGGTATGTTAGGGTGTAGACCTGCCTCGACTCCTATGGACCCAAACATTAAACTCACATCAATCTGGCGAGTTATTGGAGGATTTGGGCATGTATCGGCGACTTGTTGGTCGTCTCATTTATTTGACTAACACTAGATTTAACTTAACATTTGCGGTTAGTGTTGTGTGTCAGTTTATGCATGCACTTCGTATAGAACATCTTGATGTTGTTCACCATATTTTGAGGTATTTGAAGACTTCTCCTTGTTTGGGATTATTCTTCACAGCTAGTCCTTAGTCTAGACTCTCATGTTTCACAGATGCTGATTATGCAAGATCTAGAACTAATCGGCATTCCACCTATGGCTTATGTATTTTCTATATTGATCACCTTATATCATGGAAAAGTAAGAAGCAAGCAGTTGTTTCTAGATCCTCTACAGAGGTTGAGTGTCGGGCTATGGCATAGGGAACATATGAGATTTTATGGCTTCGCTCTATTCTAACAAAGTTGGGATGTGAAGAGACTGCTCTGTCCTCCTTATTTAGTGACAACAAATCTATAATTATGTTATCTTCTGATTCAGTACTCTATGAGTCTACCAAGCACATCGAGGTTGATATACATTTTATTAGAGAAAAGGTTTGGATTGGTATTGTGAGTCCATCCTTTGTCTCTTCTTCTGAGCAATTAGCGGATATATTCACAAAATCTGTAGGTCCGACATTGCTCCAGTCATTTATTGCCAAGTTGTGTTTGTTGAATGTCTTCACGCTAGCTTGAGAGGGAGTGTTGAATATAGAAATTAGAATATTTTATTTATAGTAATTTGTATAAAATCCGTGACTGTATGAATCACGGATTTAGAGCCTTAATAATTTTGTTTCCTAATTTGTAATATGAATTCATTATATATATACATGGCTGTACCTCATACAAAGGAAAGCTAGTACTGTTCTTTTCATCCTTTTGTGACATCTCCACCATGGTCATCATCATCTCCGCCGTTGTCATCACCAAGATCTACCTTACCTGAACAATGACCATGAGTCCTTTCTTGATCGCAATGTTAGGCTCCAAGTTCACCATTGATATGGAGATCATGGATTTTGAGAAAATAGTAAAATGATGAAAATTAGGATTTGAAATTATGTTTTATGAGTCTTCTTTGAGCTTGGAAATTTTTACACCGACCGAAATCTGACTGCCTAACTGAAGGCATGATTTGGTCGTTTTCAAAACTTATTTCGGTCGAATGCGGGTAACCAAATCTCTCACCTGAAGTAGTCGGTTTGGGCGACGGGTTAACCATGAACCCATACCGACTCAACCCGTGAACAACCCTACCATACACTTGTGGGTTCAGCTGCACTAATTTTGTTATCCAATAACACATGGAAGGAGTTTGGTTGGTGTTCTCCTGCCTGGTTTATGAACGAGTTTGAGGTAAAATGTTGATTGAGGTGTAGACATGCTATGTTGTGATTATTTATGTTAATAATGGTGCAATTATCATGGCCATGTTTGGTTTGTATTTGTGGAACAATTTTGAAAAATAATTTTCTAGAAAGAATTTACAAAATTTGAAAATTTGTTTGGTTGTATGTTTTGAAAATAGTTTTGGATGATTTTGTTTTTTATTTTTTAATAGTGGAATAGATGAGTGTGTGAGAAAAAGTAATTGATTGATGAGTAGGATATGAGAGGAGAGAGGAGAGAGGAGATAGAAAAAGTGATTGATTGATGTATAATAGAGAGGAGTGATTTTGGATATATTTTTCAAAAATTTTCAATCAAACAAATTTTTTTAAAAATTGTCTCTTAAGAGACAAACCAAACAATGCCCATAATTTTTATATTATATTTTACTAGTCAACGCAACATAGCTGTCAAAAAATAAAAAGTAATAAGTCCCACCACTTGTGTGTATCTCTAATGCAGTGCTAATAATTAGATTGACACATCACATTGTAAGATAAGATGGTACAAATAGATGGTCATGGGCCCATGGATTTGTTGTCATGGTAATCATATTTATATTTAAAAAATTATTTGGCACCTCATGTGTCATCTTTGTGTTAGTTCAATAGATCTCATTACTCATGTCTAATGTCTAATGCAGTGGTAACACATCACATTGTTAAGCAAAATTTTGTAATAAAATAGGGGAATTATAGCATTATTAAGAAAATAATGATAATAGGATGACCACATTTGTGTATCATCATCTCACATTATATTGATTTAATGAATCGCATGACTTATGTCTGTTACCAATGCAATAGTTATATATCAAGTGATAAAACAATTGTAAATAAATATGATCATGATTGTATTATTGAAGAACAAAACATTAATGTGTTGTTGATTTTACATATACAACAAATGAACAGTGCTGTTGAAAGCTTGTGACCTTACAAGAAAAAGCTTGAACCCACTGAACTTTTCTCCTAGATTCGCCCCTGGTGGTGTTTTCAAATAAATAAGGAGCACATTTTGGTTAATGGGTCTGGAGGAAGGCTGAATGATTAAGTCAGATACTTTCCAGAATAGAAAGATTTGGGATTTGCAAAACTAAGACTATTTGCGGAGTTTAATTTTATTTATAGTAATTGTATGCAAAAGGAACTATTTTGCGTTATTTTGTACTGGGGGAGATTGAAGAGAATTGCTGTCCTAGAATTACAAGTGTATGGTTGGAGAAGAGTAATATTTCTAGTGTGTTGTGTGATTATTTACTACCTGCCATACAAGATGGAAGAATCATTTAGATGACCAAAGGCTAGCCTAAGTAGCACAAACACTTCTATTGAGTATAGCCATGTTCAGGTCGGACATTGACATTTCTAGGACATGCATATGTCCAACAGTTTGGTCATGTCCATAACCAAAAAGTAAATTTCAAAATTCAGACATTTCATTGACTATGTAGCCTTAAAGCTTCATAACAGGAGCCGATTTCAGCCCATGGTAATAACTAGTGGTTGTGTCCTACACCTGGAAATAGGATGAAAGCACCCCAAAAATGTCCAACCAGAGGATATGAAAATTTCATATAGAAAATGGCTGCAACAAGTGAAGGAAGCGGCAGAAACTTCTTGAGATAGGAAAAGAATATTAGTGCCGGGGAAGAAGAGAAGAAAGAAACAAAGCATCATAGCAGGTATACGTAATGAAATTATTGTAATTGATATTAGGTATGCATCTTCCATATTATGCAAATTATTGAAAATTACACCAACCTCTGTTGAGATTTGAAGAAAATCACAGCAAGCCCCACAAGTTTGGCTTAATTACATTGGGCTCACTTAAAGTTGTAATTCATATAATACTTGGTCCCCTTTTTATTAGTAGTTCATTAGTCATGTGGATGAAAAAACTAAGTTATCATTTTTTGTACACTGTAATGTATATCTTACCTTGTTTATCATTGTGTTTTCACATCGTGACTAGGCCCCATTTTCATATATCATTGTTTATCATGTTTGTGATAATTGCAATTTGCAACTTGTGTGTATCAGGACTGCCAGCAGAGACATTGATTGAAAGGTTTGTGACAATTGGTGCTTATAGTCTTTTGCGGTCTTGCACAATTGAGCCAGAGTGCATCATTGGGCAGCATTCAATCCTCATGGAAGGTTCTTTGGTGGAGACCCATTCTATCCTTGAAGCTGGTTCTGTGCTTCCCCCAGGTCGGAGAATCCCAACTGGTGAACTTTGGGCTGGCAATCCAGCTAGGTTTATTAGGACCCTGACCCATGAAGAGACCTTGGAGATTCCTAAACTCGCTGTTGCAATCAATGACCTGAGCAAAAGTTATTTCTCAGAGTTCCTCCCATACTCGACGGTGTATTTGGAGGTTGAGAAAATGAAGAAGTCCTTGGGGATTTCCATTTGAAGATTTTTCTTTTTTCCGTATTTGTGTATTCAGTTACTTGGAGATCTTCTCGATAGAAAATAAGCAAATCTGAGACTCAGAAGCAAGACTTTCATTTCTTTGTTTTGTTTGTGATTTTTGATTGCAAGCGAATGAACTGATTGCAAGTTCAAATTAAATGGGACTAGTGTTGATTAAAGCAACTGCTTAGTAATTTTTGTCTATGCTTTCGATTTTTCTTTTTCTTTTATAGGATTATTGTTTGTCAGGTGTTTTTTCCCCACCTTCCTCTCATTATGTGACTCAGAATAATGTCTATAAAGTGATCAGCTATGCTTCTATGTGGTGGTTGTATAGTGATGTTCTTGGATTTGTTTTCTTTTAGTGCTGGCCTGTTGGTTTATGAGTAGGGTTGCAAATGAACCGAGCCGTTCATGAATAAGTTCGGCTCGGCTCGTTAAGGGCTCGATTCGACTCGGTGCGTTTAGTAAACGAGCCGAGCTCAAGCTCGCATGAGCTCGGCTCGTTTATCTTTATTTACATTATATAATAAATATATTATTTATATATTAAATAATATAAATAATATTAAAAAAAAATTATCGAGGCTAGTCGAGTCGAGTTCGAGTTTCATTAATGTTAACGAGCCGAGCCGAGCCAAGTTCGAGCCTAGTTTCTTATCGAGTTGAGCTTGAGCTCAATAAACGAGCTCAATAAGTAAACGAGCTGAGCTCGAGCTCAGCAAAGCTCGGCTCGACTCGATTCGATTCGATTCATTTGCAGCCCTATTTATGAGAGTTTAATCTCCATTTAGATAATGGATTGGGATAAAGATTTGGTACAAGGGAAGGGGGAAATGGAGAAAAAAATGAATTTATATTTCATTTACATTTCTTTATCTTTTTAAATCTTTACTTAAATTTAGAATCTAAACACAATTTAAGGCTTGTTTTGTGGTCATTTGTAGACGTGTTTGGTGGGCTTTTTTTTTTAATTTTTTTCAGCCTTGTTGCTTTGGGAGTGGTCTTCGCTGTGCTTTTCGGTGGGGTTCACCTCGGATTTATTTTCATGATTTAAATTGTTTATGTTTTAAAATCTGTCAAACAAATCATTTATACAAAAAAAAGAAAAAAAAAAAAGAACTTTTTTGATAAATTCTCTTTTTAAGAGTTTTATTCCATCTAACTCATGTTTTTTTTTACTATTCCATTAGATCTTATTTGAGGTAAGAAGACCAAAACACTTTCAATCTCTCTTGTTTCCTATTAATGTTGATATTTAATGTTGATTGTCATTATGTTTTGGTAGTTTTCATATATCAAGATGTTGACTGTCATTATATTCATATTAATTTGAAATGAATTTTTGTCATTGTGTTGTCAATTACATGATGTAAATATTCAGGTCATGTAATTGAAATGAATATTCACATCATTATATTCACATTAATTTGAAATTAATTTTTATCATTGTGTTGTCAATTACATGATGTGAATATTCATACTAAAACATACGAATGTGAACATTCACATCACTACATTAGATGAGAGAGAATGTTCACATGTTGTGAACGCTCACATCACTACATGTTGTGAATAAGAATGTGTTAATTAAAAATATAAGGAACGTTATTTTTAATGTGTTGTCAATTAAAAATAAAAAGGTTCACATGTGGTAAACGTTCACATCAGATGATAGAAAATGTTCACATTATTTTTAATGTGTTGTCAATTAAAAATATATTCACATCAGATGAGAGAGAATGTTCACATTATTTTAATGTGTTGTCAATTAAAAATATATTCACATTTTATAATAATATAAAATAATAATATCAATGTTATTTAATTTGTGTATGAAATTTCTTATGCCTTGATCCTTTTTCTACTCTCTCCTCCTCTAACATTAAATATCAATATTAAATATAATGGCATAAGAGTCTAAGAAAATAGTATAAATCAAGAAAAAAAATAAAAAAAACTTTATAAAATAAAAGTATAAATACATGAAACTAAATGGGTTAAAAAATTCCTTCATAAACTTCTTGAGTTAGAACACTTCTAAATGGGATTTATCAATAAAAATCCAAAAAAAAAAAAAAAACTAGATTGATTTGGCAGTAATTACATGAAAAATAATGCTGTTGATATTTGATCTATTCTTCAAAATACCATTTATCATCTATTAACAAAAAATAAAATATAAAAACTAAATGTGATTCACATAGCTGGCTCTATTTTTCCAAAAGACAAATATAATTTGATTATGTGATTGCTGATATCTGATCAGCTAAAATTTTTACATGAATCATTTGTTCAATAAACTTCACAAAATTTGGATAATGAAAGTGAGTCTAGGACGAGTCCCACCAAGAGTCCTTGTGCCTTTGAGCTTCAACAGTGACCCCCTTCTCTTTCTCTTATGGTTCTGTTTGGAGCTTCTATGCGTATCTTTTCATTTTTTGGTTATAAAATCTTACTAACCAAAGAAAAATGATGAATAGTGAAGCATTAGAAAGAAAGCACAAAATAGAGGCATATGCAATTGATTTTATGTCAAATTCAAATTTTTAGTAATAAAAACCATGTCATGCAAAGTGGAAATTGCATGGCTGCTGCTATAGACCTAGGTTGAAAAAGTTATGGAGTTGGGTAGTTTGGTGAGAGTAGTAGTGGAATATTCCATTTCTTTTAGTGCACCAACAAAGCTTTAGGTAATCAATTGAAAGTTGATATCTAATGAGTTCATGTATGAGAGCCTTGTGAGATGGACTAGTTGTTGTACCAAATGTCAAAGTTTTATCTTTTTCTCATACTAATCTCTTTCTTGATCCAACCATTTCAGACCCACCCCCTTCAAAATATATATACACAAATATAACTTCACATATATTGAAATTAATAGAAAATTGATATTCACACTCCCATTGTTGGAGCCAAGATGACAACAAACCAAAAAAAAAAAAAAAAAAAGAAAAGAAAAGAAGAAGTGCTCAAGAAGATAATGTCATATGTTGCAATACTGAACAGGACATCTCAATCATTGATTGCTGGTGCAAACTTGATGTAGAGCCGTGAGATCCACAATAATCAACGGTTGAAATACCGTGCTACTATGCTCCAAACAACAATGAATAACTTCTTCGTCTAACATACAAATAATTATTATTACTATTTGTCATACATAAAATATATATATATATATCTAATTTACTTGTCTCTCTAATATAAATAGAAGGAAAATATTTGGGACCCCCACTGATGTATTGATCATTGATATGTTTGAACGTTTTTTTTTTTCTCTCTCTGATAGTAACATGAATGATTCAGATTATATTATTTTGGAGGTTGTGTTTTGTGGGGTCTCTATCATTACTACTGATAAATGGAACCATAAACATGGGATGTGGGCCCCTCAAATACATTTCCCCAACTAGTTAACTTCATTTTAGAGATGGGAAATTGAAAAAGCTTTGTAAAATGAATATTGTGCAATTAGGTCCACTGCTAGCCGATGGCAAATATGAAGGGATAGACAAATTCGAGCATCTACTTCTCACTCTCTTGGGGACCAAATCAACTTCACTTTAAATTTTTTAAAAAAAATTTATATATATATATAGGTATGCATTCTTTCAATAATTAGCACTAAGTCATGAAATAATGGAATGGACATTAAATTAGGTATAAGGTAAGCAAACACTAAAGTTTGGGGGAATATTGGGTTTCTTTTGTGTCTTTTTTTTTGGTGTGAAAGAAACCAATCATTGAGAAGAAGCTTTCCCCAACTAGAAAAATCTATAATAATAGAATAGAACCTAAATATAAATTTATATATAAGTAAAAGAAAAATTTTAAGTGCACACAATCCAATCATAGAAGCAGAGATAACATTCTTAGACTAGTGTGGGCTTCACCAAATATTTGGATCTCACCTTATGTAAGATAATTTGTTTAATTTTGTGATTAAATTTTGTACACGTAGAAAAACTGATAAAGAAAATACTATAAACTTTGTTATAATTTTTTTTTTTTTCTTTTTGACAAATTGATGTGTCATATAATAGTGAAGTTTTGGAACTTACAAAATGGGTTCACTGAATTTAAATGATAGGAATTACATTGTCACATCAATTGGTAAAAACTAAAAAAAAAAAAAAAAAAGAGGCTTATTTGTATAAAACATTATTCAATATATAATTTGTAAAATAATGAAATCACTTGGCATTTACTTGCTCATTGTTGGGTTTCCTATCAAAAAAGCTCTTCACAAATTGTTGCCATGATTCAAAAAATTTCAAATTTTCAACAACCCCTTGTTGAGACTCCGCCCCATGCAAAAATTCCATATACACACACTTTCTCATAATTTTTCTCTTTTCAAAATTATTTTTATGTAACTGATTAACAAAATAACTTTTGTTGATCTAAGTGCTTCAAAATTAGAAATTATCAATCATAATTTATCTGACTACTTCAGCATGTGCTCCACACCTCTAATCTATGTTGTCAATGATGGAAGGGGATGGTAGGGCTTGGAGAAGTTATTTGATGGTTTTGGGCATGTTTGATGTCTTAATTTGATTATGATTAATTTATATAGTAAAGTTCATCACTCTAAGTATTTTGCATAACCTGCAAAGAAGTGTCTTTAGTAATTGGTGTGGAGATTGACTTGAAGGGCAACTAATAAATTTTTTTCAAAGTTCTAGTCATTTGACCAAAAACAAATATAGAGAAGTATGGCGGCCTCAACATAGGGATGGCTCAGTGACAATTTTTTTTTTTTTTTTTTTTTTTTTAAATTTTTTAAACTCATATTCAATTCCGACCACACCTCTTTCCATTAAAAAGTTACCATTGAAGTTCTTATAAAAAATAAAAAAGGGTGAGTGGTGGTCTAATATTATTGACATCAATGTTATTGGTTACCTAAAGAATTGTTATTATTATCATATCCACCACTGTGTAATGTGGAGCACTATGAGTAGCTTCATGGCTTGTTACTCTCTTATTGTGTTTTAATTAAGTTTTTGTCATGAGGTGGCATTGAATCCAGATGTTAACCTAGTCCATGTATAGTCCTGTAGTTGTATCCATATTTTAAAACAAAATAAATTACTCTAATATTAATATTTTAGAGCCAACAAAGATGTAGATCACATCTATATAATGCTAACTTGTAAATAATATAGACTCAATTCAACAAGCCTTTTGTAATAAATTAAAGATAATACTTGAATTGAAACAATTAGGGTAAATTACACACAGCTCTCTTGAAATTTGGAGAAAACATAATTATTACTCTCACACTTTTGATATAATTGTACTGGCCTCACTTGAAATTTTAATTCACATAATAGTTAAAGTCATTTTTCATCAATAATTTGTTAGCCGTATGAATAAAAAAATGATATTATTTATTTACAATCGGTCCATTTGCAATGTTTTGTTTGTTCTTTATTTCTTATCATTTTTTTCTTTTCGCATGAAGAAATTTTACATAATCCAATACCTTTCCTCCAAAATTTATAATTTGTAGATTAATTTGATCATATTTTTTCAACTATGTGCTTTGTGAGGATTTATAGGATAATTAGATTATAATATGGAAAACTATATCAAGCATAGTTTGACATGAAAATGGAAATACTATTTAGAGGAAAATGACTTTGTTCAATTTGTGTTAATGTCACCAACCACTACGTGTGTCATGGAAGACCTAATATCAAAATAAATAAATAAATATTATTATATAAAATTAATTATCACTCTTCCAAATGAAGCAAAGACTTAGACATCCCAACCATTTTTTTTTTCTTTTTCTTTTCATGCTAATCTTTCTTCTATTTGTCTACTTTCTTCTTCTTTCTCTTGTATTCTCACCTATATATCCATCTTCTCAAGGCAATACTAGCACTACTATCTTCTTGCTAATCCACTTCATTTTCTTCTTTCTATAATTTGTTTTTGATCGTTGATTGCAAACAAGTTGAACATCAACAAGCTATTGGTTGATTCATCTCAAGGTGAAAGATGTAGATTTCTTCATCATCCATCAATGATTTTTGTTTGTTGTTTTGAAATTTTCTTTTTCTGTTTTTTGATTGGTTAGTGATGATGATGTTGGAATGGCTCAATCAAATCAAATCTCCCAAGGGCTTGGGTCCTTTAGTTTGATTGAGCCGTGCCAATATCAAAGTCTCTTTATGACGTTGCTTAGTATTGATTATGAGCCAAACTCTACTTATTGTCTTTTTTCCAAGTTTGTGGTATTTTTGTTTTTTGAATATATACATAACGAGCAACCTATTATATGAATTGCTTTATGTACACGCGTTTGAGGAGTGTGTGTTAAGGATAAAAATTAAGGAAGAATGGTCTCAAATGCCAATTAGGGTTGTTACTCTTTGGAATAATTATTACATCTTCCCAGAACACCAGATTAATTATGTGCACTCATATAGGGAGCTATATGCTTACAAGGTTCAAAAAATCAAGAAAATAATAAGCAAATTGCAAAATACTATTGATTTATAGTGTACCAGACTCAAGTGAAAATTTATGTGATTTTAAGATTTATGGGTGCGTAGATTATTAATCAGTGATCATTATTATTGTGGTGTTCCAAACTCATAGTTTGTGTGGTGTTAGGGTGTGTAGATTATTAATTGCTGATCATCATCATGCACGGTTGATGGTGCAATTATCATGTATGCATGCAGGCAATATCATGTCTATACTCAAACATCATGGTTGATAATGAAATAGATCAAATAAACCCTTGATCACTGCATTATATGCTACGATGGGTGATTTTCAATAACATTAATAATATGGATTAAGTTTGTTTCCAGTCCCATCTAAAAGAAAAATTTGTCTGCAATTCAAAATCTAAATTAGATGTGTTCTTTGAATTCGTAGGACTTACTATGAATTTTGTCGTGATGATTCAAACTATTCATTCTATAAGATCTTGTGTTTATATCATTCATAAAAAAATTAGATCAATTTGATAACCATTAATTTTATTGTGTTTGTCTCCAAATAAATAAACGATAATTGTGGTTTTGAAAATAAACTATTTATTTTTCTGGAGACAAATGCGATAAAATGAAGAGGCTACAATTATTGAAGTAACCTAAAAAGTTTCATGCATAATACACACACAAATTTCTACAAAATAAATTACTCAAATCATCAAAATGAATTTGGAGACCCCATGGGCCTGAACAACACCTCCCATTCAGATTTCAGATTGGAAACAAGCCCACCCAATCCTAATAACAACTATATAATAGGATTGATGTGTGCTAACCACGCTATTAAATTTTGTTATATATAGTGGAAAATTTAAAAGTCAATCTTCTCTTAATAAGTGGCTTACGAAATAAAAATTAGAAAGTCATAAAGTAGTAGATAATTAACTCTTGACTAATGCATTAACCCCCACTAATGTGCCTAATGAAACCAATTTACTAGTTCAGTTCACTTAGTCACTTCTATATACTTTTATCTGAAGTTAAGAGGGTTTAATTATTGCCAAAAAAATTATTTTAGGTCTATGGTTTATTTTCTCCTATTTTGCCATTTTTCTTGTAGTAGCGGTTAGACATCTAGTTATATATTTTTGGATTACAATAGTCTAATTTGATATAATTTTTTTTAATATTTATAATTGATTTCCTATTGAGTGGCGTGCGCGTGCACACACACACAAAAAAGAAGAAGAAGAAGAAGAAAAAGAAGAAGAAGAAGAAGAAGCTGCTGAATGACAGCCATCATCATCCTCCTCAATTATCTTTATCATTTGTAAAGTGATTACCTTTTTATTATATGTGGGGGCATGTTGCTTTGGTTGATTTTACAACTGTCTAAAGGGTCATTACCCTTTGATTTAATTTAACATTATCTTTATCATTTGTAAAGTGAGTCTCCTTTTTTATAAGAATGAATAAATAAATAAATAAATAATTTGTTTGGTATTTTATTATTTATTATTATGTGTGAACCATGTTGCTTTGGTTGATTTTAAAACTGTTTTGTATACTCTTCCAAAAAGCAAAGAAGCTAGTAAATGGAGAGAATTTACAGAATAGTTTTTATTTTTTATTATATCAGCGAAAGTCAGTTGTTAATTATTAAATTAACCTCTCCACCCTTTGCAAAGTACCAAATGCTTGCCTCTTTAATTCAAGACCAGTTGAACTCGTGACCTCCTCCTAGGAACCAAGTCCTTAAGAAAGTGACGGTGGTCAACTAGGGTATGCTTAGTTGGTTAATTTACAGAATAGTTTATAGAAAATATAATGGAAGATTGTGATTAAACCTATTTATGGAGGCACCCACATTCAGAACAATTCTCAATTTACCATTACACTTTATGTGATTCATTCTATACTTTAATTATGTGTTCCTAGTGTTAGTGATACCCATATTACTTTATTTGGTATAGAATAGTCACTACAAGAAAAATCATTTTTCGCAACGTATATAATTGTCATCAAAAGTCACAATTTTGACGCTAATTTTTTTTTGCGACAATCATAAAGTCGTCACCAAGGTTGTTGCCAAAGGATTGTTGCGGAAAGTTTTGGCAACAAATTCTAAAATTCACTCCTGACCAACACTAAAATGACTACAATACCTTCTTTTCTCTCACCTTTCTTTTCACTCTCTTCAAAAACCTTAACCACTTGCAAAAATCACTTCCGACCAACACTTTCCTGGTGTTGGCATCCCCTCCCCCTCCTAATGGTTCGTGCAATTGTGGAGATAGAAAATTTTAAGTCTAGTTTTGTTTTGATGAAGGGAAGATGTCTTTAATTGAAAGACAAGAAGCGTGTGATGAATGTATACTTGATCCTTCCTAAAAGATGTCATAATGATTTTAGTTGAAAAGGAGTTGCTAAAAAGGGCAGGGAAGGGTGGTCTATAATGGCGTTTCTTGAAATGCCCTCTACATAGTTCAACCTTCTTTTGTTTCTTTTTCTTTTTTTGCACATGGCTTCTCTTGTAGAGTATAGTTGGTTGTGAGAGAAGTTGTGGGACACAATTTAGCATCTCGTCTCACATTGGTTGGGAATATGACATCTTGTCTCACACATTGGTCAGATAGAAAGTGACGCTTTTTAGTAACACTACCTTTTAAAGCCATGAGGGTGTAGTGCAAAGCAAATACTTTCGCAATTTGGGATACAAGTGTCATAGTTGGTACCAAGGTAGGACCTCATCAACTGTGTAAGCAATCGATCCTATTGAATCCCATGAGCAGAAGCGGAAGCACATGCTGGACAGTACAAGGTTGCAACATAGTGGTGTCTTACATACTCAAGATCATCTATTCAAGCTTTTGATGCGAGATGAGATCGTTACACACAACACTGTGAGTTTCATAGTCCCTTTCATGACTGGAGAGGAACCGGACCCCCTTTTGTTTTTTTTGACAATGGATGGCCCTCCCATCTAAAGCCCTTGTTCTTTTCAATAATATCTGTTTTGTTCCAAGTCACGTATGGTCCGCCAACAAAAAAAGGAAGTCTCATCTCACAGAGAACATGTACATATGGTAACACAAGAAGCCTTGATGAATTTTGAACCACTTGCCAATAAAGATAAAACCAAAATGCATAGAAACAAAAATGTGAGGCCACACCTTGGATCAACCAAAGGCCAGTTATACACCTTCTAACACTTAAGACTAAAAAACATGCCACAACATGCTTCTACTTTGTTTACTCAACATCAAACCCTTTCTCTTGCAGCTCCGAAAGGACTTCATTTCTCATCCTAATCCACAGCTTCAGAGCTTCTTGCTCGAACTTCTTGTCCTGCAACTCCTTCTGATAATTGTACGAGTCTTTATCCGATTCAATGACACCTTTTGGACCTATTGTCGTGCCGATCATGCCACCCTTGGCAACAAACTCCTTCATCGCCTCCTCGTCGCCAGGGTATGGAAACTTTCGCTGCTCGTAGAGGTGGGCCAGCTCTCTCTCCTCCTTGGGCCGCGGCTTCAGCGTCCACCAACCCAATGGCGATGTTTCGTTGTAGAGCCACGCAATGCCGAACAGAGTGTACGTGCATAGCAAAGCTTTGCCCACTTGCTTCCAGAAGTGATGGTCTTCCTTTCCCAAACCTATCTTCTTCAACAACTTCTCGGAATCGAACGATTTGGCGAATAGTAGCCCAGCAAAAAGATTCATATGTGAGTAATTTTTTTTTATAGACATTTTGTCGAACAGTTTATAGGCAATGTTGGAAAACCACTATCGCAGTTAAAACAAGAAGAATTCGAATTCATCCCCAATTTTGGTGATGATAAAAATAAAAATCATTCATGTGATGGTTTGAAATATGTTGGTTGATTCACTGTATGATAACGGAGATGATAAATATTTAAGATCTTACCTGTTTTGGCTTCTTGAAATCGTTTGCGAACCATTGGGCTAAGGTGAGATAACTGGTGATGATATATATGTTCGAAGAAGGAAGGGGTAAATTGGGTATATGCCCAACCAGTTAATAATTAAAGGAATTGGGTGTTTCAGGAATTTTCTCGGTTGTGTATTTATAAGATAATAGTGATTGCTTGTTGTAGTTAGGTTGTTGCAGTTAGGTTGTGGACGGATCTATGTGATAATTTTTTTTTAAATGACATATAAAGATAGTTAAGCGATAAATACTTGGCACTATTGTGTTAAGAGTCCAGTCGGGCCGCCTTCATTTTTAAAAGTATTGCACATTGTAAGTTCATGTTTTTGCATTTCAAACTTAAAAACGTTTTGATTCACTTATTAAACAAGTTTAAAATTCTCACTCGGACTAATTTAGACACATAACAAATTGAGCCAAGTTAAACTAAGCCAAACTCACAATCAACACAAATGTCATGGTTGATTTGCAATCCTCAACCCACGTATTCTAATCATAATTGTATCGGTTTGTTTATTTATTTTATTTCAGTAATAACAAATACTACATTAAATTAAGATTTTAAAAATAAAAATTTAGGTACAGAAGGAGAAAATTTTGTGTGATGTAACATTACTCCTTGTTTATTCTATCTATTTATTTTTAAATATCCCAAAATATTTGCTCTTTTAAAAAGTCAAAATGTAAAAATTTGTATTTGCCAAACCTATCCTTCATAAATGATTTGGGATGGGCTAAAATAGCTAATCCCAGAATAAAATAGTTAGTAAAACAAAAATATTTTATCATATCACTATTTTTATTTTTTTATATATCTTTTTGTAAAAAGTTAAATAGTTAACTAAAATAGCATATTCACAAAGAGAGCCTGAGGCCTCGTTTAAGAACAGAGTATTTTAGTAACTTTTTAATTTTTTATGAAAAGATATACAAAAAAATAGAAAGTGATGTGGTAACTTATAATGATTTTTTTTAATCCCCAAACGAGGCCTTAATAGTGAGGAATAAAAGGAATTTTTTAATTTGAATTTAAATGCATTAATTATGTATTCCTTTACAAAGTTAAAACTCCAACATTATAAAACAGAGAGAATATATTGATATATTTCTTTACCACAATTTTTTTTAATTTGTTTTTAAATTAAAATGGAACATTATAAAACGGAGAGAATATATTGATATATTTCTTTATGACAATTTTTTAAAATTTGTTTTTAAATTAAAATAGAACAACAGTTCCAACTCCAACCCATCCCAATTTATTTGGATTGGGTTAGATTGGTTTCAAGGGAAGATTAGTTGTATTTTGGGTTTTTTTTTTTTAAAAAAAAAGATAAATTATAAATACATTTCTTAATATTTATTTAAAATACAAATTATCCATTGTGATTTTAAAAATTACACATTGGCCCTTGAAGTATCTAATTTTATAATAAATAGTCCATTTTATTAATAATTAATCAAATCAATTAATAATTAATAATTTTAATAATGTAAAAAATTTATTTCAATTAATAATTCAAGTAATTTTATTATTGTACAAAAGAACAATTAAAAATTTTATTTTTCAATTAATTTTATTAAATAAAAAATTTTAACAAATGAGTATATATAATTTCCGAACCAAATATATATTTTAAACAAATTTCAAAAAGTGTATTTGTAATTTACCCAAAAACATATAACCAATCAAAATTGATTTTTACCCTGAATCATGCCCACTCCCCCTATAAAGTTTTCCTTTAACACCTATTATATATGCATGATAAATTTGTAATTTAACAGAGAGAACGAGTGAAGAGATAAAATATAAAAAAAAAAGTTCAACAAACGAAACCCTATTTAAGATTGTTTCTCATAATTGTAACTAAACAAAGCCTAAGGTCAAGTTTGACAACTCAAAAATAATCCATCTTTTTATCTTTTTTTTATCACATCACCTCTCTACTTTTCTGCACATCCTTTCGTAAAAAAAATAAAAATTACATTTATTTAGATCATCCCAAACAACCCCTAAATGTGTGATTAGAAACACATCATCAAATTACAGAACATAATTTTTCTCTAATTCACGGATCATGATTATGACCACTGTAAGCATCAAAGTTTTTCAAGTTTCGAAACCAGTATTGTTCCATTCCATGTCAATATACACAAGTGAGAGAGACACCCTATACAGCCAACCAGATGTATCCCAGTTGCATTTGAAAACGTCCAGTAAACCACGAGAACGATCTAATGTTCTGGCTGTGCCAGAGTGTATGACATTACCAGGTAAACACTACTATACGCGTGAAGACAACATCGAACCGAGCTTTGTTCTTGAGCTTCTTCTCCATCATATAAGTTTTTAGAGCCACGTCCAATTTCCCCACAACAAAACATTCCCGCCAAAGGAACACCAGCAAAGTTCTCCAAAAATGGGGCGCTATCAACATTGGGACAGCCAAAGAATTCCTCACCACGGCCACAGCATGCGAAGATCATACCTCCAAAAACGTCCTTATTGCCACCCCTCACGTTTTGGCTTCTATGATCCCAATCTTGTTTCAAGAGTCTGAATTTTTCAGAGACCTTGCTAGAAGAAGATGAAGCAGAACTAGGATCTGGATAATAGAATCGAAAGGTATCACCAGTTTTGATGCCGTTGTTAGAGACAAATAGGTACTCTTCATCTCCACTGTGGAAAACCAAATGATTTCAAATCAGAGAAGCCAAGGAATAAGTAAATGACCAAAAACACGCATGTATGCGAAACAATGCAGCTTATCTGTAAAGAGAGAAGCAGCACTCAACTTGAGACAAACTATTCATTTTCTAATATCAGTCTACAACAGATCATCTCTAAAAGACTGGGTAAGCCATTGTCCTATACCAACCAGCCTTGAGAAATGCAAATACAATCTTATTCATGTCCATAATTGCAAACATTTGTCCTTAAATTGTCTTTTATTCTATCAGTTAGCAATATCATATCATACACAAAACAACTAGCAGAAAAACACTAATGGGTTATCTCTTCTCAGAAGAATCTTGTGGTGTTCAATCACAATCGAAGTCCTTAACATTGGCTAGGATTTCCATTTCAGCTTTTAACAATTGGCCATTATAGTTATCAAGTCTAAGGTATGTCCTTCCAACAGCTAAAATGCATAGGGTTGGAGTCAATGAATATGACAGGTTGACTATAAATAATAATAATAGAATGCACTGCACTGCAGCATCAAGTACAAGTGTACTCAATATTTTCTTCAATGATGCCGAGATAATAAGAGAGGTTGTGCAAGAGTCGAGTGCCTATTTTATGAAAATTGTTTCATGATCACAAAAACAGTGGGAAAAAACGAAGACAGCAATAAGAAAAATATGTGACACAAGGTTTATGAAGACTTTTCCAGAAAATTTCCCCCAAATAGCCCATTTTCAGGAAATTCATCTCAATAGTATATAGTGTTTGCACACATTTCGGTTCCTAGAGAAATGAAAGTAATTGGGTTTTGAAAGTTTTGGTTGTTTCCAATGTCAAAAACTAAAGAAATGAAAACAGAAAACAACGAAAAACATGCGAAACAGACCTTTATGGACCAGGGTAAATTTCCCAGTATTCAGTTCAAAACATGCCTCCCATTTGCTTCTATAAAACTATGTTGCTCCACAAATACACTTTCTTAGACAATTCTTGGGCTTCCTCTTCTTTTTTTTTTTTTTCCATGCATTCACTCATGTCCAAACTGAGACTTCAGGCCTGCACTCACTTTGGATATTGTAAAACATATTAACTAAGCTATTATAGCTGGTGGTGTGACAACTCTTACAATCTGCTTCTTAAATGCTTCCAACATTTACGCAGTGTTTGGTTGGAGGATTTGGGAAGGGAAAGGGAAAAGATAGGTGAAATGCGAATAAAATATATTTACATTTCACATAGTTTCACACATCTTTTCCCTTTCCTTTTCCAAATCCCTCAACTAAACACAGCCTTAGAAATATTGACGTTCTTATTCACTTCTTGAACAACCACCAATGACTTCCTAAATTCACTGCTTCCAGTCCCAACTTGCTTCCACTATTCCCAAAGCATTTCCTCTCTCTTCCTAGAAAGCTCTAGAGATTTTTAAGCCCCATATACAAATTTCATGTAACTTCAACCAATTTTGAACTAATCCTAAATACTCCACATAGAAATAGATTGATCGCACGAAAGAAGAAAAAAGAAAGAAAAAAAGTGACTTGCAGAGTTTTGCAGACCCCGATAGGTGCTATGTCACTGGCAAATTTTGTTTTCCGCATGAAAGAAAATGTAGCCTGCAGACACTTCAACTTCTATGGCACCATTATGAGAATAGAATTTCATTTGGCAGCCCATGAATTATTCAAACATTAGAAAATTGTAGCATGTGTTCGTCATCTAGTAGAACAACTAAACAATATGACCCATTTTAAAAATATTACTGCAAATGTTCGATAAACCAAAAAATGCAGAATACAAATGAGAAGGAAGTTAACTTTACCCCGTTACTTCATGGAATACCAAGGATGTTACCCATTTCACCTTCTCCAAACCCACAGAGCATTTCCTTCTTTTCGTGACCCCGATGTAGAAAAAAGGATACTCAATACGATCCCCTAGCTGCCACAAAACCCATTGCTCCATTAAGAAAGCACACAAACATTTTAACGTGAAATAAGCATATAAATAAACAATTGACGATCAGTCTCGAACATATTCATATGCATAGACTGATCCAATTTTGGGGAAAACATATAATAAAAGAGAGAAAAAAAAAAAAAAAAAAAAAGAGAAGACCATCCATACTTCAAAGGAAAAGCAAGCACATAATAAGGGAAAAGAAAAGATTAAGCCCCAATATTCTAGAAACAGGAACTGAAAGGATAAAAGTTAAAAGGAGTTCTTTTATTTTTTTATTTTTAATCTCCTCATTTATTCAACAGAGAGGATAGCATCAATATTGATTGCTCAAAAGATTGCAAAAGCCTCAATATTTGATGGCAGCCTTCCTACAAAATTCTAAGAAAGAATTTTAATCTAAAATGCAACACTTATCTAAAAATACAATTGATACACCACAAGCCTATTTAACGTTATGTATCAATTTCAGAGATCTGCAAAACCAACTAAACGATCAACTCTAAGTCGTGTTCCAGACAAGAAAAACACCAAGTGATCTGGTTCACTTTAAAGGGGTAACAGGAACTGTGACAAACCATCAACAAATTTAACCAAAATAATCTCCCAAAGGAGAAATTAGACGAGACAAATTAACGAATCGCATCTCATGGTATAAGCTCATTTCTGAACATCAATCTATCAAAAACTTGTTCAAACAGAATAATCCACTAAACTCTGGTTCACAAAAATTAAAAGAATTTTAAGTTCACCAAAGTGAAAAATTAGCATACTTCATGGTTGATGTCATTTATCATAGTTTCACCATCAAGGATGTCACGAAGTTCTTCTCTTCTTGCAGTGAGCCATGTAGAACACTCCTCACGGCTTTCTCTAACAGCAACTGCTTTAAATGTCGGGCCTATTGGTAACATACCAGTAGATAATACACAATGGAATTCAATATCCCCTATACCTGCTTATGAGACCAAAGCAAAAGATGTTAGGTAATAAATCAATAACCATAAATATAAATTAACAGTAAATAAAGGTAAACTGAAGCACTCGGTAACAAAAAAAGTACATGTAGTCATATTATATATAACAATAGTTAAGGACAAAAGAGCATAGAGAATGACAGGAGCACTTAGGATAGTCATATTATATGTAACAATACTAAGAAACTTTTCATCACCTAGAGAATATCAAGCACGGCTAGCATAACAAGTATAGAAAATACAGAGAAAGGCCTCCAAACATAGTGTGAAGAATAATCAAAGCAGATCAGAATGCATGAAAGTTGCTGCCTAGTACATCTTAAGAAAATGTGTTAAGAGACATGCCAGAAGCTCCTGGAGCAACAGACAATCAAAGGAAACAGTCAAGCATACTTGTCAGTAATAGGAATTAACAGGCATCTAAATCACAGAGAGCCAACTTATAACCAAAAACAAAAATGCCTTTCCTTTGGCAGGGCATTCAAAAAAATCTGAAAGCAAATTGCTACTGTCATATAATGCAACGTCTTGAATTTGGACAAGTGCCATAATTCCATAAAATTATACTTCGAAGCTCCAGACAACTCAAAGCTCTAAATCTAACAACCGCTGAAATAAAACATTTGGAGTTGCATAATATATGGTAATAGAAAATGGGCTCAGAATATCTCAACAATAATGTTGGAATTTCTTCAGTCCAGATGATGACTATTATAACCATACATTCAACAGACAACACTAGACACTCGTACTCCCATCATTTTTGGCTTGTTGCCAATTGACAACTATCTCCATCATCTCTCTTATTTTTTCTTCGAGGACTTGCTCAAGTTGTTTATAATGCTAGCTTACTTTTCTTGTAAGTGTTCATGTTGGCTATTGAGAGAAAAATAAGTTTCAGATGCCATATGCAAAATGTTGTACCATGAGGCTTGTTCCTATCCCGCACAAACGTCAGGGCCACGCCAACAGAACTGTTCTTTCGACTCCTAGTGGCGTTTCCAGTATCACCTGGTCTTTTGTGTAGAAAACGGCCATTTTCATCACCCACAATGACAGTCTCCAAAGACATGGCATAATCTGCAATTTACAAGAAATAAACAAGTATAATTAACCATGTTTGGAAGTATGGATCCTAATAATTGATAGCATCAACTTTAAGTTGCTTAAGTACAGTGTATTAAAAAACCTACAGAGCAATTTATCAAGAAAAACAAAGAACGATATAAATAATAAATTGTTGAGAGTGTAGGTGCGGCACGCTTTATCCAAGTGTTTGTTTCATTTGTAGTTTCATGGAGTATGTAAAAAGTTTGGTTGATGCCAAGACTTGGCAGTTCTTTTTCATTAAAGGGAAAAGGGATGGAAGCATATGAAAGGGTGTTTGTGAGTGTTTGCATCGCACATATATGTGGTTTTGTACGTGTGTGTGCATGCACGTGTGCATGCTTGTGTGCACACATGAAAGTTGAAACAATACTCACCCATTTTATCAAGAACAGGTTTCATATCAGTTGTTGAACCCTAGCACATCATTCATGTCACATGTTAGAAATGCACAAAGAACTGAACTGCACTAGAAGAAACAAAAAGATGGGATGCAATTCAAAACAAAGGCATAGCAGAAGAACATTAACTTACTCCAAACATAATAATCCCAGCAGGTGATGTACAACCCGAAACAGAGGCTGTATACTCCCTAATATCCATCACAAATTGGTCGACCATGAGCACCTGAGGACACTGATCTTATAGAGCAATCTCCAGTCAATTTCTTAATGAAATTAATCTGTACAAAGAATTAAAAGAACTCCACAAAACCCAACCCAATATTATAGAAAACGCTAATACCCTATTGAATTATGTTTTAGAAAGCACGTTCCAAAACATGGTACACTTTTGGTCTAAAATAGTAAAATTAGCGACCACAAAAGTTTTTTCCAATATATTTTGTAATGCTTTCCTTAGGAGTAAAAAAATCAAATATAATGTAATAAAATTTAAGGTGAGTGAGGTTTTGACAGGAGAAAACTTTTAAAAATTGGCCAATTTACAGAAGAAAACTTTTCAAAAATGGTCAATGCTCAATTGGTCGTAGAAATGTGTTGCTATGTGATTACTTTGGAAAAAAAGAAAAAACTACATTTTATCGGATGTCAATTTGTTAACAAAAAATTACTCTAAAAGTATCTTAATTCTTATAGTGTAATACTTACCCATTCTTATAGTGTAATCTATATAAGTCTACCCCACAATACCAAATTTTAGAGCAGGAACAATCCACATTCCAGTGAACATACAGACCCAACCACTGGAAAATTACCGCACGCACACACACACACACAAAATGAAAATAAATAAAAATTAAAAAAAAAATTGCCAAAAAAGAAAAGGCAAATATCAAATTACATTCAGTTGCCTTATTTACTTATTTTTTGACAAGACCTTTCAGTTACTTTACGTGACAATAATAAACCCCAAACCTACAAAAACCATGTCGTTGTGATGAAAGCTCTTTTGTATTCCTCCAGCATGGAATTTTAAACTAAATTCAATTCCATAATACATAAGAACAACTTTCCAGGATTTAAATACAGCATTTTTACCTCAATTGATTGTAACAGCGGGATAGCATCAACCTTTAATCCAGGTAAAAATCCAACAGTCAACAAGATTCCATGAGTTACAACCGGGGACAGGGATAAATTATCAACTTGAGCACCAGGATCATCTTGGACAGTTAAGTCCCACTGAACCTGGGCAGATTTAGGAAGAATAGGAATACATAAGAATTAGCAATTAAATAAAGGAGATATAATCCATAGCAATATATATAATAGATATCAGACCTCTTTGAATTCATTAGTAAGTGCATCTCTTCCAATTATTCCCCTGGACTCGTACGTAACAACAGGAGTTGTGGAGCCAAGTTTTTCTGTAATCTGCATTGTTACTCTTCATCAAACCAAAAGCAGCGCATGCAAAATAAATAAACGTATAATTTTATTACGTATAAGAGCATTCTCCAATCCTTTCATCAAATTCAAATTTGATCAGTAAAGAGCTAAAAGTGAGCTCCAATCATTTCATAAACTTGTATCAAATCAATGGATAGACAAATTTCCACCAAATCAAGGTTAAACCAACTCCTTTCACCAATTTCCAACAGTCAGTTGTATCTATACTCAAATTTTATGAAGTTTTATAAAGAGTAAGGATTGGAGATGATTTTCTTTCATCAAAAAATGGTTAAAACAAGATTTAGAATAAGTTTGGAATTTTTCAAAAAGATTTGATGAAAAAGAGAGAGTCAGCATCTCCAATCTTTCACCAAATCCTTTATCAAATTTAAATTTGGTGAAAATGAAGTCAAATCCTTTCATCAAACTTGTATTAAATCAAGAAAGAAGCAAATTTTTCATCAAATCAATGATGAACCAAATCTTTCACTAGATTTCCAACAGGCCTTTTTTCATTTAAATTTGATGAAATTGTTAAAAGATGAAGTATTGGAGCTGAGTATTTTTCACAAAAATTGATGAAAAGTGAAATTTGGGATGAGAAAGAAATTTTTTAAAAGATTTTGATGAAAGGATTAGAGTAGTTGACATCAAATCAATCTTTTTAGATCATCTCCAACCCAACACCAAATGTTTCATCAAATTTAAATTTGATGAAAAAACCTACCTTTCGCTGCTCCAACCCAGCACCAAATGTTTCATCAAATCCATGATTTCTCAAATCTTTCATCAGATTGAGGATGGATTTGCCTTTCATCAAATCATTGTTTATAGCCGTTGGTTTTCACCACCGGACGACTAGCCAGATGTCTGGCTGGTTGTCTCCCGGAAGACCACCTCTTTGTAAACATTTGTGAAAAAATTACACTAGCCGGTCGACTAGCCGGTTGTCTCCCAGGTCGCCCTCCCGGTCAACCGATGATTTGATGAAATTTCAAATCACTCCGTTGGAACGCACAATATCAAATCAAGCTTTTTTATCAAATTTAAGTAAAATTAGATGAAAATTTTGAGTAAAGCATTGGAGATGCTCTTATTCAAATTTGGAATCAAATTAGATGAAAATTTTGGTAAATGATCGGAGATGGTCTAAGGATTGGAGTATTCCATACTAGATCACTCTTTTAACCAAATCAAATTTAATGAAAAAGAAGGTAAGGATTGGAGACACTCCCAATATTTTCATCAAATTTAGAAATTTGATGAATGAAGAGCTAAAAGTGAGCTCCAATCATTTCATCAAAATTTTCACAAAATCAAGATTAAACAAAATCCTTCACCAATCTCCAACAGTCATATTTATACTCAAATTTGACGAAATTTTTAAAAGAGTACGGATTGGAGATGATTTTCTTTCATCAAAGATGGTTAAATCAGGTTTTAGGATAAGTCTGTAATTTTTCAAACAAATTGATGAAGAAAAAAAGAAAAGAAAAAGAGTAACCAAAATTTCACTCAAATTTGACGGGAAAAAAAAAGAGAAAGGAATGGAGATACTCTAAACTATGTATTCAAAAGATGCTGAACATGTTTGTCAGAAGGAGAGAGAATTCATACAAGTTTGTGAGCCAGACGCAGGCTGAACGAAGGGCTAATGCAAGCGATGGCGAAATGCGGTCGGAGGGGCTCCGAGAGAACCTCATTAACAACCTCTTTCACCGCATCCTATTAATAACAACATTTTTAAGTTCAATATACACGAATCCAAATCCGCCGTTTGGTTGCTGAGAAAATAAAAAAAAACAAAAAAAAAAACACTCCCAATAGTTCTAGCCGAGTAATTGACTGCAAAATTCAACTTTTATTTTATTTTATTTTGATCTTCTGTTTCCTTGATCATTCCTACATTTTCTTGGGAAACAACCAAAGCCCCCAAAACACAAAAACAAAAGGGTTAGGTTTAGGGTTAGGGTTAGGGTTGATTTACCCGAAGAGAAGGGTTGAGAGAGAAGGCGGAGGAGAGCTTGGGGCGAGAGAGGAGAAGGTTGCAGAGGGAGTTCCAGGAGCGGCTAACGCACGCCGCGGATGCGAAGGATAAGGCTGGAAGCCTGGAGAGAATGTTCTGGAGAAGATCTTCGCCTATGAGATCGATACTGCTAGTACTCTGCTCCTGTCTCTGTCTCTGTCTCTGTCTCTGTCTCGTCATTGCTGATCGTTCGCTCGTCTTAGGCGGTGGTGGTGCTGACGGCGGCTTCAGTTCCTCCTCCATTGCCTTCAATCCAGTCCGGGTTTTGGGAACTCGGCTTCTAGCCACTTTTTTTAGGTTTATAGCGAAAGTCAAAATTGATTTTTTTGTATTTTTTTCATTTGAAAAGTTGATTTTTTTTATTTTTTTTTGCTACAACGGAAAGAATTTGAAAAGTTGATTTTCAGCCATTGATTATAATTCTATTTTTTATGAGTTAAAATGTGTTATATGAATAAAGTTATAAATCTATATAATAAGGCACAAAAGGTTTTTGAAAATATGTTAGAGATAATTATTCTATTAGGATATTTTAATAGTCATGATTCATTTTTATATTTAAATGGACAACTGAGATGTGCCCCTTTAAACATATATTAATTTATTTCCTGCCCAAACACTAAACTTCTTACTCATCCACACCTTTAAACATATATTAATTTATTTCCTGCCCAAACACTAAACTTCTTACTCACCCACGTCTCATCTTCATTCTATCTTAAGATCAGTCTGTTATTCTATCTTTATCTCCTCCATTCTTGTTCTCACCCACCCCATTCCCTCTTTATCTCTCTGTTCTTCCCTGTTCTTCTTCTTCCATACCTTCACTCCCGAAACTGCTGCTCTCCAGCCCTGTTCTTCTTCTTCCATACCCTCGCTCCCGAAACTGCTCATGAGGCACGAACACGATGTTGTGCTCTCTCTCTCTCTCTCTCTCTCTCTCCTTAAATGCTAAGAGAGAGAGATAGAAAGCACTAATATATCTTCATATATGTTTATGTGTTTGTTTTATGTGTGTATAATTGAATTGCCTCTTCTTTCGGCTGCAAGGGCAGAGATCTGATGATCTATTTCTTGATGGCTTTGTTCTGGAGGCATATATATTCATCTCTCTCTTCCAAAGTTTTAGGTTATTTTTTTTTTAATTCTTCTCTGGCCTCTCTTCCTGTGGAATATTCTAATATAATTTCAATCAATCAATGTTGATTATTCTATAAATTGTGATTTTTTTTCCATCTCATTTCTTGGCTTGATGTCTCTGCCTGTTGATTTCATTTGTAGATCTCAAGATTTTTATAAATTCAAAATTTACACAATTTTAAAAGTTATATTTATTTTTTAAGAGATTAATAGATTGCAAATATTATATTTTTTTCTTAATGATTTGAGATAATATTGCCTCTCCTTTCAGCTTCAAGGGTATCAAATTATTTGTTGGCTTTGTTCTAGAGGCATAAATAATTTTGTATCCATAGTATTCGGGTGTTTTCTGAGAATTCGTGTTCTGCCATCTCTGGTTTCCCTTTCTATGGTATATTCATTTTTATTCAAGTATATTTTTAGGGTTCATTTGTCTTTATAACCATGTTATTTATCAAAAATGAGGAAAGAACAGTGTAAATTTTGAATTTTGGTTTTTTATGTAAATGTTGTTGGAACAATCTTCTGTGTATATAAAATAATTTGAAATAAATTCAAACAAAATAAATAAATAACATACCAGATTTATTTATCGAACCGAATTAAAATTAAGACCAAGTCGAGTGTGAGACACTTTGTCCTTAAGACAAATTCGCCCCGCTACGGTACTTATGGTTGAGTGGCGTCTATCTCCCAAGATACAATGATCTTCACAAATTGTAGTAGTACTCCAAACAATTTGTTCGGCAAACCAAACCTTGTGTTCTTACTCTCTGAATTTTATTCTAAAACTAAAATGAAGAATAATGCACAAATAAAATCTGGACAGCAATTTAGACAACTGCAGACTCATTTTCGGATTATTTTGACTGATTTTTTTCGACCCCAAACTGCTGGAATTAAGACAGTATATATAGGCAAAAATCCTAAGCCCTGAACAGGTTTCACAAAGAAGTGAAAAGGTGCAACACTATTCAAAATTGATTTAAGCCCATTGCACATGGAACTGAATTCCTGCCAAACAATTTTGAAAAGTAGCCGTTGGTGGGTTGATGGAACAGATTTCCAAACCTGTAGAACTTTATTATTATTTAAACTATTTTAAATATATATATATATATTAAACTATTGAAATAGTTAAATAAATAAATAAATGAAGAGGTACAAACTTTAGGAAACTTTTTAGGAACCTAAAATTTGAATTTAGAATTAAATTAAATTTTCACAATTACAAATTCTAAGAAACCACTTAGGAACCCAAATTTGAATTTAGAATTAAATTAAATTCCCACAATAATTTTTATTGAAAAATTCAAATGAATTTTATCTAAAAAATTAATGTTAGACCCGAAAACGACGTCAACTTCCCATTCACTCATAAATGGTTTTGACGTTCCGTCTTCACCGTGTGACTTGCCACGCGGCAAGGAACACGTCACCTCTTCGGACCTACCCCAAACAACGTTTGGGGCCCACTCAAATTTGGGCTCAAAAATATGCCTATATTAAACCATTTTTCCAACAATCCCCCACATGAATGGAATTTGACGGAGAGAAAGTGCAACAACATGATCTAATTTCAGAGAGTACAAAAATTGGTAATATTCTGCAAAGGATAAGTAGCTTTTGGCTTTGAACCTTCCCTTATGAGACACTATCGGATTTACTAGCTAACCAGTGAATATGATGTCTTGAACTGTTCAGCCGTTTGTGTAAACTAAGACAATAGAACTCACACAGTATATTCCCAAACACAGTTTAGTTCTCACTATTGTGTTCATTTTGGCCCTGAACAACCTGGTCTTTCATGAGTGCTCTAGAGAATTGTAGCCCTTCACAAATCTCATAGAACCGGCCCAGTTCACACTCACATAGGTGATTCTTATGAAGAGTATCCTGCTATACTCCACTAGGTTTACCTAGATATAAGAATCATTACTGTGTTTGGATTGAGTGATTTGGAGAGAAAAGAAAAGAAATGGAGAGAAATGTATTTCTCTTACTTGTTTGGATAACTTAAGTGGAGAGAAATGGGAAGAAATAGAGAGAAATGGAGAGAAACTCATTTCTCTTATAAGCCTCATTTCCAATCTTCCCAAAAGTGGAGAGATTGGGAGAGAAAAGAAACCACTATTTTCATAATACCATTTTTGTCCCTATAAAAATAAAAGAAATAAAATGATTGAAAATATAAAAAGGTTATTTTAGTAATATAACATAAATAATTTCTTTTCTTTTCTCTTAATGAAATCTAACCAAACAAAAATGAGAGAAATCACAATCATTTCATTTCTTTTATTTCTTCATTATCCAAACAAAAATGAGAGAAATCACAATAATTTCTTTTCTTTTCTTTTCTCTTATAACTTAAGTAATCATTTCTTTTCTTTTCTCTCGTAAATTCCCAAACATAGTGTAAAATTTTACTTAACCTTTAACGCTGCAGACATCACTATTTCATCAAAGAAATGGGTAGGAGTTTAGACTCCCCAGTGATCCTTCTGAGTTATTCACAACTCAGTTGTCCCTTTGAACCTAGATCTTGGGATCTCCAGTCAACTAGGTTGGGTTGCCGTTGTGATAACTCTTATTTAATAGGCTTAAGTCCCATTCCTCTCGATGAATTCTCGACTAACTCTCTTGCTAACCCTTTGGTTAGTGGATCCGCTATGTTGTCTTTAGACTTAACATATTCGATGGAAATAATTCCATTAGAGAGTAGTTGTCTCACGGTGTTATGTCGACGACGAATGTGTCGAGACTTACCGTTATACATATGACTCTGTGCTCTACCTATTTCTGATTGACTATCGCAATGTATGCATATAGCAGGCACCGGTTTTGGCCAAATTGGAATATCTTCAAGGAAGTGGCGAAGCCATTCTGCTTCTTCCCCAGCTTTGTCTAAAGCTATGAATTTTGATTCCATAGTAGACTTAGCAATACAAGTCTGTTTAGAAGATTTCCAAGAAACAGCCGCCCCACCAAGAGTAAAGACATATCCACTAGTGGACTTCGAGTCTCTAGTATCCGATATCCAATTTGCATCACAGTATCCTTCAAGTACGGCTGGATATCTAGTATAATTCAGCCCAATATTACGAGTAAATCGGAGATACCTTAGAACTCTTATAATTGCTTTCCAGTGTTCTACTCCCGGATTACTCGTATATCTACTTAATTTACTTACTGCATAAGCTATATCTGGGCGAATGCAGTTCATCAAGTACATTAAGCTTCCAATAATTTGGGCATACTCTAATTGAGAAATACTTTCCTGTACATTCTTAGAAAGATACAAATTAACATCTACAGGTGTTCTACCAAGATGATCATCATCTTTGCTGAATTTGTCAAGTATTTTCTCAATGTAACGAGATTGTGACAAAGCATAACCTTCTGATGTTTTGGTAATTTTCATACCAAGAATTACATCAGCAATGCCCATGTCCTTCATGTCAAAATGTTTATTCAACATTTTCTTGGTAGTTTTAATCATGTCATTATTACTACCATGATGAGCATATCATCCACATAAAGACATACAATGACATAACCTTTATCTGTGTTTTTAATATAAACACATTTGTCACACTCATTAATTTTAAATCCATTTGACATCATTGCCTTGTCAAATTTCTCATGCCATTACTTTGGCGCTTGTTTTAAACCATATAATGATTTAACCAATTTACACACTTTCTTTTCTTTTCCTGGAACAGAAAAACCTTCTGGTTGTTCCATGTAAATTTCTTCATTTAACTCACCATTTAAGAAAGCGGTTTTCACATCCATTTGATGAATTTCTAGATTATATAGAGATGCAATGGCAATTAGCATTCTAATGGATGTTATTCCAGTAACCGGTGAGTATGTGTCAAAATAGTCTAGACCTTCTTTTTGTCTAAATCCTTTGACCACAAGTCTTGCCTTGTATTTGTCAATTGATCCATCCGCTTTCATTTTCCTTTTGAAAATCCACTTGTACCCAAGAGGTTTACAACCTGGTGGCAAGTCCACTAATTCCCAAGTGTGATTTTGCAAGATGGATTCAACTTTACTGTTGACAGCTTCTTTCCATAAAGGAGCTTCAGGACTGGACATAGCATCTTTAAAAGTTAAAGGCTCATTTTCTAACAAAAATGTTAGAAAATCTGGACCAAAAGATTTTGAGGTTCTAGCACGTTTACTACGCCTAGGTTCTTCTTTCTCATTTTGGTCTAACTCTTGCTCTTGATCATGTTCTTGATCATTACTAGTAATAACATCAAAAGATCTCTTATTATTACTAGTCTCTTGTCCAGTCTTATTTGGAAATACATGTTCAAAGAATGATGCATTCCGAGACTCAATAATAGTATTTACATGCATTTCGGAATGTTCTGATTTATGAATCAAAAACCGATATGCACTACTATTCTTGACATAACCAATGAAAATGCAATCAATGGTCTTAGGACCTATCTTAGTCTTTTTAGGACTAGGAATAGCCACTTTAGCCAAACACCCCCACACTTTTAAGTATTTGTAGGATGGTACTCTTCCATGCCACAATTTGTAAGGTGTTTGATTCACTTTCTTTCGGGGTACTTTATTAAGTATATAATTAGCAGAAAGTATTGCTTCCCCCCACAAGTTCTGAGGTAATCCAGAACTTATTAACATGGCATTCATCATTTCTTTTAAAGTCCTATTTTTCCTTTCAGCAATTCCATTTTGCTGAGGTGAGTAAGGAGCGGTGGTTTGATGAATTATTCCATGTTCTTTACAAAATTCACCAAAAGGTGATTCATATTCACCACCTCTATCACTTCTAAGTTTCTTGATTTTCTTACCAAGTTGATTTTCAACTTCATTCTTATATTGAATGAAAGTTTCCAAAGCTTCATCCTTGGTTCGAATTAAATAAACATAACTATATCTAGTATAGTCATCTATAAAAGTGATAAAATATTTTTTCCCACCTCTAGTTTGAATTGATTTAAAATCACAAATGTCACTATGAATTAATTCAAGTGGTTCCGTACTTCTTTCAATTGAATGAAAAGGAGTTTTAGAGAATTTTGCCTCAACACAAATTTCACATTTATGATTTGAATCAATGTCAAATTTAGGTAAACATTCCATATTAATTAATCTACGCAAAGATCCATAATTAACATGTTCTAGTCTACCATGCCATAAATTTGAAGACTCAAGCAAGTAAGAAGAAGATGTATTATTATTAATAACTGAAGGTACAACGGTCATTACATTTAACTTGAAAAGGCCATCAGACATATAACATTTTCCTACATACATCCCGTTTTTGGTAAGTACAAATTTGTCACTTTCAAAAACTAGCTTAAACCCATTCTTACTCAACAAAGATCCGGAAACTAAATTCTTACGAATGTCCGGTACATGCAGCACATTGTTGAGAGTGAGTTCCTTTCCAGATGTCATCTTGAGTACAATCTTTCCTTGTCCTTCAACTTTGGAAGTTGAGGAGTTGCCCATGAAGAGTTGTTCACCATTGTCCACTATAGAATAAGATGTGAACATCTTTTTATCGGCACAAATATGGCGAGTAGCACCAGTGTCCACCCACCATTCTTTAGGATTTCCGACAAGATTTGCCTCGGAAACAACTGCAGAAAGATTGATATCATCTATACCATTGGAAATATTGTCCACTTCAGTCATGTGGGCTTGAGCAGGCTTCTTGCTTGTTCTTCTTTTGCTTTTGCCTTTGCTACGGCAATCTTTGGCCCGATGTCCCTCTTTGTCACAGATGTAACATTTGCCATTAAACTTGTACTTTTTATTATCCCCCCCTTTAGAGCCTTGTGATGAACTTTCTCCAGAAGACTTTCGTTTCTTGGTTTTTGAAGTATGTTCCACCACATTTGCCTTAGACTCCATAGGATGCTTACCAGCCCGCTTTTCAGAATTGCGGTTGTCCTCCTCAATCCTCAAACGCACAATTAATTCGTCCATAGAAATTTCTTTGCGCTTGTGTTTGAGGTAGTTCTTGAATTTCTTCCAGTCTTTTGGTAATTTTTCAATTAAGGCTGCAACTTGGAAGGATTCACTGAGTGACATGCCTTCTGTGTGAATGTCATGCAGAATGAGTTGGAAATCTTGAGCTTGGCTGATCACAGTTTTTGAATCAACCATTACAAAATCTAGGAATCTGCCAACCACAAATTTCTTTGAGCCGGCATATTCCGTTTTGTACTTTTTCTCCAATGATTCCCAAAGTTCCTTTGCTGTCTTGATTGGACTGTAGACGTTGTACAATGTGTTGTCAAGTCCGTTCAAGATGTAATTCCGGCAAAGGAAATCGGCATGTTTCCAAGCATCTACCGCAGCAACCACTTGCCCATCGATTTCATCCTCTTTCAGGATAGGAGCATCTTCACGGAGGAAGCGAGCCAGGTTCAGAGTTGTAAGATAAAACAACATTTTCTATTGCCATCTTTTAAAGTCAGTTCCTGAAAACTTCTCTGGCTTCTCTCCATGATTTATTGGTACTGTCATCACAGGAGAGGGGGTTGGTGCAATCGCAGCCACCACAGTAGTACTTGTTTGGACATTAGTTTCAGTAGCCATCAATTCTAATATATAAAACAAAATTATAATTAGAATTTACACTACACAGAAAATTAAACCAAATTCACATAATTAAATTCTGTAAAAATAAAAGAAACAAGAATGTAACTTTTATTTTCCAATTAATTTGAAAATAAAATAAAATTTTATTTAAACAAATTAATTCCACACAGAAAATAAAAGAAATAAAAAATATAACTTTTATTTTTCAATTAATTTGGAAATAAAATAAAATTTTATTTAACCAAAATAATTCCACACAGAAAATTAAATTCTGTAAAATAAAAGAAATAAGAATATAACTTTTATTTTTCAATTAATTTGGAAATAAAATAAAATTTTATTTAACCAAATTAATTCTACACAAGAAATTAAATTCTGTAAAATAAAAAAAAATAAGAATATAACTATTATTTTTCAATTAATTTGGAAATAAAATAAAATTTTATTTAACCAAATTAATTTCACACAGAAATTTAAATCTCTTGTTACACTCCAATAATTAAAATACTGAAACAGAATTTTAATTAATGAAAACTCAGAAAATAAATTCTAAAAACCAAAATTAATTTTCTAACAAAATTCCACAAAAATATATTTTGAATTGTTAATAACACCAGTATCGTACTACTAGTTATCAAAGAAAAGAGACAGTATATTACTACTATCTGTCAAATAGCATATAATCACTATTTGTTTTTCCAATCAGAATATTATTTTGTAAATCTACAGAAAATAATTTTCTTAAAAGAAGAAAGAGAAAAGGAAACAAACGAATAAATTCTGTAAACAGAATAAATTCGAATCTGTCTTAAGATTGTTGGAACAATCTTCTGTATATAAAATAACTTGAAATAAATTCAAACAAAATAAATAAATAACATACCAGATTTATTTATCGAATCGAATTAAAATTAAGACCAAGTCGAGTGTGAGACACTCTGTCCTTAAGATAGATTCGCCCCGCTACGGTACTTACAGTTGAGTGGCGTCTATCTCCCAGGATACAATGATCTTCATAAATTGTAGTAGTACTCCAAACAATTTGTTCAGCGAACCAAACCTTGTGTTCTTACTCTCTGAATTTTATTCTAAAACTAAAATGAAGAATAATGCACAAATAAAATCTGGACAGTAATTTAGACAATCTGCAAACTCATTTTCGAATTATTTCGACCCCAAACTACTGGAATTAAGACAGTATATATAGGCAAAAATCCTAAACCCTGAACAGGTTTCACAAAGAAGTGAAAAGGTGCAACACTATTCAAAATTGATTTAAGCCCGTTGCACATGGAACTGAATTCCTGCCAAACAATTTTGAAAAGTAGCTGTTGGTGGGTTGATGGAACAGATTTCCAAACCTGTAGAACTTTTTTATTATTTAAACTATTTCAATATATATATAATTTTGAAAATGCCCGTACCTGAAGGCACGGTGTAAATAATGTTAGGATTATAATATAATTGTAATCGCAACACTATTTAAATTTAAAATTAAAATGCAATTATAAAAATATATTTAATAGAGAAATACAGTCTCAAAACTAAGTCACTCTCTCACTTTGTTTTTCTATTTCTCTCTTTAAATTGAAAAACACCCAACATCAATGAGAGGATGTCAAAACACTGTACAAAGAGAGCGAGGAAGAAAGAGCCGATGTCAAAACACCCACCCAAACCATTAAGATCTCAGTGTATAAGCTAAAGAAAAATACAGTTTCAAAACTAACTTACTCTCTCACTATGTTTTTCTATCTCTCTTCAAATTGAAGAACACCCAAGATCAATGAGAGGATGTCAAAACACTGTATAGAGAGAATGAGGGAGAGAGTGCCGATGTCAAAACACCCAAACCCTTAAGATCTATGTATAAGCTAAAGAGAAATAGTAAACTAAAGGGAAGGATGTTTTCGAAAATAGTAATAGTGGTTTTTTGCAGCAGTGATATAAAATATCCAGTGCAAGAGGAACCACTGAATTCTTGAAAACAACTCCAAAAAGACAGTCTAATTTTAACTCAAACTTGCTGGATTTGTAATAGCGAGAGATTCATGCCATGCTTCACATTTGACTATGAATTGGAATTTCTAATTGTTCCAACTTAGCAAGGCTGTTTAGGAGTTTGCTAAACTATTGAAAGGGAAAGAGAGTTTTTCATGCCATAGTCAGGACAATGAAGTTACAATACCGACTCTTTACTTTCTCAAATTTGACTCTATAAAGTATGTACCAGAGTAAAACCAAGGATTGGGCCAGTAGATGAGGTGCTCCCTTGCTAGGGGTGATGTTTGGGTTCGAGTCTTACCTGTTGGGTGATGCAATTTCCTAGGGTAATATTTACATTATGTAATGGTTATTATAGCATTTTTTGTCAAATTTTTAACAAAAATTATTTTTAAGATTAAATTTTAAAAAAAAACTTAAAATCTAAAAAATTAAAATAAAAAAAATGATTAAACATAAATGAGTATAGTATAATTTATCCAAATATTTTTTTGTTGTTTACTATTTAATTGGCAAAAATGGATGGTCATAATTCAATGGTCAAAAAAGTTCCTTCCTCATTTATCCGATATCCTTCTATGTATTTTTTTTCACAATCCGTGTTCAATTTCCATAATCCATACTTCCCATACCAATTCCATTGAAAATTGGATCACCCATTGTTTTCAAATAATATCATTATGGTGTAACTTACATTTTATTAATTTTAAATCAATTTCCATGATCCATACTTCCCATACCAATTCCATTGAAAATGGATCACCCATTGTTTTCAAAATAATAACATCATTATTGTGTAACTTACATTTTATTAATTTTAAATTTACATTGTACACTAAAATTTTGAAATATTTTCTAGGTTAAAAATTCTAGATTTATACCATTTCCATTACCAAAAAATTATTACTAATTTAGAAGAGAATTATTCTTGAAAACAATATTCTGCACCAATTTGGCAAGTAGTAAGGTTGCCTTATCCAATATTTTTTTAAGGGTTAATTTTTTTACATTTAATTTGGATTTTTTTGTTGGTGATTTTTTTTAAAAAATTATATAAAATATTTTTACATTTTAAAACATGACTGCCAACCTAATAGTTTTTAAGAATATTGAACTTAAACTTCCTTTATAAAACTTGGCAAAACAAAAAAAATTCCTTTATAAAAGTTTGTTAATATTTTATAAAAAGAGAATGAAGTATTGACATGTAACATTTACATAAAAAACCAAAATTCAAAATTTACACTGTTCTTTCCTCATTTTTGATAAATAACATGGTTATAAAGACAAATGAACCCTAAAAATATACTTGAATAAAAATGAATATACCATAGAAAGGGAAACCAGAGATGGCAGAACACCAATTCTCAGAAAACACCCTAATACTATGGATACAAAATTATTTATGCCTCTAGAACAAAGCCAACAAAGAATTTGATACCCTTGAAGCTGAAAGGAGAGGCAATATTATCTCAAATCATTAAGAAAAAAATATAATATTTGCAATCTATTAATCTCTTAAAAAATAAATATAACTTTTAAAGTTGTGTGAATTTTGAATTTATAAAAATCTTGAGATCTACAAATGAAATCAACAGGCAGAGACATCAAGCCAGAAAATGAGATGGAAAAAAAATCACAATTTCTAGAATAATCAACATTGATTGATTGAAATTATATTAGAATATTCCACAGGAAGAGAGGCCAGAGAAGAATTAAAAAAAAAACCCCTAAAACTTTGGAAGAGAGAGATGAATATATATGCCTCCAGAACAAAGCCATCAAGAAATAGATCATCAGATCTCTGCCCTTGCAGCCGAAAGAAGAGGCAATTCAATTATACACACATAAAACAAACACATAAACATATATGAAGATATATTAGTGCTCTCTATCTCTCTCTCTCAGCATTTACGGGGAGAGAGAGAAAGAGAGAGAGAGAAAGAAAGAGAGAGAGAGAGAGCACAACATCGTGTTCGTGCCTCATGAGCAGTTTCGGGAGCGAGGGTATGGAAGAAGAAGAACAGGGCTGGAGAGCAGCAGTTTCGGGAGTGAGGGCATGGAAGAAGAAGAACAGGGAAGAAGAGAGAGATAAAGAGGGAATGGGGTGGGTGAGAACAAAGAATGGAGGAGATAAAGATAGAATAACAGACTGATCTTGAAGATAGAATGGAGATGAGACGTGGGTGAGTAAGAAGTTTAGTGTTTGGGCGGGAAGTAAATTGATATATATTTAAAGGGGCTCATCTCAGTTGTCCATTTAAATATAGAAATGAATCAGGACCATTAAAATGTCCTAGTAGGACAATTGTCTCTAACATATTTCAAAAACCTTTGTGCCTTATTATATAGATTTAACTTATTTTATCTTTTGTATTTTTTAATCCCAACTTCTTTTGCCAAACGAAACCTATGCTACTTTTTATATTTTTTTCTTTTATTAAAATTTAAATCGATAAAATTAAAGAGTTTGGAAATGATTTTTTAATCTTTTAATTTTTTTTGAAAGGAAAATTACATTTTAGTGGGATATAAATTTTTTTTACATAAATATGGAAGATTACAAGACACACTTGCACCTCACAATATTTCAATTACACCCCATCACAAAATTACTTAGGATTCGTTTGGGAAGCGGGTTGATTTTTTGACTTTTTGACTATTTTAGCTTGTAGCTAAAAAGTCTCGTTTTGGAATGACTTTTTGGCTTTTTTGACTTTTTACGAGAGAAATAATGTAATGATTATGTGTTGGATGTGATATTTTGGAAAAATTATATTTTCACCCACTTGATAAACTCATGGCAAATCTTTTCTCAATACACATCCCTATTAATTTAATTATTAACTAATTTTCTCAATCCACATCCTTAAAATTACAATTAAATCCTTCACTCATAACATGTACACACACTTTACCCTCAAATACACACACTTTAATTGATTCCAATTTACATTTCTAGTTCCACCCACTTTGGTTTAGACCAAAGTGACTTGGTTCACAAGAAAAAAAAGACTTCGTTCAACCAGGGAAAAAAAAAAAACTTTGCACTTTCCTCTCCTCCATTGAAGACTTTGAAGAGCTCCATTGAATTTCTACTAAACACTATTGAAAACCTTGTTTAAGGTAAGCAATCTTTCCATTTTATTATTACATTTATCATTTTGTTATTAAATTGACCATTTTCGGATATCTCTTCACTCCATTGGCGTAAAAGCATCGATTTTTCCCTTGTTGGGTTTGCTGTGTGGATCTCGGCACTGGGTGTCCGAATTCGTGTGTTTAAGTCGGCACCTAGTCACCGAATAATATGTATAATTTCGTTCAATTATGACCGAACAAAATACATAATTTCGCACTTTGATTTCCGAATATATTCTATGTTTTAGGTTCTGTTGTTCTGAATAAATGCAATAATTTTGGTACTTAATTTCAGAAATATTTATTAGTGTTCAGAACTGAAGTTTCGAATGGTTTTTTTTTTTTTTTTTAAATATATGATATAGAAATTTACACTAGGTTACATAGGCCACCAAGATTGGTTTTACTTTAAGTTCTTTTCTAACAATTTTATTTTATGGGTATGTTTATGTATTTATTTTTTTTTCCCAAAATTGAATACATAACAATAGAAACAAAAATCTGTGCAGTATTGGTATTTCCACATGATATTGTTAGCTTAGTAGTTGGGTCTTCATAAATTTTGTTAGCTAAATAGCTTAACAAAACAATTGAATTATATAGAATATTAAAGCTTGAGTTATTTTGCCTTTGGGGTTTGTCATTTCAAAGCATTGAAATTGGTGCCAAATTTGGTTTTTGGTTGTATACTTACAGCTACAACAAGTTTACAATCAATGGCATGTACAAAGACAAGTGATGTGCAATCCTTTGATTGTTTGAAAAATGATGTTGGTATTGATTAATGACCATGTTGCCTCAGTAAATTGGCCGAAATGAAGTTAATCTATTTTTCGCATGTTGTAAACATCAACCAAACTAATTGGTGAATAATCTGTATAGAATACAAATAGTTTTGCTATATCTATGTTTGCATTGTAATTTTTCAACAAATCTTAGTCTAAATCTTTCATAAGTAGTAGGGTTATGTATCTAACTTATTTTGTTAATTTCACATCATCAAAATTGTGAATTTAATGGTCTATAACTGCGTATTAGATTTCATTAAGGTAGCATGGTTAGGTTATTCATTACCTGCATTGATGTGATCCTTTTCTGTGAGTGCTTATTTTGTTTCATTATATTGGGTTGATGAGAACAACTTTCCTTATGCAGATGGACGTCGATCCTAGTGAACGTCGGTCAGTAACAGCTTTGAACAAAAGACTCCGTGAATTAGAGAGACGTAGACATGAACGTGCTCGAGTGCATGATGATGACACGCACATTGCCATGGATAATGATCCTATACATGGTGCACTAATTATGGATGATATTGCTATGGATGGTGACCCTACTGGTGATGATGCTGACATTGTTGATGAAGATATCCTTACTCAGCCATTTCCGAGAGGGCCAACTGATCCATCAATCCTTAAAAGTTTTAAAAGTCATGTTGTCGCAACTATTTGGAATGGTGCTGATGAAATGGGGCCCTTGAAGTGTCATAATCACTCATCTAAGATTCGTTCGTGGCCGTGGTGAGAACAAGGAAACAACGCTTCATTTGTAAACATTGTGAAAATGTCAGGACTTGCACAATTAGCTCGTTGCACGTACCGTTTTGTCAACAAAATTGTAGTATCCAGTTTTGTTGAGAGATGGCAACCGGAGACAAACACCTTCCATTTGACTGTTGGAGAAATGACTATCACATTGGATGATGTCGCCACTATCCTAGGGCTTCCCATTGTAGGCAAATCTATTAGTGTGCGTAAATTGTCAGAAAGGCGGGCCATTGCATTAGTAGTTAATACCTTGGAAATTGATGAGCAAGACATCAGACATGAGATGTGTAGTGCTGGAGGTAATTCAGTGAGGCTTGAGTGGTTGAGGGCACACTTTCATAATGTCACAGACAATGATTCAATGGAAAGAATTGTATGTGCAGGTAGAGCATACTTGTTATTTTTGTTGGGCTGTACACTTTTCAGTGACAAGACTTGTACTAGGGTCCCCGTTGTTTATTTGAGTTTGTTGTCCGATTTGACGACTATATCTTCATATGCTTGGGGTGCTGCTACATTGGCATACTTATATAGACAGATGGGGTACGCTAGCAGGTCCGGTATGAAACAAATAGCCGGTTACATGACACTTCTTGAGGGATGGATTTATAAGCACTTTCGTGGATTCCAACCACACTTGAATATGAATTACACTCGAGACATGCCAGATGTTTACCGTTGGACTTCTTGGAGAGAGTCTAGTGAAGAGACACAGGTACAAGCTTTTCGAGAGGAGCTTGATAGGTTGGGTGTACGTGATGTAAGTTGAAAAGTTCTTCAAAATTTGAAACTTTATATCATACAAAATTTATAGTTGTCATATCTTACAGTTGTTATTGTTTGTAGGTTATTTGGGACTCGTACCAGAGTTGCAAAGATGTCCATCCATGTCATCCAGTTACATTCTACCACGGTTGCTTAAAGTGTTTGGAAGTAATTGAACCATATCACCCTGATAGAGTTTTGAGACAATTTGGCAGAGTGCAAACAATCCCTAATCCACCACTTGGCCTTATGCGTGCTTCTCGATGAGCCACAGCTCTACGCTACAATGTTATGTATGCATACTTGGACATCATTTGGGAGATATGGGACAACTATGTGTTATCTAATCGGATGAGGGGTACACCGGTACGGCAACCTTGAGATTGTGTTCCTGGTTACATGGATTGGTACCAAACCATTACCCATATGTATGTACAAAACCCAGCACATCGTTTTCAAGTGAACCCGAATATCCATCATTATCAGTATCCTAGCCAAGACGCACAGGTATCCTTTTTTTCATTTACATTGCAAATTATTTATGTAAACTGTTACAAGTTTGTATATAATGTTATATTTGTTCTCGTAATGCAGCGTATGTCACAGATATATCCGATTACTCATCCTTTCGTTGAGGTTGGCTATGAGGACAGTGTTCAACATCCTGATAGGCTTTACTACGCAATTGATGCAATCGAACAACTTCTTAAAGATCAGCACATTAGTGAAGCTGCGCCCAGTACATCCACTCAGGGTCGGTCTGCACCGAGCTCTTCCACGACATATCATTTTGGAGCACATTACACTCGCTGGTCACGTAGTTAATAGTAGTTCATAATGTTAGCACAAGTAGTTTCTAATGGTGTTGGTGGATGTATAAAGAGACAAATATTATTATTATCTTCAGATTATGTATTTTTTGGATTATGTACAAGCACACATGTAGTTTGTGATGGTGTGGATGGATTGAGCTACTATTTAATATATATATATATATATATTTTTACATACTTGTTTAATCTTATTACTTTTTAACAGTAGTTGCACTTGGTTAATATTATTTTCATTACGTTTTGTGTTCAGACAATGTAAAAATAATATGACATCCATTCCATAAATTAGAGAACTATAACGCATATAATATTATATTTTCAAAAAAAAAACTGACCATTACAAAATCCAATAGCAAAATGATATCTACCTCGTTACTCCATGCTAGTAAATCATAAAAACTAATGTCTTAAAGTTGTCATTACTACTTTGTAATACATCAATCTATGTCAACTACATCAAATGTCTCTCGAGTAGCTACATTAGGTCCTATGTTGTCTTTGAATTTTTGAATGCGACTAACATATGCATTCTCCCATTTTGATGCACAAGGGTGATGGTGAACTTGCCAAAGCACGACAATGGGAGGAATTGGATGACCGGCTTCCAAAAATACCTGTACGTACATCCAAAAAATTACATATCTTTACCAAATATATAAAATTCACAATTACACAACTATTAGACAACAATGTTTGGTTATTTTCATAACTTATACCTGCACAAAATGATTTCCATTGACAAATCCAATGGCAATCTCGCGACGATCAGCTAGGGTTACTGGCGGTGATCTCAAAGGTAAGAAAGTGAGATACTGTTGCAATGACAAGGGTACAAGACTACATTATAAAATGATGCAATAAGATGTCTCATGTCAGGCATAGTCATCCAACAATCAAAGCCTGGGCTATCTTCAAAATATAAAAGAATGTGTGTCACCTCCTCAACCCTCTCATGCGACCCATATAGTATGATGTATTTATCTCTATGATTATTCAATTCAAGTAACAAATCACACCTAACTTGCACCCAGTCATTCTCTCCAAGACCAAGTAAACTCGCAATAGCTCTAAATCCACAATTCCCATCACCATCTACATCATTCATCAACTTTATGAATGGTATTAACATAGGCGGGAAGTCACCAGCATATGCACTCGGTAAACTTGTTCTTGTACGATATGTCTTTGTCTTTACATTCCGCTTCTTCTCATGCACTTTTGAAGCTCTCTTTTTCTTTGACTGACTGGAAGCTAATGTGCTCTGGCTATCATGCCCATCGTCAATCAACTCAAATGCACACGGGTCACGACGACAAGATATATCAATTTTCTTATGTCCTCGACATGGATTAGGTTTCATATTAGGCTCAATAAGAAAAGTGCTCGCTGGATTTGCAATTTCCCTCAACTCCTTCAACATATCCAATTACGTGGCAATATCAGACTCTTTAAACCGCTTCAAAATCAACTCAAGTTTTGGGATACAAGTCAATTCCAACTTCTCAACCTTCGGATTATGCACACATATAGTAAGTGGTGTCCAATGTACATGTATGCTACTGAGTGGAATAGGACGACCTTGTCTCATATAATCTGCAATCTTGTGAGTACAAGGTAAACCATGTGTGCGCCTAAGAACACACCCACATGTTGCAACATTAATTCCAACTAAATTTGCTCTCTTACTCTCTACCAATATGTACTCCAATGCACAAATAGACACATTACTCCGGAGCTCTCTGAATTGAGAAGGTTTGAATTGATGTTGCACAGTTGTCAAACTCTTCTCGAATGATGCTTTAACCTGAATGTGCTGCAACTCAAGTAGACAATGTATTTTTTTAAATGAAATCTCAAATCGTTTGACTTGAACCTAATTGCTTCTTCAATCTAGCATAAGCACTCTCAACCTATTCATATGGATGTAAACCAAAATAGTCAAGCATAATAATTAAAAATAACAATATGATTTATAATAAATTAACAAAAAAAAAAAAAAATCTTACCGATTGGTTGTAACATTGCCAAAATGCATACATATGTCTGTATGTACTGCAATGAATTTTTTTTTATACGGATTCAACCAACTCACAGTAACATACTTGATTGCCTCCGAATAGTTACTAAAATCCTTATGTAGTGTTGTAAGGTGATCATTGTATTTCTCTTCAATTGAAGACAATATCAAATAGTTCCATGCAGTGTTAAACTTGTCCTATTTTTCTTTTGTCTCAAACATTTTCTTGCATTTTGTCAATATATTCTTGTTAATATGCCAACGACATAACAAATATCGAGCATTCAGAAAGGTGTTGTCAATGGCATTCATCAAAGCGAGCTCTCTGTCTGTGACAATGACTTCAGGTAAAACACTGTCATCCATAAGATCATGTAATGTTTGTAACGCCCATGCATAATTATCAACCCGCTCAGTTTGTAAGTATGCAATAGCCACGGAGAATGTCATATGAGTTGATGTCACTCCCACAATTTCAAGAAGAGAAAGCCGATATCTATTCGTCTTATATGTGCAATTCATAATCAACACACGAGGGAATGTACGAAACAAATCCAAACTCACTGGATGTGCCCAAAACAAGTCTGTGACAGTCATAGAGCCTTCCTCACATCGATGACGCTCAATTTACTTATGTTTCGCTAATTCACCCAGCATGTCACGCCCTAAAATTCGGACAATTAAATATTAAATTAGGACTAAACCCCAATAATATTCCATCATCTAAATCCTAGGGGTGAAACAAAGAAATTAAACGCCAACCAAACCATTCACCATAATTTCATAACTAACCAATATCTCCAACATTAAAGTAACAATAAATAGTCAAAACAACTTAAATAATGTACGGTTATAAACCATGCCAAATTATCCCAATACTAAAGTCATAAAAAAAAAATAATAAATACATAAACTAATATCAACCCTAAGCTCAAGAAAACAAAAGAAATCCAAGAGACATGTCCAACAACTATAGTTTTTCCACGTCACCACCGTAGCTCCAACTAATCCTGCAAAGGAAGCTCGGCTGCGCTCAAACAGAACGCACCCAAGTTGCCAAGAGACAAAACGGGTCAGTATACATGTATACTGGTATGCGTACAAAATTTAACTTACACAAACAAAAATACATTTAATTTTTGTTACGGGACAAGACAAGTAGTTCCATCCGCACCGAGACGAATGGGTAGTTTTTCTAGATACGGTGGCATTTAGTTTCTTGTCCGTACACAACGAAATATAAATTGAGTAAGAAATAAATAAAATAGAAATAAAAACATGGTGAGTCAGCCCTGCAAAAAAAATTAGTAAGACCCACCATCCTGCAAAAAATAAAGTTAGTATAATTTAATCATAAGCAACTTGCTAAAGAAATATAAAAATGCACCGTTTCATACTTAAATAATTCGAATTGACCAAAACTCAAAGAACAAAAGTTATATAGAATCAAATTTCCTAAAAGACAGCGTGAACGAATTTAGTAGAAACTGAATAGGTTGAGAGAAAAACTTGATAGAAGAACCTAGAGGGATTTCAACCGAAAAATATGAAGTTGAAAACGAACAAAAACTGCCATAAGATGATTTTTTTAGGAAAAGTTCAAAACATGAAAAGTGTGAAGAATAACGTTTTACTTCATTTTATTCGACACCAATAAAAATGAGCTCATTTCGTGGGTTAAAACAGCCTTTAAAATCTGCATTGCTAAAATGAATTAAAACTATAATATCTAAGATCATCTGATTATAAGTTCTAATTGATATTTTTAATAAAAAGTTAAAACACAAAAGCTGTCTAGAATCACGTATACATTCCTCTACTTAAATTTCATAAATTATCGAGGTCGTTTACTATTTTTTTAACATGTACAAATCAATACAATTCACACTATATTAATAAACTCATAATTAATATATCCCATGTGCCTCCCGTTTACCTAACACCGCTCCGAAGCCAAACTTGCTTGGGATATCGTCCCGAGTTTGACCCACACTCCCCGGATGGTTAGCATATACGTATTCGCGTAAATCAAAGCACTCGTCTACTCATGAGAATGATGCAACAATATTATACACAATATCTCACTCATGAGAATAAAAATAACAATGCCAAGCCTAAGGCATTCAAATAAATCTCATAATCCTCACTTCTTCTTCTCTTTTCATACACTCTTTCTCACCAACACTCAAATAAAACAACAATCCATGGAGTCATGGTGGAGTGTAATGAATTTATCTATGGATTCCTAATTTATTTTAATTTCATATATCCATGAGTGTGATTACAACCATAAAATAAATCCATATAAAAACCCTAAACCTTGCATACACAACTAATCAAAATAATTAAAATCAATCAATCATCTAAAAACCCTAAACCTTACATACACAACTAATTAAAATAATTAAAATCAATCAATCATCTAAAAATCCTAAACCTTACATACACAACTAATCAAAATAATTAAATTAATCTATCATCTTTATATAAATACAAATCAAACTAACATCAATAAATAAAAATAAATAAATAAAAACAACAAATTAAACATAAATCAAGATAATTGTACTCACAATAGTTTTTTAAAGATCAAAGAAGTATTTGGAGAATTAATGGAGTCACCAAAACAAAACCCTAATCTCTTCTTTTTCTTCCCTCTCCTCTCTTTCTCTCTTGCCATCTCTCTTACATACACAGCGCAAGACCCTCTCTTTTTTCTTGATTAGTCTCTCCCTCTCTCTCTCTCTCTCGGCTTGCACAGCCGCACACAGCACCACTCTTTTTGGTTTTGTTTTCTCTCTTCTAACTTCTAAACCTAATCCCTATTCTAATCTAATTTGACTATTATATATTATTATTTTATATAAAATAACATAATTGCAATATATATAAGTATAAATATAAGATTAAATATATATATATAACACCTCTTTTTTTTATATAACAAATATAAATATATGGATTAATAAATTAATTAAATAACACATTAAATTAATTAATTTCCATATTAAATTCTCATGAATCCACACAATTAATAAAGCCAAACATAAAATAAAGTAATAATAAATAAGACTTACGAAAAAAATTAGAGTTGCTACAATATACACACCTCAAAAAAATCTCACCCCGAGATTCGATAGGAGAGAGTACTAAGCAAAAAGTTTTGGGTGCATACGCTGAACTTTGTCTTCTAATTCCCAAGTAATATCATTCTCATCCTTGCTACTTTAACCAAGTTCACTTTCTTGCGCCGCAACTGCTTGACATCCCGGTCTAGAATAGTAACCGGTCGCACCACATACGTTAGATCATCACTGATCTCCAACACCTCTAGTGATATTGCTTGGGAAGGATCTTACACACACTTCCGCAATAAACATACATGGAACATGTTGTGAATCATAGCTAAAGCAGGTGGTAGAGTTAATTTGTAAGCCACATTATCAATCCTCTCAGTGATCTCGTATGGTCCCACAAATCTAGGTGCCAACTTTCCATTCTTTCTGAACCGCATGATACCTTTCATCGGCGAAACCTTCAAAAACACAAAATCTCTAACATTCAACTTAACCCCCTTACGTTTTCTATTAGCGTAACTCTTGGCCTTCCATATAAAGCCTCAAAAGGTGCCATCCTGATACTGGAGTGATACCTATTATTATAAGCAAACTCCACCAATGGCAAGTGTTCTTCCCAACTACCACCAAGATCGAGGATACAAGCTCTCAACATATCCTCCAAGATCTGATTTACCCGTTCAGTTTGCCCATCTGTCTGAGAATGATAAGTCGTGCTCAAGTCTAACCTAGCACCCAAAACATGTTGAAAACTCTCCCAAAACTCTGCCACAAACAACGGATCACAACAATCCATGGAGTCATAGTGGAGTGTAATGAATTTATCTATGGGTTCCTAATTTATTTTAATTTCATATATTCATGAGTGTGATTACAATCATAAAATAAATCCATATAAAAACCCTAAACCTTACATGCACAACTAATCAAAATCAATCAATCATCTAAAAACCCTAAACTTTACATACACAACTAATCAAAATAATTAAAATCAATCAATCATCTAAAAATCCTATACCTTACATACAAAACTAATCAAAATAATTAAAATCAATCTATCATCTTTATATAAATACAAAATCAAACTAACATCAAATAAATAAATAAAAACAACAAATTAAATATAAATCAAGGGAAGTGGGTTTTGTACTGACAATATTTTTTTAAAGATCAAAGAAGTATTTGGAGAATTAATGGAGTCACCAAAAGAAAACCCTAATCTCTTCTTTTGTTCTCTCTCATCTCTTTCTCTCTTAATATAATAATATATAATAGTCAAATTAGATTAGAATAGGGATTAGGTTTAGAAGTTAGAAGAAAGAAAACAAAACCAAAAAGAGTGGTGCTGTGTGTGGCTGTGCAAGCCGAGAGAGAGAGAGAGAGAGAGAGAGAATAATCAAGAAAAGATTAGGGTCGCTACACAGCAGTTGTTGCATCTAGGATCTACCAACTTTCTGTAGAACCCTACATTGATGCCGTACATTGTAAACTGTCTTCATTGTGCTCATATTAAGGGCGCCCCTCTGTTTGAGTGTAATGAGTATCTCTTTTGGTCTTACTAGGCTCTTTGATATTATGAAAGAGCGTCGAGCTCAATTGAAATGTCTAATTTTAGTAAATAAATGCATTTAGAAATAGTTACTACTCTTTGTAAGTGAATATGGGCAAAAAAATATTTTCAATTGTATGATCATCTTTTTGTACTTAACTATGTTGACAATAAATATCTAGTTCAATATTTTATTGTACATTATTGATTTTTTTCATATTAGTAAGAATTGATATTGAACTTTAAATTTTATTGATCAAAGTCCAAAGTCATAATTCTAAATCCGTCCTCAAAGGACTGGAGTGGTTCACAACTTTTTGGGAAATGGGTAGTAGGTATGAAGAAAGGAAAATAGTGGAAGTGAGATGTTGGAGGTGAGGGAAGGGTCTTGGGGTGTTGGTAGAGAATATGGAAGAATAAAAAGATGTAACAGTGGTGGTGGATTAAGGAGATGGGGTGAGTGAGGTGAACAAAATTTGTGTTTTTCAAAATTTTAGGGTTTTCAGAGAGGAACAAAACTATAATAAATATATAAAAGGTTATTAAAGTTCAATAAGATTTTTATGGTGTAAATAGAGGCAAATCTTGACCTAAAATTTATTGTTCTATTTTAATACGCTTTTAATTATTAAATAATGTCTCAAAATGTATACATTTAATAAATAATTATTTTTATTAATAAATTATCAAATTAATTAATAATTTTTAATAATGTTAGAAATTTATTTCAATTAATAATTCAATAATTTTATTATATAGAAAATCAATTAAGAATTTTATATAAAAAATTATAACAATAGAATATTTATAATTTTTCACTTTAATCTATATTTTAAATAAATTTAAGAAAATGTATTTAATATAAATAATGTTAGACATCTTAAAAATTCTGTGGGATCCACATCTTATGAATCCCATGTAAACCCTACATCTTTTTTTTTTTTGATCGGGCATGTAAACCCCACATCCCTATAAGATTTTTAGTAAAAATTTTGATAAAACTTAGAGGCCTTGTTTGATTTGACTTTGGGAGATAAGTTTTTAAAAAATATTTTAGGAAGAGAGTTTAGAAATTTTTGTAATTTGTTTAGTTGTATATCTTGAAAATTGTTTTAGAGTTTGGGAGTTTGGGATGATTTGATATTTTGTTATAATTAAGTAGATGTATGTGAGAGAAAAAGTGATTGAAAAGGAGAAAGAAAAGAGAAAAAATGATTGATTGATGTATAGAAAAGAGAAAGTGATTTTCGAAATTTTTCAAAAAAATTGCAAACCAAAAAAAATTTTCAAAAATTTTCTCTAAATTTTTTTTCCAAAGCCAAATCAAACAAAGCCAGAATCTCTAACATTTTTGATTTAATTTTTTTACATAATCGAAGTGCGACACAAGAGTTTTTATTATTTATTTTTTTAAACAGAAGTCTTAAAAGTAAAAACTCTCCCTCCTCACACTGTGGTCTTCTCTTTACAGCGAGCTCATCACCGTTTTTTCTGATTTTGGTTCTAGGGTTTTGCTCTGTTCGCACTTTCTCTCTCTATAAACACCCATATATATGTGTACACGTATCTATGTGATTGTTTGTGGTGACGAGGTATAATCGCTCTGAATCTCAGGTTGAAGCTGGTAATGGACGGCGAGGAGTTGACAGAGCAGGAAACTGCATTGTATGATCGCCAGATTAGGGTTTGGGGCGCTGATGCTCAACGAAGGTCCTACTTTATATATATATATAGTTTCGAAAAGTTTCAACTTAGTCTTATGGAGTTAATTCGTATTCAATCTTTACTGATTCAATGCATGAGTTTTTCTGAAAGTGAAATTTGATTGCTTTGTTTAGGCTTAGCAAGGCTCATATATTGGTCAGTGGACTCAAAGGAACTGTTGTCGAGGTAAATCCATGAATTTTATTCATTTATTTCCCAACATATAAACACTTGCTGTTTGTGTAAATGTGCATTGAGGAAATAAAATAAATTTGTTGCAGTTTTTTTTTTTATTTTTATTTAGTTGTGAATATATTTATGAATTCATTGTTTATTTAAAGGGTAAATTACAAAAAAAAAAGAAAAAAAAAGGTTTGCTTAAAATATAAATTGTTCTATGTGATTTTAAAAATTAAAATACAAATTACCCCTTCTTAGAATTTTTTATTTAACAAAATTAATCGAAAAATAAAATTTCCAACTACTTTCCTATAAAATTATAAAATCACCAGAATTGTTAATTGAAATATTTTTATTATATTATTAAATATTGTTAATTGACTTAATGATTTATTAATAAAATTAGTCATTTGTTATGCAATTAGAAATTTGAAGGGCCAATTCATATTTTAAACAAACCTTAGTATTTATAATTTACCCTTAAATCAATATAGAGGAGGGATCCATTTACAACTAGTATCGCAATTTTTTTTTACTCCATAACTTTTTGTACTCTGTCACTTTTTATACGTTAATCTTTTCATAAGATTACATGCTTCTCTTATGCTAATCATGTTTGCCAAATTTCATGTTAATAGGAGATCAAGAGTTAGATCATCCATAAACTTGTATTAAAAAAATTAGCAAGGTGAATTACACTAATAGTCCCTATAGTTTAAGCAAAATTTCACTTCGGTCCCCATAGATTAACTTTTAACAATTTGAATCTCACATTTTTACATGAGTTCCATTTTGGCACTTTTTCATGATCCATTAAGATTCTAGACAATGCACCCATCAAGGTTCAGTGGGTAAGTACTTGGATTTCCCTGCTCAATGCTTGGGTCTCCATGGTTGCTTGGTGGGGTTAAACCTACTCTTTAGCTCCTAGAGCACGCGGACAGACCTTAGCTTTGGCCCTGATGTAGGTGCAGTGGGGTTTGTGTGGTGTTGAAGGGCAATGTTCCCTGATAGATTTGTGGAGTAGCCTATCTGCATTATGTAGTCCTGATTTAGTATTAAGATTCTAGACAGAAAAATCCACGTGCATCTCACGTGTTTTTGGAAGACTTTTTTGCAATTTTCCCCACCTTCCAACAATTCCTCATGCATGTTATATCTAATTTAAATGTAACATGTATGTAATATATAGATAAACTAAAGGTGTGGGCACTCATTACATGTGTGTCATCTAAAACAATCATGACAGTTAATTAAGTTTGAAGCTGTTAGGATCTGAGAAATTATCTATAGTCCTATTTTTTCTCCCACTATCCCACTTACAGCAGTTTAACAAGGAGAGGGATATTTATTTGCTAAGGGCTATTTGAGTATACAAAAAACGTGACAAAGCTTCAAAAGCTGTATGCTTTATATTACAGTATAGAATGCATACTGTGCAAAACAGGAAGCAGTGAATATGTTGGGCACTAGGAAGGGAAGAAAGGGTGGGAAAGGGAGGGAAAAGTTGGAAAATGGAATGTTAAGGCACGAGCAAGAAAAGGCTTTCTATATATCTAGAAATACGTAAACCTAACCCAGTTGCTAATCCATCCAACCACAACTAAGGCATCCTCTGTTACATGGACTTGGCTGTTTGGGGCGAAGTACCCATGTCGTCATGACACGACGCGGGTGCGGGTATGGGATCTGTGTTGGATTTGCCTCTTCTCTCTTGGACACGGCTGAATCAAAAAGGAAGAAGGTTGGTGGATGCCTACTTACGAAAGAACTTCCATATGTGTTGGGTTGAAGATTTGAATCTGCTGAATTGAATCACTTGATGATTGAATCTCGGCACAATGACGACATAATCTAGGGTTTGAAGAGAGATATATTTAGGGTTTGAATCAAGATTGAGTTTGATTGTGATGTGCATGAGAGAGGGAGAGAGAGTTTTGACTGATTGGTTTCAATGGTTTCAATCGTTATTGAGACTGAAAAATACAGATGGAGATATTAAGGTGCTATACAACTACAAAACATATTTTATTGGATTTGGCTAATGAGCTAGACCCAAATAAATAAAGCAAAAATTTGGGCCTATTAATAAACTTTGCACATCCATAAAAGTTTGGGCCTTTTAGTGTTTTATTATTTGTAATTGGCCAACATCTCTTTTGATAACATGGGCTGATATGTGACTTATATATATGTGGGGTTATAAATTATATATAAAAAATTATTGGGTATACTTTTAAACTCATGATGTACCTTTAAAAAAAAAAAAACTTTTAACTTAGGTTGATATAAGAAATATATTTAAGAAATAATTATTTAACGTATCCCCATACTCGTATCTAAATTTGATCCATATCCACATATCCTCCATTTATAGTTTGAGGTGTTTGATCCCTAGATATGCACTTGTACCCAATACTCGCACCCGAGTCTGTGTAACATAGAAGGCATCAAACAAATATATTTCTTTTCCCTCTATGGAGATGATAGCCTCATTCTTTATATAAAACCCAAAGGCTTTAATCAGCGTTTGCAACAGACATCCTTCTCTCTCTAAAACCATCATCTCCATGGAGGCCATTCGTATCTTAGCATCATAGCCACCTCTCCTTTACCCGAATTCTCCAACCCAATGGCACATTCAACTCCGCCACCAAAATCAAGCTGCTCATCTCGCTATGAATTCCAAACTGACGATTGAGATCTCCCCTAAACAGACTTTTATCTTTCGTCTGCATTGTATTGGACCTTACCTTCGGCACTATCAGTGATGACATTATTGATGGAATGTGGTATTTGTCAAACATATTCTCCTCCAAGGTTCTACAATGTTGTTGAATCTTTGTTGTAGTTCATGCTAAAGTTCCTGTGGAGGTTTGGGGGGTCAATGTCTACCTCAATAGAGAGAATTTGTAGCATGTGAATCATTTTTACACTTTTTCATAATTGTGCATGCGTGTATAGTCGACATACATACATACAAATATTTGTATATATTTCAATTATTGTTTGTTGAAAATTGTCTATTAATTGATTTTTAACTGAATGATTCATGAGTATTTATGCATAGGGAGAGTGAGGGAGGGACATATTTTTATATATTTAAATTATTGTTTGTTGAAAATTGTCTATTAATTTATATTTATCTGAATGATTCATGAGGAATAAGATTACAACCACACTTTTTCACAACATTTTTTACCGCCTACTCACAATAGAAGTGGGCCCCATATCATGTGATGATGCAGGGTCCACTCCCATTGTGAGTAGGTGGTAATAAATGTTGTAAAAAAGTGTGGCTGTAGCAAGACTCACTCATGAGTGTTTGCACATAGATAGATTGATAGATAGAGAATAGAGATGGTGGATCCGGTGCTGATCACTGGAGATGATGGATGGAGGTTGTGACTGACTTTAGCCATGGATTCTTGGGACAAGAGTGAGATAGAGGATTTTGGAGAGAGAAGGCGCATTGTGTTAAGCAGGTGTTCATTGAAGTTGAGGAAGAAAGTGAGAAATAAACTAGAATCAATGCATGGATAAAATGACAACTTTATCCTTGTCAAGTGATGTGCTTGTGATAATTTTCCATCAAGATTTCTAATGGCTAATTATAATATACGGCTGATTGAAGGATCACATTGAAACTCGCCTAAAGGTGTAAGGTTAAAATTGTTCAAATTGAAATTGTGGGGACCAAAGTGAAACTTTGCTTAAACTATATGGACTGTTGCTATAATATACTCAAAATAATATTACTTATTTTTTTGATAAATAAAAATAACATTACTTATTTTGGGAGCTATATGAATGATATAGCTCTTTTTCTATCATCAACCTAAAAGTTTGCAAGCATGAAGGGCATAAGAGGAGCATATACGTGAAATTTGTGAAATGTAAGATGTTCAAAAAGTTATGAAGGGTATAAAACTATAATTTTTAGGTTAGATGTAAACATATCCATCCCCATATGCCTATATTTATACTAAATTTGATATTTTATGTTGTGGCAGTTTTGCAAGAATATTGTCTTAGCAGGAGTAGGTAGTTTGACATTAATTGATGATCGCCCGGTGACTAAAGAAGCACTTTCGGCAAATTTCTTAATTGATCCCGATGACAATGAATTTACTGGGAAATCTCTTGCCGAGCTCTGTTGTGATTCTTTGAAAGATTTCAATCCTATGGTTCGAGTTTCTGTTGAAAATGGTCTGCTTCTCTGTACGTTGTACCTTTTATTTATTTATTTTATTATTTTAAAGTCAAACTTTATTAACGGCTAGTAGTGCTTAATTCCTTTACCTGTGCCGTGGGTTGTAATCTCTCTTTTGCCTACTTCTTGCTTGTTTCATGATTTGATCACACACTAGCAATGATATATTATGAATCAGCCCATGATGTTAGCTTGATGAAATGGCATTGAGGCACTGTGGTGGTACTAGAGTGATTAAAACACAGACTAGGAGGCTGTTTGTTGCAGCTAAAAAACTGTGACATTTAGCTTTAGTTAAGCTGAAATAACACGTTTGATGTTTCTTATGGTAAAATAGCTTTAGCTTATTTCTCCTCATTTGATGTCTTCAAATAAGCTGATTTTAAAAAGCTGATTAGGGGTGTTTTTCAGCTTTTCGCTTATGCAAAAAGTTTTTTAATAAAAAATTTATTTAAATGCCTCTCATCTTTCTTAAAAATTACTATGATGCCCCTATATAAATAGCCTACCCTTTATTTCTCTCCCACTTCTGAACCTCTATGGCTATTAAGGTTAAAAAGGACAATTACACAACAAAAAACCACTTTACAATGTATGTAAACAAACACCCCACTACATCTTAAATCTATAACCTAATGATTGCACTAAACATGTTCAAAGCTTCTGCTCAAAGGTATAATTTAAACAAACACTACTCTACAACTTAAATCTATAATCTAACCACTGCACCAAGCATGTTTAAATCTTATGCTCAAAGGTATAATTTTTAATCTATTAAGCTAAATTGTATAATTTGTTCTAAGAACTCAACCAATCATGCCCCAGACACATCAGCGAGTTGAAAAAAGCACTCTTTGCTTTTCATCACGAATTTTTGATGGATTTGAGCCAACAATAGATACTTTTTGGGGAAGAAATATAAACTCCCACTTGCAATTTAGATCCTAGTGCAGGCACAACGATATTGATGACATATTGACATCCTTTTTCTTGTTCTAATCTCTCTGTTTTGATAAAATTTTCTGTTTATTAGTTGTTTTTAATGTTGTCATTGGTGAGTTTTCTAAATGAAAAAATGTGATGAGGTTCAAATCTTATTCTTACAGGAGATTTGTCTAGCTTTGGCGTAGATTTTTATGACAAGTTTGATGTCGTGGTTGTCAGTTGTTGCTCCATTACTGCAAAAGTAAAGTACCTAACTCTTTTTTTCTCATATAATGTGATATATTCGGCAATAAAATGTGTTAGTACCTAACTCTGTGTATGTGTTTTTGCTTCTACCTTAGAGATTGATTAATGAGAAATGCCGCAAGTTGCCAAAGCGTGTTGCATTTTATACAGTAGACTGCAGAGACTCCTGCGGTGAAATTTTTGTTGATCTGCAGAACTATACCTATTCAAAGGTGACAATCTATTTCTTTTTGGTTTTTCAGTATCTATCTTTTTATGATTCTTGTTTTTGGATTATTCCCCTATATTCTTTGTATAGGTTGTAATGCTCCACTCTCCTTTTTGTCAACCTTGAATTGTTCTGAGCAGGTGTCGTGTGATACGAACTCTAATAATGGACAATTAGGCTTTAATTTTTTTTTGCTGGTTTTTAAATTTATATCTACTCTTCTCCATTTGAACCATTACTTTCCTTGTTATGTGTAATTAATTACTCTCATTGGTAGGGGTGTACACGGTTTGGATTGGTCCAGTTCTAAGGGAATCCAGGAACCAAACCGGTGTTAACGGTTCTTGAATTTTGAGAACAAAACTGAACTGTTCACATCTATAGAACCGAACCAGAACCAGAACCAAATTGGAAAAACGGTTCGGTCCCAGATCGGTTAACAGTTCCATAAAATTATCACTATTCCATTAAGATAAAATGATAACTTTTAACTTAAAAGGAAAAATAATAAACATTAAATAATTAATCAACACCAAAAACAAGAAAAAGAAAAGATCAACTTGTTAAAAGTTGATTCCAGTAACCAATCCAAGCATGACAATTATAAACAAGTTCAAAATTGTTCTTACCAACATCAAAATAGCAAGAAGACGAATAGTCAACAAGACAAAGAGGCACCTGGTGGCAAGGCCTTGAGTATTAGGGGTGTGCCCCCTCCAAGGTTTAGGGATTGTAACCTCTTAGGTGCTACCAATTTCTTGTAGCCATTGGATTGGGAGAAAATTCTTGAATTAAAGATGGTGCACTTTGAGCTATGTTACACGGACTCGGGTGCGGGTATCGGATGCGGGCACGGGTGCGTATTTAGGGGTCGGACACTTCAAAATTAAAAATTGAAGATACGTGGATATAGATCCAAATTTGGATACGGGTACGGAGTTACGTTAAATAGTTATTTTTAAAATATATATATTATATGAAGATAAGTTAAAAAAAAGTTAAGGAATAATAGATTTTGTCAAAAAAAAAAAAAACAAATAAAAATTATAAAAATTATTTTAGGCATAAAATAAATTATATTACATGTGATAAAATAATTTGTTTTTATTTTAGGCATAAAAGTTATATTACTTTTGATATATTATATTATATAATATTTTTTTGGGTGAATAATATTATATAATATGAATAATATTATATATTGTTATATTAATATCATTTATATTATATAATATAAATCTAACTAAAAAGCAGAGAAAGCGAACAGAGAGAAGAGAAGACGAGTCAACAGAAGAAGAGAGAGAGAGAGAGAGAGAGAGAGAGAGAGAGAGAGAGACACCAAAGGAGAATCGAAGCCCTAGTGTCATTTTTTAGGTGGAATCGACTTCGTGATGTTGGTTTTTAGATCTCCTTTGATTTGGTTGAGTTTACAACTAAGGTTCGCGCTTCGATCTTGCTTCGCGACTAACTTGCTTCGCAAAGGTGATTTTCAGCCCCCCCCCTCTCTCTCTCTCTCCATCTCTGAGTTTCAACTGTGTTCGTTTGTATCTAGCCGTATCCTAGTCGTATTCCGCACCATACCTGTGTCGTGTCGACACGAGTACCTCTCAAAAAACAGAGAGTCCGTGTAACATAGCTTGCAAGAAAGGCCGAGGGCTTGTGCACCCTTGGGGATTAGTCGGGTTTTGGTTTGGTTTGAACTGCGGGTTTTTACAGTAAATCCATTAACTGAACCATTTATACAGTTCCTAAAATTTTTTAAACCGGGACCGAACCAGTCCTGGACAGAACCGAACCGAACCGTGTGGTTTAATCTGGTGTGATCTGGATTACCAATTCTACCCGATTTTTTGTACAGCCGTACTCCTTGGGCCTTTTGTCTTGCTCATTGAAGGCATTCGTTATAACATTTTGAGATATTTAATTGCTGTTGAAGGTTATACAGTAACCAATCTTTTTAACTGACAATATGTTGTACTACTATTAACTGGCTTTGTTGTGAACTAACTTTCACACCTCTAGCTCTAGGAGTCCTGCATGTTCTATACCCTTTACCTCTTCAGTAACTGGGACCAGAGTTTGGGGGCCTGATCAGAAAATATTCCCCTTCACAAGTGTTATATGCTAAATGCTTGAATCTTCTGTTTTGCTTGTCTGGAAAAGCTCATTTGATGGTTCTACCAAAAATTTTACTCACATACTTATATTCTATGAAGTTATAGCTGGTATAGATTTTTATCCTTTAAATACCTTCTGTAGATAGTTAATATTGTCTTTTTTAATTCTTTTTTCTATTTGCAGAAAAAGCTTGACGAAACTATTGAATGCCAACTTCAGTATCCCAGTTTTGAGGTATGACTTATATTTTGGATGTTGTCTTATCACACATTTGCAGGTCAATGATTATCAAATTCTGATGAATGTTTAACTCCAACGGGTTGGCTTGGTGGCAAGACCTTGGGTCTTGAGGATGTGCTCCCTCCAAGGTTTAGGGATCGAAACTTCTTAGGTGCTAACAATTTTTTGGGGCCATCTATTTGGGAGAAAATTCTTGAATTAACCATGGTGCACTTGCAAAAAACTCCTTGCCGAGGGCCTGTGCATCCTGGGGAGTAGTCGGGCTTTGATCCAGACACTCTAGTGCCAATAAAAAAAAAAAAATTCTGAAGAATTTTTCAATTTGAATTCAGTTTGTTAATATATGATATTTTACACGAGATAATTTTATGGCAGGATGCAATTGCAGTACCTTGGAAATCCCTTCCAAGGAGAATGTCAAAGCTATACTTTGCTATGCGAGGTATGACATTTAAATACTGGTTTTCTTTACTTATCTTTTCTGTTTTTATCTTGTAAAAAAAAATATTTTTCACAAAAATAATTTTGGGGAGGAGTGTGAGTTGTTTGTAACAGTGAAATTCAACAAACGGAAATGAGATAAATTACATGAAAGTTAGGATTATGAGATCAGAAAACTTCACTTGTACAGTATCCGACTCTGCCTAGGAAGTCTTTTTCTTCTTCTTTCCCCCAATCCCCTTTCTATTGAGTTGAGATAACCAAATCGCAGTTCCTCTTGACATTTTCTTGCAACCTAGAAAGAAGGGTAGTCTATCCCCCTCCCTCACGATATTCATCACTGCTAATTTCCCAATTTGTTTTCCCTGACTAATTGTTTGTTGGTGGATCATACATTGGAGAAATTGTAATGTTTATCTCAAGTCTTCCCTCTCCCCACCTCTGTTTGGTGCTTTGCATTCTTTGTTGTCGATTTTTTTATTTTTTATTTTTTTAACTTTTTAGTTTTATGAACTGTTTGAACTTGGTGATTGTTTTTGCAGTAATAGAACAGTTTGAAGAGGCCGAGGGTCGTGATCCTGGACAAACTTCAAAAGACGACCTTCCTAAGGTTTTGAAGTTGAGGAAGGAACTCTTTGAGGCACAAGTAATATGTTACTCGAGATTTTGTTGATCCCAATTATAGTAAAGTGATGAGCATCTTCTTATAATTGCTAAATTTCCGCCCTTGCAGTCACTAAATGAGTCTCTCATTCCTGATTCTCTCCTTGAGAGATTGGTGTCGTGTACAACAGAATTCCCTCCAGTTTGTGCTGTCATTGGGGGAATTCTTGGTCAGGTGAGAAAAATCAAGTCATTGCATTTTCTCAGTTACATCCTCGTTCCTAAAACGTGCTTATAGTTCATTAAAATGTTTAACAATTTTGATTTATAGGAAGTTATTAAAGCAATATCAGGCAAAGGCGATCCCCTAAAGAATTTCTTCTTTTTCGATGCTATGGACGGGAAAGGCATCATAGAGGACATATCAAAACCTGACAGTGGCAGCTAAGTTGTTTTGTTGAGGTTGTTTCAGTATCTTTCCAAGTGGAATTTAGCTACTATGTGTAATTTGATGGGTTCTCGCTTTGACTCGCTCTGTTATGGATACTGCTCACTGTTGGTTAGTATTATTGTATCTATAGCGAATATTTATGCTACAACACTTAAACCATGTTTTAGGAAGTCGACGCATATTTATCATTTTGTAAACTAACTTGCATTATATGGAGCAATGTTCACTGATGCTCTGACTATTGTCTATTTACCTGTATTATGTGCAGTGGTATAATTGCCCCCTTTTTAGCTCTTTTTATTTTTGTTTTTTTGTTTCATTAAGAATATCTAAACTTTTAAAATGTTGTTTTTGTTTATTTTATTGTATTTTATTTTGTATGAGGATTGGAAATACATATATCAAGTTTTCTGATCTAGTAAGGATGAGGTAGATGTGGAAGTGAAGACAGATGACTGATGTAGGCAATATTGGTTTGTGGTGGTGTTAATTGTCAACATTTACAAAACATATCTATGAAATAATGAAAAATAAAAAAATGAATGGGTTTGTGATTAAAGTATTTCCTCCAATGGAATTAAATTCACCCCTCAAAAACTAAAAATAAAAATAAAAATCAGATTCCTATATAAGCTCATGAATTGGAAAGTGTTGAATTGATTATGGTATTATTTTGGAGTGTTGAATAGGTAGATTTTGGGAATAAAGAATCCCGCTGATTGTGAATGTTAAAAGATGATAATCTATAACAAGTGCATCTCTAAACATTGTTTAGTTTAGTTCCGTTACAGGTTCTTTGAAGGTTAATTTTTTATATTACTTTTATGGGCAAAGTACACTTAGCACCTTTGTAATTTGCATCAAATCTCAATTTGATCAACCTCTTACACTTCTGGTCAAATGTCAATGTTCTTCTTTTGTTATTATTTTTTTTTGAACAATCATCATTTTGTTACTCCGCCGTATAATTCTTTAATAAAAGTTAATAATGTGACATGCATATAACTACGAAATGAGGACAAATAAAGAAAATCACCTTCATTTGTGTTGTTCATTATGAATTTCACTTTAATGATTTAATCTATTCATTTTATAAACTTCTGAATATTATTTATGAAAAAATTAGATTGATTTAATAAGTATAGATGAATAATAGAATCATTTGTGTACAAAAAATTAGACGACCATGCATAATATAGAAACTATGACTAGGTTTTTTTTTTTTTTATAATTAGAAAGGCAGAATGATGAAATCAAATTGATGTTTTTTTTTTTCATTGTTGATCTATATACATAGACCAACGAAATAAAGTGAAGACTGAAATGTGATGGGCCTCGTAGAGCCCAACAACATGTGCGATATGGAGACATGTCCATTTCATTTTTCAAGAGAGAGACGACGGACTAGAACATTAAAATAGAGCACGAAAAAAAAAAGGGAATGCAAAATATTTCTTCAACATTAATAGAGCACAAAAGAAGAGTGCAAAATATTTTAGTTCTTTCCAAGGTACCTTAAAAGGAGACTTGAACATTGATAGAACACAAAAAGGGTCACAAAATCATTGAAAACAACCAACAACCAAACATAACAATCAAACTGGTAAACACTGCAGAGAATGAAATCAAACTACAGGAACATCCAAGAACCGGTCTACTTAGTTTTGGGAGTAGGCTCACCACCACCCTTCTTCACAACAATAGGCCCATCTGCTGTTTTCGCCACCAGCGGTGGGTTGTATTCCTGCCAAGCTTCAATCCAAGTAACCATGGCATCCCCAAGCTTCTCAAAATAAGGATCAATGGAGCTCAGCTTCTCCTTCACTTGCTTTGACAGCTCAATGTAGCATGCCTCAGCAGTTGTGCAATCTTTTGGAAGTGTAACCCCCTGGAAGAATGGAATCATTTCTTCCTGCCAGTATATGCCTTTGAATTCTTTCTTCAGATTGACAAAAGGGTTGCTTGCTTTGCTGTGCCACAGATATGGCAGCCCTGTCTTCACCCCAAGGTTCAAGTGGTCACAGACAACCTGTAAAAAATTAAATCCCAAGAAGAAATTGTCACAAAACATATGCCAACCAAGTTCTGGACTAGATTTCAAATTCCCATGAGAGAGATTTGAGTAATGCTGTTAACACATTAAATTTTTCCAAACATACACCGATGTGAAATTAGGGACCTTTCTCGAAAACAATTCACCAAATAATAAGCTTTGATGTGTTTTCTAAGAAAATAAAAATAGAAAATGAAAACACAACCAAACTATGTCCTTAGAACACCACACAAAGTGAAATCACATCTCTTTGCTTATGACATTTTCAAAATGAAAAATGCTACAAATGGATTTCTTTTAATCAAAATTTCTTCCCAAAAGTAACAAATTCACTGATGTTGTATTTAGTGATAAAAAAAATCTAGAAAGTAAAGATTTTGGAAGGGTTAGGGGAAAGAACAAAGAACAATGATGAGAAAGAAAATGGCTGTATAAATGAATGAAGGAAGCAAATGAAGAAGATATAGATATAGATATACCTTGACACACCAACCACAAAACATATCATCATATCTGCCAACAGGTTGGCCATCACCCATGAGGTGGAAGTACATAGCAGGTCCAACAAGCTCCCTGTTGAATGCCAAGTTCATCCCACACATTGGGAACAGGGTCCCCTTTGGAATTGTCATCACAGCATCCACATACCTGTTTGAAATATTATTGCAATTCAACCATATGCACCAAAAATGGTTGGATATTAATGTCAAAAACACACCCCACTTATCATTTAGTTTAATTTTTAATCATATTTTATTTGTGTTTTATGTGAATAATTTGATATCGATGGGATTCACATAAAATTAAATATAAGGGTACACTTATCAATTTGTCACTTTTGATTTTTCTATTTAAGCCCTTCCAACTATTCTTTATATTAAATAGTTTAACATGAAATTGTTTGTGAAGAATATATAATTGTTTTAAACTTGTTTACACATTAACAAAACCCTATTTTTTTCACTTGTTAATAATTTCATGTTAGTATAAACCCAAAAATAGGTCAATTAGTAAGCAATGTTGGAAATGTATTAAAATTGTAATGAAATTCATAGAAAAGTGTTTCAAATTTAGTGAAAAATGTTTCAAGATCTACCCATTTGGTCATTTTCTTGTTAACCACTTAATCATTAATTGGATTACACTGACATGAAAGTTAAATAACAGAAAAATTAAAAGCTTGAATTATACACTAAAAATTCGAAGGTTGGATAGAAAACTATAAAAAAATTAGATGGAAATGTTGATGGTAGTAGGGTAGGTACCTAGTGTTGCGCTCGAGAGGCTTGACAAGCTGAGTAGGGGCATCATAGTCAGGGATGTTGAGCCACAATCCGTGAGATAAGGCTGTGGGAACACCTTCCCTCATGCTGAAGGGATACCCTCTAACAAAGTCAGTCCCTTCTCTGAAGGGATCATAGAGAGTGTTGAAGAAGAATGGAGTTGATGGTGTCAACAGGTTCTGTATGTGCTGAGCCAATACATTTATGTCTTTTCCACTTGGATCTTTTGCCACCTTTTAATTGATTTGCATGTACACACAGAACCAAACAAGGCAGATAAAATGAATTATGAATAGTTTTGTAACACAAGAATTGAGATGTATATAAAATCAACAACATGCAATGATTTTTGAAATTGGATGTTGGATTCGGATACTCTCCGTTACAGGATGGAGTGGAGATTTTCATTGCAATCAATGATTAAGAAGAGCAACATCAACACATTTTTATTTTAAATTAAAAAATAGTCAGATTTATAATCATTAATTTTGAATTTTTATAATGTGTTGTAATATTACATTGATCACCCTGAAGTTTATAAAAAGTATAATAAATTCTATAAGTTTGACATAAATACTAATTATCTTTTATACAATTTTTTATTAATGCATTACTCTCATTTAAAAAAAAAAAAAAAAAAAAAAAAACTATTGCAATTAATGATTAAGAAGAGCAACATCAACTCATTTTTATTTTAAATTAAAAAATAGTCAGATTTATAATCATTAATTTTGAATTTTAATAATGTGTTGTAATATTACGTTGACCACCCTGAAGTTTATAAAAAGAATAATAAATTCTATAAGTTTGACATATATAGAATTTTTATTAATGTACTACTCTCAATTTTTTTTTAAAAAAAAAAAAAGAAAAAAAGGAAAAATCTAAACTATTGCAATCAATGATTAAGAAGAGCAACATCAACTCATTTTTATTTTAAATTAAAAAATAGTCAGATTTATAATCATTACTTTTGAATTTTAATAATGTGTTGTAATATTACATTGACTACCTTGAAATTTATAAAAAGGATAATAAATTTTATAAATTTGACATAAATACTAATTCTCTTTTATAGAATTTTTATTAATGTATTACTCTCATTTAAAAAAAAAAAAAAAAAAAATCTAAACTATTGCAATCAATGATTAAGAAGAGCAACATCAACTCATTTTTGTTTTAAATGAAAAATAGCCAGGTTTATAATCATTAATTTTGAATTTTAATAATGTGTTGTAATATTACATTGACCGCCCTAAAGTTTATAAAAAGTATAATAAATTCTATAAATTTGACATAAATACTAATTCTCTTTTATAGAATTTTTATTAATGTACTACTCTCATTTTTAAAAAAAAAAAAATCTAAATTATTGCAATCAATGACTAAGAAGAGCAACATCAACTCATTTTTATTTTAAATTAAAAAATTGTTAGATTTATAATCATTAATTTTGAATTTTAATAATGTGTTGTAATATTACATTGGCCACCCTGAAGTTTATAAAAAGAATAATAAATTCTATAACTTTGACATAAATACTAGTTCTCTTTTATAGAATTTTTATTAATGTACTACTCTCATTTAAAAAAAAATAAAAAAAATCTAAACTATTGAAAGGTTTTTTTTGAGAAAGAGATTTTTTGTTTTCTGCGTTTTAGTTGGGTCTAGACAATGACTGGGTTATTTTTGTAAGACTTCAGAGAAACAAATTTTTTTTTTGGATTAAACCTATTAAAAAGGAGATTTTTATCATTAGGACAAATTATTAACATCACCACTACAAACTTAGGCTATGTTTGGCATGTTGGTTTGGAGTTATTTTAGTCACAAAAAGATAAAATAGGCTAAAAAATTAATAAGACAAAATATCACATTCAAATCATAATTATTTCATTTTTTCTCTCATAAAAATCAAAAAAATTAAAAAACTTATTCCAAATTAGGCTTTTTAACCTTAAACTAAATAGTTAAAAAGTCAAAAAATTAACCCACATTCTAAACAAAGACTTAGATTTTTTGGTCAGAAAATCAACTTATAATTTAAATTCATTTTATATGCAGAACAGACACTACATCAATTCAATACACACTCTAATTCTTGATAAATTCTGAGAGTCATGTCTACCTCAGTAGAATTATCCAAATATTAATCTACTTTTGGACAAAGTAAAATTTGAACCCTTTTAAATTTAGGCCAAAAGCCACTCTTTCGGCCTTCGCGCTTAACGATCTCTTTTCTTAAATGATCGTAATTTTGATTAATTTCAGAACTCAAGTAAAGTGTCTCTATATCAATTGGGCAAATCTCCAACAGAATCGTAAATATGACTCCAAAAAATTGATAGTACTTAATGACAATTGAACTTGAGATATGGAAGAAGCACGCTCAAGATCCCTAAGTTACACCTATTAAGGTTTTGTTTGTGAAGTGGGTTGGTGTTTTGGTTTTTTTTGGCTATTTTAGTCTTGGGCCAAAAATACCTGATTTGAGAAGGATTTTTGACTTTTTTTGTGAGAGAAATAATATAATGATTATGAATTGGATGTGATGTTTTATCTTATTAAATTAAAAAACTTATTTTATTTTTTTGTGTTAAAAAAATCATCAACCCAACTTCCCAAACATAGGCTAAGCCAATCAATGGCCTTGGGGATAGAGGTACTGGGGTGGTGGATGGTGATGTTTGACAAGATTTTTGATCATTTCCAAAAATGAAAAACATAATTCTTTTCAAATGAATTTGTTTCTCGTTAATCATAGAAAACATTTTTAATCGTAACAAAAAAATAATAATAATAATAATAAAAATTAGACAGTTTCCCGCTCAAACATATAAACTTAACAATTTTTTTTTTTACCCTCTCCCCAGCCATTTTGGTTGAAGAGGATGTGATCGAGGAGTCAAACCGGTTGAAATCATATATATATTAGGTATGTGTAAGGGTAAGCAGAAGTGAGGTGAAGACTTACAAAGCAGTCATCATCAATGGTGAAGATATACTTCTTCTTAGAGATCAAGAATCCGAAGCATCTACAAGCGGAGTCCTTGAAGGAGATACAACTGGCCTTAGGCCCCAAGATCCGATTAATGTCATTCCGATTATAGAGCTCGTAGTCGAACCCCTCCGGTACTTTGATCTCCTTGTTCGGATCCCCGTCCTGGATTATTATGAGATGGTATGGCTCAAAGAACGGCCTCCACATCTCCAAGAAATCTAGGCTCCGAATGGTCGGAATCACGATGTCCAGATCGTCTTTCAACAATGGTTGAGACATGGCAGAGCAGAAATGCGAGAGAGAGAATTAGAGAATGTGTGTGGGGTTGGTGTGGAGAGAGAGGGGTTGTGGGGTTGGGGTTTTTATAGAGGAGAGGGGAGGGGTGTGTGGGGTTTCGAATGGAATGAGTGTGAATGTAGAGAGAGAAAGAGAGGGGCAAATATCTAGAGGGAGAGAGAGAGAGAGATGGAGATTTGGGTAGTGAATGAGGGTTGGCATGATAGTAGACATTGATGGATTAACATAATCCAGAGCCGTTACAGACACTGATACAACAGTGACGACTTTGCGAGCTCTCTCTCAAATTTTGAAAAGAAAATGCTCAAAATTTCTACCAAGATTTACCAAATGTCTCCTATAATTATGGATTTGTATTCACGTGAGACTCACCTTTTATGTGTAATATCGCTACCATAATGAGAGATGTATGATGAATTTCATCATTTGAATCAATAACTATTCCTTTATACTTGTTTTAAGAGCATTGAATAATTTCTCTTAACTTTTGGATGTACATTATAAATTTACTATTTATTCGTAACTTCATCACAAAATATCATAACACACATCATAAATAATCATAATTTTCATCACAAAAAGTCATAACTTTCTTATATGTACATCATTTTAAAAGGTGCAAATGCACATTATAAATTTCTTCTATTTTATATGAGAAGTTTTATAATATACAACCTTATACAATGGACTCTAGTTATAACATTTGTAATTTTTAATTATGACATATTAACGTGTTAGTTACAATTTCATTGGTCCCGTTTGGTTTAGCTGTTAAAACAGATTATAGATTATGACTTTAATCAGAAACTGTTAATCTATTTGGTGTAACTGTTGGATTATAGATTTAAGTTGCTGAGTAATGTTTGTTAAATAAGTTGTGAAATAGCCTTTTAATTAATTTTTATTTTTTGTTATTCTCTACTTATCTACATTTCTCATAAAAAAATAAAATAATAATCTATAGTCCATTTGGGTCTTTTTCTATTTTTAAAAAAATAAAAAAAATCTAAGAGTATAATCGTAAAGCAAAGGATGAGAAGCTTCTCAGAATTAGTTTTTTTGAGTTTAAAATAAGTTGTTAGAATGAGAAACTGTTTGAAATAAATTTAACCAAACAGTCCAAAATAATTTTTCGAAAGGTAGAAGCTATAAGTTGACTGAAAAAAACCCAAACAAATACCCCAATTATGTTGTGTTAGCTTATAATTATTATTTTAGTTATGATCAAAATTTTTTTTAATTTTACTCTGTGGTGTTTGCTTATAGTGTCATAACTTACATATTGTGGCTCACTCTGACTTTTTTTGAGAGTTAGTCCTCATTTGAGAACATGCTTTTTAAGTAATTTTTTAAATTTTTAGTTAAAATATGATATAAAAAAAATTAGGATGATTTTTTTATAAAAATATATGTAAAAAGTAGAGAGAAAATAGAATCTTAGATTTTTTAGTATAAGTTGTTGGCTTTTTAGTTTTTTTAATGATTTTTTGGCTTTTTGGCGAAAAAGTAATATTGCCAAACGAGGCCTTAAGGAGAATTTAAAAAATAGATCCAACTGTCATATATATTTTAATATTGAGATAAATTTTGAACATTTTTTTTATTGTTAAAATTATTAGTTTATTCATACTTTTTCTTGACATACAAAATTGTGAAATTTAATAAATTTCAACTTTAAAAAAAAAAAATTGTAACTGGTACATTCAAACAATATCTTAGTGAGCAATCATCTATTACTTTTAAATAATTAAGCAATTCATTTGTTTACATTTTTTTGGGGGTAAAACATCATTTTTAAACTATTAATACTAACTACCAGGGGTGGTGGCCTGGTGGAGGACGCAGCGTGTTCCCTAGCCGCGACCTAGGTTCGATTTCTGGGAGGGGGCTGTTTGATATCTCAGTGGAGAGCTCGCCCTTTACTCCCCTCGTTTCTGGGCTCGGCTGTGGCGCGTGTCTGCCCTCCATTAGTACCCTGGTGGTGGGTCCCCCACATGGTGGGGGTTAATTCCTAGCTGGCAACCGGTTACCCCGGGGTTAGGGCCCACAGGGGGCGTGACCTACACCGTCGATCCCCTTTTTTTTTGTGCCCAAAAAAAAAAAAAAAAAAAAAAAAAAAAATATTAATACTATAATGTAGTGTTTGAATCATTAAAACAAATATTATGATAGAACAATTGTTTCATTCCACTTTATTTAAGTGAACCAAATATAACTTAAAATTGAAAGTCATATGCTATACACCCATTTTAAGTGTGTGCATTCTAAAATGACCCTATTATATTTATTTATTGAAAGTCAAAATGCCGATTAATATTATTGAGGTAAACTACCAATAGGTCCTACTTTGGAGACTTATTACTCAATAGGTCCTACTTTGGAGAATTATTACCCATTAAGTCCTATTGATAAATTTATTAAGTGATAAAGATAAATTTATCAGTCTTTTATTTTTATGAATAAATTTATAGTGATAAATTTATCAGTCTCTTTGTTTTTATGAATAAATTTTTAGTGATAAATTTATCACTCTCTTATTTTTATAGTGTTAAAGTTATTAGTTAGGACCTGTAGGTAAATAAGTCTAGTTAATAGGACTAATTGGTAAGTACCCCATATTATTGTTATATTATTTTTGTTACATTGTTTTTGTGTTAGTTTCTTTATATAAAATCTGTAGACATATCATTTTCGTTTTCACAAATAATAATATTTTGAAGGAAAATTTACCTATAAATCTCATCTTGAAAAATTGTGATCCATTTAATCTTAAAGATTTTTTTATAGACCAATTAGTTTTATTAATTTTAGAAAGGTAGATTTAATATATTATTTAAAAATTAGATTTACGGTTATATCCTTATTTCTATTATTATTTTTATTTTTTTTTTTGGCTAGAAAGGTAAGGTACACAATATATGAGAATCAAATTCAATGTTTTGAAAACCGGACCAGTTAGTGAACCGGAAAAGGGACCGGGTGGACGGGTCACCGGTTCAACCGTCGGGTCAAAGCAGTTGAACCGTGACGTCATAATTAATATTATATAATTAAAAAATATAATTAAAAATTATAAATAAATAAAAATATATATAAATACTCAAATAAAAATAAAAATTGTTGTATAATATTTATTAATAATATTTAATAAAGTCATAATTGATAAAAAAAAGTCACTTGTTTTAAAGAAATTAATTTTTTTAAACATTCCCTCCAAACAAATTGATTGAATGTTAGGTTTAATTTTGGAGGAAAATGAAATTTTCAACTCTCCCTCCAATCAATATGTTTCAAATAATTTGATTGAATCCCACATAGAATTTTGTTGGTTCTTTTTGAAAAATCTTTTCCTATAAATAGAAATAGACTTTCATAATCTTCTCCAACTTCCAATGAGACTCTTCCTTATGAGAGGAGACTCTTGAAGTAAGAATTTTTAGTCAAAATTTTAAAATATATTTATAATATATATATATATAAGAAAGAAAGAAAGGAAAGAAAAAAAAAAAAAAAACCACCGGTCCAACCTAGCAGACTCGGTCCGGGTCACTGGTTTTCCCGGTTCGACCGCCGGGTCTCCCGGTTTTCCATTTCTAGACCGGTTTTCCTCCTACTCCGGTTCTAGGGGGTTGACCGGACCGGAACAAGGCCCGGTTCCCAGTCCAACCGGTTCGACCGACCGGTTCGGTCCGGGTTTCACAACATTGATCAAATTTGGGATGAATTTTTATATAAAAATCTTTTTTATTTGGAAAACATTTCAAAAGGAATACAAAAATGACTTAAAATATGGGATTCTTCAAACATTCTAAAAAGATGTGAGATTTTTCAGACATTTCATAAGAAGTATATAAACTACTTGATAAGTTTTGGCCAAATGTATAATTTCAAACTGTAATACTCCAATGTAACATTCAAACATAACACTCCAATGTGACACTCAAAAAAAAAAAATCAAAGTGTAATACCCTAATGTAACACATAAAAAAACTCCTTACTATACTTTTATCAAACGTAGCACTCCAATACAACATTCAAAAAAGAAAAACTCATTAGTGTAACACAAAAAAACTCTTTGGTATATTTTTTTCCAAACGTAACACTCTAATATAATATTTCAAAAAAAAAAAAAAACTCCTTAGTGTAACACTCTAATATAACACACACAAAAACTCTTTAGTGTAACACTCTAATTTAATACAAAAAAAATTTCTAGTGTACTTTTCCTACATGTAACACTCTAATATAATATTCCAAAAAAACTCCTTAGTGTAGCATTTTAATGTAACACACAAAAACTTTTTAGTGTAACATTCTAATAATGTAACATATAAAAATTTTTCTTAGTGTACTTTTTTTCCAAACGTAACACTTCAAAAAAATTTCTTAGTATACCACTTTAATGTAACACAAAAAAAAAAAAAAAAAATTCTTAGTGTACTTTTTTCAAACATAACGCTCTAATGTAACACAATAAATAAATAAAAAATAATAATAATAAAAAACTTCTTAGTGTACTTTTCCTAAACGTAACACTCTAATGTAACATTAAAAAAGAAAGAATGTGAGATTTTTTAAACATTTCCAAAAGTAGTCTTAATATTCCTTAGTAAATTTTGAATAAATGTATAATTTCAAATTGTGAGTGTTACGTTTGGAAAAGGTACATTAAGAAGTTTTTTTTTAGTATTTTTGTGTGTTATATTGAAGCATGTTACATTGGAGTATTACGTTTGAGATTACACTGGTTGGAGTGTTACGTTTGGTAAAAGTACATTAAATATTTTTTTTTTTTGTGTGTGTTATATTGGAACGTTACGTTTCGGAAAAGTACACCAAAAAGTTTTTTTTGAGTGTTATATTGTTACATTTGGAAAAAGTACACTAATGAGTTTTTTAGTGTGTTACATTGAAGTGTTACGTTATTAGAGTGTTACAGTAGAGTGTTAGGTTTTTGTTAGTAATGTGGGATTTGTTCTAGAATGAGGAAAAATTCAAAATTTCTATAGTGCAAATTACCCAAATATGTAATTTTACATTTTGAGAAACCCACTTTTATCCCTAAAAAATTAAATCCAAACATGTGAGTGACTACATTTTTATGTAATTTCCACTTTAATGGGACATTTGGATTCATACGAAAAAAATGAAAGACTAAACAGTTCACAAGATCACATTTTGAGATTTATTAGTATTTCACCCTATTTTGAATGATTAAATTTTTTGGTAAAATTTATTTGTTATCTAGACTTCTTTTGGGTTCTGTTTGATTAGAAATAAATAAATTATGGAAAGTGAAAATGATAGAAAGTAAAGAAAAAGAAAGGAAAATATATTTTCTTGTATAAATTTGATTAGGAGGAAAATTTTGTAAGAAAATAGGAATTCTAATTATAAGTAACTATTTTTATATCAAATTTAAACACTTTTTTTGTTTTTGGGTTACTTTCCTGCGTTTTTTGTACGAAATTGGAAGCTTATTTACAAATTTAAACTTCTACCACTTTGATGCTAAACAAACTTAGAAAAATTTCCATTCTTTCACTTTCTACGACTTTCATCCCACCATTTTCATCCTAAGCAACCCAAGCCTTGAGAGTTAGTAAAAAAATTAATTTATTGATTAAAAATAAGTTAACAAAAACAAGAAAAATAAATTAATGCTAAAAAATCTAAATGTTCATCGGATTCTTAGTTTTTTTGGACACTTGTGCCAACCATCCAAATTAATTTTTTTTTCTTGAGGCAATTGTTTTGAATTCTCTTATTTTTTTTGTCCATAAAAATAGTAATCATTTGAATGATCATATTACTCCACCTATATGTTCACTACTATTTGCAAGTCACCATATAATTTTTTGGCGAGTCGCTAAGGATTAGCAACGTTTGATAGTAGTGTGTGAGAATATAGAAAAAAGAAGATAAATAACATTAAAGTCAAAATCAAACATGTATCTATCTATCTATCTATATATAATGTGGCAAATATTAATAAATGTTCCATTGACATTATTAGCATTGACATAAAAAAATATTTATAAATGAAAAAAAAGTACATTAAATGGCCTCAATGGGAAAAAATGGAGCATTTAACAACATACCAAAAAGGGTAAATCACACTTTACATTTCTGCATTTTACACCAAATTTCATTTTTGGTTCCTATATATACAATCATGACAGTCAGCTCCCTACACTTTTGGTCAAATCTTACTTTTGTTTATACAAATGAAATTATCACAGTCAACCCCTTACACTTTTGGTCAAATTCTACTTTGGTCTCTACGCAAGTATCAATGTCACTATTCTGTTACTCCATTGTTTTAATATTTAACAAAATCTAATAATGTGAAAAGAGTATGACTATGAAATGAGGGTAAGAGAGAAAAATCATTCTCATTTTCCACCAATACATACTTTGTCTCAAAATTTACATCAAATTATGATTGTATTAGACTTAAAAAAATAAAAAAAATACACAGATTGTGAACGATTAAGAGAATGAACTAGGGTTTTGCATAAATTGAAATCACAAAACTATGTCTACCACAATAACACAATCTTCCTTCTATTCCTCTTTCTTTCTCTTTGATTTTTGTATTGCTTGTTTTGATTTCAAAAGCTCTATTTTCTTATCTCTTCGTCCTAATTTTCAGTATACGAACACACACACACTATATTATATTATATAAGGGTGAAAAGTATAATTTACCCTACCAAAAACTATGAGATCACCAATTTAATAGAAAGTGTCTCATATTTTTAATTTAATTTATTATAATTAATGTTTTTGGGTGGATGGTGGTAGTCCCATTCAAGGTAAGAAGGTAAATTTTTGCCAAAAAAAAAAAAAAAAAAAAAAAAGAACAGAAAAGAAAAGAAAAGAAGGAAAGCAGGTAAATGATAAAAGATTGCCCACAGAATTCTCATAATCAATATTAACTACACTTTTTTTTTTTTTGAACAGATATTAACTACACTTGATATGCCTTAATCAACCTGCCAAAACTAAGTAAATTGTACCTAAAAAAAATTATACAAAAAAATTTGGTTGAGTTGTGGACAAAAAACCTATCAAGATGGTTATTAATTATTTGGGAAATTATACTCATCTCACTTGAGATTTAAACAAAATACAATTAATACTATATTTTTGATATAATTACACCGACCTCCCTCAAAGTTTTTGATTCACATAACACTTAGGCCTCGTTTGGGAACAGGCTAATTTAGTAACTTTTTGGCTATTTGGCTAAAATATGAGCTAAAAAAAACTAGTATGTTTGGGATAACTTTTTGGCTTTTTACGAAAAGATGTGCAAAAAGTAGAGAGAAAAGAGAATCTTTGACTTTTTGGTATGGGTTGTTGGCTTTTTGGCTAATTTAGTAACTTTTTGACTTTTTGGCTAAAAAAGAGGGTTCCCAAACGAGGCCTTAATTTCTCTTTTATCAATAATTTGATAGTTAAATGAATAAACAAAAATGTTATCATATATTTCTTACTAAAATTTATATTTATATATGTTTATTTTAGTGTAAGTCCAACATTGACATTAATTTCGGTTAACAATACTAAAATAAAAGTTTGTATATTATGTCAAGTATGAAACGGATTGTATTTTTTTTTTTTTTTAAATTTTAGGAGAGATATCGAAATTTATCCTTAATTATTTAATTTCAACGCATTAAGAATTAGTACTAGACTGATGGTCAATCCGTCCTGATGTTTTATAGGCAAAGGGGAATATGCGCATTGAGATAAAGAATTTTTGTCCCTAAACAATTATACTTAAAAATGTTTTCAATCATAATGCTTATGGTTATGTGAAAAAATTATTAAAATTATATTTTAATCATGAATTTAGACAGTTTAAAAAAAAAAAACCCCTTTAAAATGTAAATGTAAAGAAAAGGAAAAAAAATATTTATATTTCATTCAATTTCTCTCATACCTAACTTTTTCTTTTTAAATTCCTATCATAATCTAAACACAAGATAAGTATTTTTAAGGAGAACTTTTTTTGAAATCCATGATATTAAGATTTTATAGGATAAAAGACATACAATATTTTTATAATAGTTAAGGTCCCTCAACATTTACAAAGAAAATTCAACTTAGAGAAATTTGACATCGATTCAGAAAAATTTTAATTTTCACAGAGAAATTTTAAAATTTCTCTTTGATCATACCAGAGAGATTCTGAAATTTATCTGAATCGGACAAAATTTTTCTGAGTCAAATTTTTTCTATGAAAAATATTGACGGATCTTAGAGCATCTCCAACCCACTAGGTATATCATGCTTGTTAGTCAAAATGCTTAGTATAACTCATTTTTTTCAACTCCAATGCACTAGGCATATAATTCGGCATTTTAGCTCAACTTACATTCACTAGCTACATGTAACTAGCCTTCAAGGCTATACAAAATGTATTTAATCATTAGGATTATTTTCCTCCATCTTTGATGCTGATGTGGCATTTTATAAAATTAATAGTATTTAGATGAATAGCTAAGATAAAGAGCATGGTTGGAGTAGAAACATTAAATAATTGATAGGCAAAATAAAATTTATACTTTATAGTAATGTTTAGATAGGTAAAATGCCTATTAGCGTTGGAGATGCTCTTAGCTAATAAAAAAAAAAATATCTTGGTCCTCTCTTATTACACAAAGTTAGAGAGATGTCTCACTAATTTTTCTTATTTTTAAAACAACACATTTTAATGTATATTATTTTTTAGGGAAATGTTTGGGACCCCCTTTAGGGATGATCCCTACACCCCTAAAGTGATCCTGACTCTCTATGTATGCGTGGGGCCCACTCACATATATGTGGGGTCCACATCATGAGTGGTCTAAATTTATAAGGGTCTTGTGCGGGTGGAGGTCTCAATTATTGCTCTATTTTTTAAAACAACAACACAAAAGTATTAATTTCTTAGGTCTAAATTAACTCTGTGGCAATATAGAGTTGATAATATTTTCCCAACTTGATATGCCATGTATCACCCTGATTAAGGAAGAGGATCAAACCACGTGGAGGAGTTATAATCGTGATCTGATTACTTACGTTAAATGTCATTAGTTTGACTAAGAGGCTCATTTAAATATGAGAAAAGTTAGTCATGAAAATTTTTTCATGAAAATGATCATGAAAAATTTATGATCTTTGCATTATCTTGATTAGTGTGTGGTGTTTTATTCTAAGTGTAATGCAAGGGTCACAAAGCTTTCATGATTATTTTCATGAAAATTTTGTAACGCCTTCAAAATTCAACCCATTAAATATAAACCAAAACATGCATTATTAAAAGAAAACATTATTTATTACATCAATCATCAGAGTCTTACGAAATAAAATACCATAATAAATGCCCTACGGGCTTACATCTTGCCAAGCCAACACTTGGATACAATTTACTGAGTTCTAACTCAAAACAGATAAAGCCCTAGGCTTGAAGGATTACATTGTTCAAATAAACCAAATAAAAATAAAACAAGTCTTCAAATTCAATTCCTCACAAGCTAAGTCCTTGGAGGGAGTGAACCACCTGAACCTGAAAAATAAAGTTCCCATATAGGGTGAGCCATAGCCCAGTAGAGAAATACTAAACCAAGCATAAGAATTAACTAAAGCATTAGCATCTGATACATGGTTAACACTCTACAATCAAGTTACAATTTTCATGACGCAAATGTCTACATTGCCTATGACACGCTGTCTATGGCACATTTTACTTTCCACTTATGGCTCAGAACTTGGCCAAATAACTCAACGGGGTTTCATCTTTTATTAACAATACTTCCAATTCAACAGGAATAACAATTTAAGTTAGACCTAATCATAACAAATACACAAGTTGGTATTGTATCAATCATAACCAATTCACTTCCATACTTCCCAACTGATACACATTTTAGTGATGTATCATATCAACAATAAATAGAAATATATCTATTAATCAATAAGCACACATAAGAGTGATGCTACTGGAGTCCATCCCCTATCTCCTCCCAATAAATCCGGTTTAGAGGTCCATCCCCTATCTTCCCCTAAACCGTGGAGTTCATCCCCTATCTCCTCCAAAACCAATGCATATGCAATAAAACACACAATTGCCATATACAACACATAATTAATACACAAATGTTCTGTATTAACTCAACAGTCAAACAATTGACTCAATTCCAGTTATACCTAAGCCGCATGCAAGGTCTACAACAATCAATGGCTATCCTCCACCGATAACCCAAAACAGTTATTTCTAAACAAGAAATAAATACATCAATGAATGTAAATTTAACATTCTCATAGGAAGTATTTAAACTACCCAACTATATCATTAATCTCATAATTTCCCCAACCTCATGAATTAAACTAAACTCCACATTTTTCCCTTAAATTAATTATGCAAATTAATCTAAGCCAAAACCCTAAGGTTCTCCCAAAATTACCAAACTACCCCCACATACCAAAATACCAACACTTAGGATTAAAACATATAAATGGAGTAGGAAATCCCTACCTCGAAGAAATAACTCAAAAAGAGAAGGCGAAGATGAAGCCCCAAACTCCAAAGTGCTCCAAACCAATAAATGCTCAGATTAAATGAGAGCCCCCACTCTCCTCTATCTTATTTGTAAAGCAACTAGGGTAAAAGCACACTCTAACTAGATCAAACCTAGGAGAGAAGGTGGGTTTGGAGAGAGAATGGTCGTAACTAGGGTTTCTGGATCAAAAGTTATAAAAAAAACGTTTTAAAAACTGTTTCTGCGTATATAAACTGGACAGGCTTGCTCGAGCGAAGACCTGGTCGCTCGAGCGACCAGACACAAGAAATCCTCGCTCGAGCGAAGAAAAGCTCGCTCGAGCCAAAAACTCGATGCTTCAGGTCTGCAACCCCGAAGCTCGCTCGAGCGAAGGAAAGCTCGCTCGAGCGAAGAACTCGAAAACATACACTTCGCTCGCTCGAGCGAAGGAAGCTCGCTCGAGCCAAGAAACACATCTCTCAGGTCTAAGTACTGGACGCCAAGCTCGCTCGAGCCAAGGAAATCTCGCTCGAGCGAAGAACCAAAGACAAAGACCTCGCTCGAGCGAAGAGAAGCTCGCTCGAGCGACCAAGCCAAAAACTGAACATGCAGACTTGGTTTCTAAACCCAACCAATCTGCAACCAATCTGCTAAACACATCCTATAACCCAAGAATAAGGAATTAAAGGACAACAACAACAAATATAACAGCGGAATCCACGGAACATAAGTCCGGATACAATAATCAAATGGGAAAAGACCGGGGTCGCTATAATTTTTTCATGATACCTAGTATTGCTATTTAAATATTCCTTCCTTAAATAAGGCAGTAAGTAAGAGTAAGTTTATGTACACATAAATTAAATACAGAATGAGACACAACGCTCTCACAAGGGGTGAGTTCCACATGTAAGACCCACCCCTTATAAGAACGTTATGTCCCATTTTATATTTGATTTTTGTGTTCCTAATATTACTGAATAATTAAATGTAATGCTCCTAACTTTGATTTCACCATCAAGTTAGGAAAGTTTCATTCAAACAAAAAATCATTGGAAAATTGATTTTCTTGGCAAACTTATAAACAATCTTCAACCAAAATAATGTGGTAGTAATATTTTGAATAAATTATACTATCTCTTTTGAGATTCGGAAAAAATACAATAAGACTTATAAGATAAACATAATTATATTGGGTTTCTTGAAATTTTTAATTCTCATAACACTTAACTCATTATTTATTAGAAATTCGTTAGTCATATAGATGAAAAAATAATATTATTGTATTTTTTTACATTGAATATATATTTTACATTATTTATTTTTTGTATATTCAAACCATTTATGTTAGTTTCAATCTCTTTAACCTTACTAAAAAAGAAGTGAGTGTGGTTATGTCAAAATTGAGGGACTTAATATATTTTCTTCAAATCTCAAGAGGAATCCGTGTAATTTACCCTACTATTTTTATAATTAAAATAATATTTTTATAAGTTTTTTTAGTTTAAATTAATAAACCGATAACTCAGCCACATAATGTTAGAAATTTACAATTTTAAATTTCAAATTTCAGATTTCAGATTCGCTCATAATGATAAAGTAAAAGAGTTTATGACAAATAAAAAGTGACATGTAGCCTACCATACTATTCAGAGTAAAATTACAAAGAATTGTTTTTTTCTTTTTAGAAATCTCAATCTTTTTCATTCTAAAACCATTTACTTTATGTAATTTGTGATCATAGTATTTTGGTGGACACCACTTGGACATATTATTTTTATTTTATTTTAAACCTATTTTTAAGAAAATATTTTCTGTCCAAACAGATTGAGTGGAATTTTCACATCTGCATTTTATAATATTAAATTTTCAATTTGCACATAATTAAATTGCAGAAATCGAACACAATGTCTTATTTAGTACGCAAACATATAAACATCTAGCATTAATTTAAACAAAACAAAAACTCTCAAACTATACTATATTTCAAAATTATTCAATAATTACTTTAAAATAACTCAAATTATTAGGTGGGACCTATGGAGGATCTGATAGGCTGCACTAAACTTTTATAGTTTATACCCGGATCGAAAAGAAGTTGATCTAACTAAACAAGCACTGTTACACTTCTTCAAATGTTGACTTGATACTCTGAAACTATTGAGCAATTATTTTGAAATTTATCATTTTTGTGTGTGTCAATTTCCGACCACACTGCAAACTCAGTAATCAGCTGGAGAGAACTGGCAGAATAGATGACACCTGGCTAACCTGCAACAGAAAGAGAAGATTCCGGCGGTGGTTCGTTCACCTGGGGGCACTCCGACGATTAAGTCAGTATATCTCTCAAAGATAATCAATAGTGCTAAACTCACTGTTCAGAATATAAATTGCGTACCTTAGATCCACGGGGGTGCCTTTCTTTTATAGTTAACTCAATCCTAGTCCCGATAGAAGCCTGACTTCTATGGACTCCCATTCAGTGCTTACTTTGAACTCTTCAAGAGATAAGGATAAACTCTCTAAGAATACTATCCTTATTCATCTTGAAGTCTTTCCTCATTCTAGGACTCTTGTCTCTTATCCGCTTATCTCGGATTCCGATATCTTCGCAGATAACCTCGGCCTTGCCGAGATCACCTCGGCGTTATGACCAAGACACGTGGCACCTCGGCTGACATGTTGACGTCACCTTGCCACGTGTTGGTACTCAGAAAATATATCCCCACAACTGCCCCTTAGGTTCTATTACCTCGACATTCTGAGGTGATGGAACCTATATTGGTACCTCCTTCCAGTACATCGGCTTAAATCACTTTAGCCGAGATCATTGTTTAAGGCCGACATGTCTCCTTAAAGAACAAGAATTCCAGTGAATTCCTTCACTCGTATGACCGGTCATGCATCACTATTCAATCGCTTCATTCACGCGTCTTATCCTTATTGGATCGTGCCTGTGACGCGCCTATAAGCTGAATTATTTCTCACGTGCACCGTCTAACGTATACGTTCTTCTAGATTTCATTAATGATTTCTTTGCCACCGTTTCAAGTTTTAACAAAACTTTTCCCTCTTCTTTCATTTCTTCACATTTCATTCGATACTTTTGCTTTTTTTCTCGAATCCGCCATTGTTCCAGACTTCAAGCTCTGCAACTGCCTTCGATCCTCCCTCTTGGTGAAGCTTTCGTCGTTCTGCTACTTCTGTAACCGTCGCCTGACTTTGGCGATCTTCATACCGGTTTCACTTTTTCTGGTAAGCCACTGTTTCTTTCGTTTTCAATTCTCTGATGCTCTTTACTACTTGTTGCCATTACTGCTTTGTTTAAACATTCGATTTGTGAATCTTCATATCTAAGTGTGTTTATTCCACGATTTTGCCTTTGCCCATGTCTTGAATACACGCATTGTTCACCATTTTCTTGCACTTTTGCCACTGTTCTTGACCTTGTACTCCTTGTACTCACTTTGTTCTTGATAGTCCATCTTAATTCTTGATTTTGAAACTTGTTCTTGTTTCTGTTTTTTGTGTCTTTTCCAGATTTATGCCTTCAATCTTCGTTTTCATAGACTTAGGTTTGGGATTTGTCTGTAGAACCCACAATTTAGGAAAAAACTAAAACCTACATTTACCTAAGTGTTTGCCGAGGTCCCAATAACCCTTTCAAAAACATCTTCTGAAATCCAACCTCTTCGATTAAGCCGATATCATGGGTATGTGGAAATATAGGGTAAACACCCCATCCAAACTAGAATTCTTTAGACAAGAGTTTGAAATCCCAGCCGACGTCCATCTGAGGTTGGCTGGGGATGATGACTCCATCATGCCTACTGATGACTCCATGCCTTTCCCTGTGGTAGCCTTCATTGAGTGTGGATTTCGGCTCCCACTCAACATCCTTTTCCGTGAAATATCTCATTATTACAAGTTGAACCCAATGCAACTTTCCATCAATTCCTTTTGAACCATCAATGGTATCATAGCCTTAGCAAAACAAGAAAATGCTAGGATCACTTTAGTCGACATCCAATATTGCTACACTATGTGTGGCCTCAAAAAAGACACCGGCTACGTTTACTACCTCAAGCCGAGGTCCACTGAATACAAAATCGTTGCCACCTCCTTGACTCCAACAAGGGAGCTGGGGATGATTATTTCATTACTTCGGGGAACTGGGAGTTCGCCCCAGATGAAGACCTCCATTTCTTCCCTCTCCCTCGATTAGTCTTTGTAGAGGGCAATGGTAAGAGCCCTGCATTCATACTTGTTTGTTTTTTTTTAAAGTCTTTCATACTTTATCTATTTCTTAATGTCTGCTTTTCTTGCAGCTGTTCCTAAGCTACCAAAAAACTTTCGCCAATCCTTCATTCCCAGCAAGGATTTGAAGAAACTTTTGGACTTGCCAGTCCAAAAACGGAAGGTGCCTCTGCTTCTCAACTTTATTCCAACATACAAGTTAGCTCTGCCCGACGTCCCTAGAAGGAAGAAGAAAAGCCTTTCTCCACCCTCTGCCACAACTCCACAAGCCGCGTCCACATTTCGGACAGACCAAGGATCAACCTCTGATCCAGCTGAGCAACCGTCAACCTCGGCTCCATACTTGATTCCAATGTCCCAACGCCGCCGTTGACGCCGAACAGTTTCTTTTGCCGAGATGGGTCGCCCAAAACCAGTTGCAAAAGACTTCTTGGCCAGTATTTCTTTTGATGTTGATGCACAACCAACACAAACCCAGCTTCCACCAAAGCCAAAACGAATAAAAAAGGCTCAGCCCAAGGCAAAGGTAACTCAAGTCGATTCTGAGGATACCTTGCCAATTTCCAAACTGGCTTCGAGTGAGAAGACTGCCTCTGTCCCTGCGAAGAGGTTCGCTGAAACCCTTCCATTCGAATCCACCAAATCCAAAAGGCCGAGGTCATCTTCTGTGACGACCACGGGGTCTAAAAAACCTGATGCCCCCTGGGCCCCCGAAATCACTCTGGAAGATAAGCCTGTTATGGCTAGTGATAGCGCCGACGATATCAATGTCGGCGTTGCCCTCAGTACTGCACTGTTTCTTCCAGGCGATCTGGAGCGAAACGCCGAGTTCAGTAAGTATGAAAACTATGCTCTAATGCTTCAGCGTTCTGTTCAGGTAAGTGTTGTTGCTTGGTACTTTTTCTTTCTTTCTCTTTATTTCATACTTAGAATATTTTCTAATACTTCTGTTTCTTTTCAGGCTATCCAACATGCCCACTCTTTCTCAATGCAATCTTTTGAGAACCGTAAGAAGCTAGCCGAGAAGAAGAGGGAGGTCTCCACACTTCAGAAAACCAATAAGAACCTGCAATCAAAGATGAAGACCTTGGAGGATCAGGCCGAGGTCGCTATTAAAGCCAGAGATGAAGCTGAAGAGAAAGTTGGCGCTGCTGAGGCGATAAATAAAGTCCTTCAAGCCTAGATGAAGGAGGCCGAGGAAAAAGTGGCCCAGGCCCAGAAGGAGCTTCAAGATGCCTTGGCCACCAAAGAGGCCAAAATCAAAGATGCCGACGAAAAGGCGTATGCTCAGGGCATGGCCGATGTTACAGAGGCCTACGAAAAGCAAGTCAAGCAAGCATGCAACAAGGGTTTCTCCTTTGGTTGAATGACTTTGCTAAAAAAACTTGATGTCCCGGAGGACTCCTCCCTGAGGAACGCTGATGCCATTCCCCTGCCATTTCCTCCAACTCCACCTCCTAGTCAATCTGACAACGAATCTGATTCTGAGGATGAGGCCGAGGAGGAAGTTTTGGTAAGGAAATCAAAAGATGTTGCTGGGACCAAGTCTTCTCCTCAAAATGAGCAAGTCCTAGACTTGACTCAAGATGAGGATGGTGAGGAGGTTCCTGAAGATATTGTTCTTGAGAAGACATCAGCCGACGTCACCTTTGCCGACAAGAGCCTTGACGAAACCCTTGCCCGAATTGATGCCGAGCTCGTGGCGGAAAAGGCTGCTGAGGCGTCCTCTCAACAATCGTCTGAACTTCAATCTCAACCAACGGCCATTGCTGAAGAGCCTTAGTTTTATGTTTTTTTCCTTCTGTTCTTGTACTTTGTTTTTCTTCTTTGAAGTACTGGAAACTTCTTCACATTGCCGATGTGTTTTTAATACAACAACTCTTTTGCTTTTGAATGCTTGCATGCTTGCTTTGTATGCCTCCATACTTGGAATACTTTTGCATATCTTTAATATATACTTCCTTCTTTATGCAACCTTCTCGGGGTGACATACCTCGGTTAACAATGATCTCGGTTTAACTTCAACTTGTAAATTGCTACAAATTTCAACAAGTATTAAACAATGATCTCGGTTATCAAACTTGTAATTTGCTACAAATTTCAACAAGTGTTAAACAATGATCTCGGTTTAACTTCAACTTGTAAATTGCTACAATTTCAACAAGTGTTAAACAATGATCTCGGTTTAACTTCAACTTGTAAATTGCTACAAATTTCAACAAGTGTTAAACAATAATCTCGGTTTAACTTCAACTTGTAAATTGCTACAAATTTCAACAAGTGTTAAACAACTTTGTCTTCTCTCTGCCCCCTAATGTGAACCTGAGTTCTACTTGGGTTCTCATTATTCATGTCTTCCAGAAACCACATTATGCATCTTTATTAGTCATAAGTGTTGAAGAATTCTGCTAAGATTTTATTGATGTTGTCAGTAAAAAACAAGTAACATCTAATGATAGAAAAATTTCAAATTACAAGTGTTCCAGGGTCTTGGCAATGCTTTGCCCTCATTATCTTCAAGCCGATATGCCCCATTGCCTAATACCGAAGTGATTCTGTAGGGTCCTTCCCAGTTTGGGCCAAGCTTGCCCTCCCTGGGATCCTTCTTGTTGCCGACGACTTTTTTCAGGACTAGGTCGCCGACTTGAAATTCCCTTGGATTAACCTTCTTGTTATAAGCTCTGACAAGCTGTTGCTGGTATGCTGCAAGTTGTGTTCTCTCTTCTTTCTTCTAGAAGATCCAGATCTCGGGCTAAGAGTACATTATTAGTCCCGTTCTCAACTCCCTAGGTTCTGATCCATGGGATGCCGACCTCCAATGGAATGACTGCTTCTGTGCCATAAGCCATGGCAAAGGGGGATTCCCCTGTTGATCTTCTCGGCGTAATCCGATATGCCCAGAGTACATTGGGCAATTCGTCTACCCACTTTTCCTTTTGCTGCCTGCAGCCTTTTCTTTATCCCATGCAGAATTACTTTGTTGGATGCTTCTGCTTGTCCGTTGCTTTGTGGAAAGCTTGGGATTGAAAAGTAGTTCTTGATCTTGAACTTTGCACAGAAGTTCTTAATTAACTTACTGTCAAACTGTGTTTCATTGTCGGCAACTATTGCTCTTGGAATCCCAAATCTGGTGATGATGTTTCTCCATATGAAGTTCTTAACATCCACATCTCGGATCTTGGCAAGAGGTTCTGCTTCTATCCACTTCGTGAAGTAATCTGTTGCTACCAGCAGGTACTTCCTTTGCCCAGTTGCTTGGGGCAATTGCCCAACGAGATCCATGCCCCATTGGGCAAATGGCCAAGGACTGGATACAGGGTTCAGGTTAGCAGCTGGCTGGTGTATCAAAGGTGCAAACCTTTGGCAATGTTCACATTTCTTCACGTAGGCTTCTGCATCTTTTTGCATGTAGGCCACCAATACCCCTGGGTAATGGCCCTGTGAGCTAGTGATCTGGCCCCCAGCGTGGCTTCCACAAATTCCTTCATGAATTTCATATTAAAAAATAAATCTCAACCTGCAGAGGGTGTATGCACCTTAAAAGGGGTCCAGTGAAGGACCTTCTGTAGAGATGTTCTCTTCGCTGTCAGACTGAATCTTGCCGACTTCAATCTGACATTGTGTGCCTCATTGTGGTCTTCTGGCAGCTTTCCTTCTTTCAGGAATGAATACAACAATTGCAATCCATCCAGCTTGGTCCCATGTCCACACACATTGCTTCATGCTATGGTGGTTGGTGGTTCTATCGGGCCCAACAAATAGTCGATCATTATTGTCCTTGTTTTTTCAATTTGTATTGAACTTGCCAGGTTGGCCAATGCGTCGGCGTGGCTGTTATCATCTCGGCTAACCTGAAGAAGTCGGCAGTTTTGAAATAAGGCTGCCAGTCTGATGACCTCTTTTGCGTAGGCTGACATCCTTTCATCTCTTGCTGCAAACTCGCCCGTTGTTTGGTTGACTATAAGTTGTGAGTCACAAAAGAATATTACCTCATCTGCTTCTGCTGCTGTTGCCAGCTTTAGTCCTGCAATCAATGCTTCATATTCTGCCTCATTGTTTGAGGTCTTGAAACCCAATTGAATGGACTGTTCCAATATCTCTCCATCTGGAGATATCAGTACTACTCCTGCCCCCGCTCCCTGTCGGTTTGAACTCCCATCAACGAACAGTCGAAAGGAGTCGCCGATATAAATGCTGCAGGGTCTGAGTTTCTCTTCTTTCCTTTGTTGTGTTGTATTCGGCTATGCTTCTTTTTCCTTGCTTGGGCATTGCTCTCCTCGGTTCAACGAAGCCCGGTGTACGATGGATTCTAGCGTGAACTCGGCCACGAAGTCGGCCAAAACTTGGCCTTTAATTGCTGTTCTTAGCCTGAACTCCAGGTCATACTGGCCCAAGGCTACTGCCCATCTGGCTATTCTTCTTGTTAAGTCTCCTTGCTGCAATAGGGACTTCAATGGATGCTCTGTTAGTACCACAATTTTATGGGCCTGGAAGTAATGGTTCAACTTCTTTGAAGCCATTACTAGAGCCAGTGCCAATTTCTCTAAGGGTAGATACCTTGTTTTTGCGTCGGCTAGGGTTTTGCTTACATAGTAAACAGCCCTTTGCTCTCCTTTTTCTTCTCGGATTAGTACTGCACTTATTGCATGTTCTGAAACTGCCAAGTACAGAAACAGCTCCTCCCCGGGTTCTGGATTCGAAAGAACTGGAGCTGTGGTCAGGTACTTCTTCAGATCGGCTAATGCTTCTTCGCACTTCTCTGTCCAAAGAAAGTCTGTGGCTTTCTTCACTAATTTGAAGAAAGGTTTGCACTTGTTTGAGCTTTTGCTTATGAACCTGTTCAGGCTGCGGCCCTTCCAGTTAGCATCTGCACCTGTTTTGCCGACGTCGGGCTCTTCAACTCTAGGATGGCCTTGATCTGATCTGGGCTGGCTTCTGCTCCATCATCCCCTCCTGGTCACCAGGTATCCTAAAAACTTACCAGATTCAACTCTAATGCACACTTCGATGCATTGAGTCGGAGCCGATATGTTTTAAGGATTTCAAAGACTGCTTTTAGATTGGCGAGATGACCCTCAGGCTCTTGGTCTTAACGACCATGTCGTCGATGTAGACTTCTACTGTTCGGCCAATCAGGTGCTTGAACATCTTGGTTACCAATCTTTGGTAAGTGGCTCCTGCGTTTTTCAAACCTAAAGGGCATCACTCTGTAGCAGTATAGCCCTTTGGGAGTGATAAATGCAGTCTTCTCTTCATCAGCAGGGTCCATAGCTATCTGGTGATACCCCCTGTAGGCATCCAGGAAGCTCATCCTTCCATGCCCCGAAGTGGCATCCACTAGCTGATCAATCTTGGGTAGAGGGAAGCTGTCTTTGGGACAGGCCTTGTTTAAACTGGTAAAGTCTACGCAGACCCTCCATTTACGTTCTTCTTCTTTACCACCACTGTATTGGATAGCCATGTGTGGGTAGTGAACTTCTCTAATGGCCCTGGCCTCCAGAAGTCTGTTTACTTCTTCCTCTACTGCTTCGACGTGCATCAATGCCGGTCTTCTGGCTCGTTGAATTACAGGTTTGGCCGACCTGTCAACGTTCAATTTGTGGCAAGTGACCTCGGGGTCAATGCCAGGCATTTCGTAAGGTGTCCAAGCAAACACCTCAATATTTGCTCTCAAAAAGGTTTCTAACTCTTTTTCTTTTCTTCGGTTAAGCCCGAGCTGAGAAGAAAGAAGCGTTCTTCATCCCCATCCTGGACGAGGATTTTCTTCAATGCCTCTTCGCTCTTCTCGGTTGGCTCCTTGCCGACGTCTTCTAGGACTTCCACGTCCTCATTTTCAATTTCTGCCTTTTCTGGCTCTCGTATGCTGCAGGTAGACTTCATTGCTGCCATGGAGCAATTCTTCGCCTGCAGCTGATTGCCTTTGACTTCCTCAATCCCATGCTCTGTTGGGAATCGCAATAGTTGATGCAATGTTGAGGGAACTGCCCCCATCGCATGCAACCATGGCCTTCCCAAGATGATGTTGTAAGGGGAGGGTGTGTCGATGATGGTGAATTCTGTCTTGATCTTCCTGGTGCTAGCCTGCACCTCCAAGCTTACTGCTCCCAGTGGCCATGTCGGCGTTCCATTGAACCCAACCATTGGGCCATTGGATTGCTCTATGTCATCAGGGTGAAGGCCCAGCTCCTTATAACATCTAACATACATGATGTCACAAGAGCTGCCTTGGTCAATCAGGATGCGTTTCACTTGGCACTCCCCAACCTGGAGGGATACTACCAAGGCATCATTATGCGGATGCTGGACCATCTCTAGGTCGGCTTCAGTAAAGGCTATTATCGGTCCCTGGCAGTCGCCAGGCCGAGGTCTTTTCTGTCCGACATGGTTCACGTGCTGTAGGTGTTTCACCCTTTGGGTCTCACTCCGTATGTCGTTTTCGTTCACCTTTGAGTGAATTACATTAACCACTCGAGGTCCTCCTGCCTGTGGTTGCTATGCTGGGGGAGGCGGAGCTGCTGGTGTGAGGCAATCTTGCCTATTCTTCTCTTGTTCTGGCCTCGTCGACCAGATCTCTCAATGGCCTTGCCTTACCAAGTCTTCCAAGTGTGCTTTCAAGGCTCTGCAACCCTGAGTCATGTGCCCCTCTTCATTGTGGTAGGCACAACGCTTGCCAACGTTCCTTCCCATGAATTCCTTTGGTGCCCTTGCTGGTGCTCTGAAATAGGGATGGTTCCGAATTTGATCCAGGACTTTGTGAATTGGAATTCGGAACACAATTGTCACTGCCTGTGCAGCCCTCAGTTCGGCCTCTTGTTTGAAGGATCCGTTGTTACCTCGGCCTCGCTTTGGCGAGCCGTTTCCTTTTTCTTGCTTTGTTTCCTTTGTCCCCGATATATCTTCTTCGGCTCTAGCATACTTCTCGATTCTTGCCATGAGCTCTTCCATACTTTTTGGCAGTGTCTTTGCCAAAGACTTCCGCAGTGGACAGTTGTCTTTTAGGCCGTTCTTGAAAGACACGACCGCCACTTCTTGATTACACTCGGGTATTCGGTTGAACACCTCATAGTATCTTTTTGCATAGGCCCTAAGGCCTTCATTCTTGCTGATCTTCAGAGCCATTAATGCGTCCACCCTTAATGGCTGCAGCTTGTTTGTCACGAACCTGGCCACGAACATCTGGGCCAGGCCTTCCCAAGTTTTCACGCTTCCCTTTGGTAGTTTGTGGAACCAATCTGATGCAATCTCCCCGAAGGATGAGGGGAACACTTTGCAGAGCAACGACTCGTTCCCACTATACAATGCCATTGAGTTCAAATATAATCCGACGTGGAAGTTGGGGTTTGACTTACCATCGTATATTTGAAACCTCAGCATACTGAATCTCTTCGGGCCTCAAACCTGTCCAATTCTATCAAGAATGGTGTCCTTGGCTTATCTGGGGAGGTTACCTCGGCGTCGGCATTCTGTTGCTTCCTCTTGAGGTAATCTCTTAAGTCCTCTTTTGTCCTCCCAGGAGCTCGGCTATCTCCTGCTTTCAGTCTTTTTGGTGCACTACTTTCAGCTTCGTGGTGAGTCCTCTTCGACCCCTCTCTATGAGTTGTGTCGAAGCATAGCGCCTGCCCCTGAACATGCCGATGTCCTTTGGGGTCTGCCTCCTTTGTGTGATGCGTCCTCCGTGATTCTTCTCTTTTTGACTCCCTTTGTCCGACCTCCTTGGAAGGTCGGTGAGAGTGTCTTTCGCTCTCGTTGTGCTGAGGGGCTACGGGGATTGTTTTCTGCCCTCCCTTCTGGGCATTGGCCGTTGGAATCGGTGTGTCCTGCAGCGGGAACAGTGGCTGCATGACGTTATTTTGCATCATGAAATTGACGACCGACTGCAGGTCTGCCAATTTGTTTGCCATCTCTTTCACCTCTTCGTCCCTTCGTAGGCACCTGTCCTTCCATACCTGGAGGTCGCCTTCCTTGTAGTACCCGCTTTGATCAGGTTTCTTTGGTACGTCGCCAGTCGGGCCGACATCTTTTACTCCGTGAGTTTGCTCATGAGTTTCTGCGTTGGACCTGTCTTCTTCGACATCAAGGTCAATAGGTCTCCCACTCCCAACGGGAGTGTCGTCCCCAATCTTTTCCTTCTATCCGTTACTGGCCATCTATTCTACTTTCTTTCCCACAGACGGCGCCAAATTGTGTGTGTCAATTTCCGACCACACTGCCAACTCAGTAATCAGCTGGAGAGAACTGGCAGAATAGATGACACCTGGCTAACCTGTAACAGAAAGAGAAGATTCCGGCGGTAGTTCGTCCACCCGGGGGCACTCTGACGATCAAGTTAGTATATCTCTCAAAGATAATCAATAGTGCTAAACTCACTGTTCAGAATATAAATTGCGTACCTCAGACCCACGGGGGTGCATTTCTTTTATAGTTAACTCAATCTTAGTCCCGATAGAAGCCTGACTTCTATGAACTCCCATTCAGTGCTTACTTTGGACTCCTCAAGAGATAAGGATAAACTCTCTAAGAATACTATCCTTATTCATCTTGAAGTCTTTTCTCATTCTTGGACTCTTGTCCCTTATCCGCTTATCTTGGATTTCGATATCTTCGCAGATAACCTCGGCCTTTCCGAGATCATCTCGGCGTTATGACCAAGACACGTGGCACCTCGGCTGACACGTCGGCGTCACCTTGTCACGTGTTGGTACTCAGAAAATATATCCCCACAGTTTCAATTGAGCTTGAGAGGTTCGATAAGCATAGAGAGGACTTGGGCTCGAGTCTCACGGTCTTGATTGCCAAAACCATCTCCATATTGGTAAATAAAATGAGCCACTCTATCTGTGTTGATTGTGTATTTGACAAAAGGTCGCAAAAAAGGAGATTGGGTGATGAAGTCATGGTTAATTTTGTTCCATGCAGGGGCGGAGGCAGTCAAGGCCCAGGGGGGTCACGTGTCCCCCCGGGATTTTGGAATTTTTTTTTTAACATAAAGAAAATATTTTAAATAAAAAATTTTATAAAAATATTATTTAAAGTGAAATGTCAATGATATTTTTAAAATTATGAGAACTATAATGGTTATTTTGATTGAAAGTAAAGAGACTATGATAAGTTATATTATTATTTATAAAAATTTCAATATAATGGTGATATCTATAATTATTGACATGCAAACATAATTAACCTTAATGAAGATATATGAAATTTATTGGATTGTTACGTACATTTGACATGTAGAGTTTGTCCTCCATATGTTTTTTTCCATTTATAACTAAAATGACCACTATATAAATTATAATCAAGTAACACATCTTCAATTATAAAAAAAGTAAAAAATTACAATAGGTCATAACTAATATCAAAATGAGTCATAACTAACTATTACTTGATATATAGTAATAGCCAAAATAAGAATCACAAGAAATTATAACTAAATTATATCTAACACTATAATGTGTCATAACTAAAGCCCACGAAAATCATAATTACGACATATGATAGACACTTTTTTTTATGGTGTATTTTATAGAATTTTTCTACTAAAATATATTATTTCTATCTCAACTTATCTTTTTTTTAAAATTTTCAATCTACCTATAAATAGTTACTCCCCAATATTTATATAAAATTTAATCTCAAATCCTATAATTTAAAATTCACATTTATCCAAATGGACTCTTAATATTTAAGTTTAGTAATCTCATTGTTGTTTATTATAAAAAAAAAAAAAAAATTTGCTTGGTCAGAGTTTTTCAAAAATACTTTTCAGAAAATTCTACTTTCTTGTTTTTCGGGTTTTTTTTATTTATTTTTACTGATTTTTTTTTTAATTTTTAGACATATCTAACATAAATATACCTAAAAAGTAAAAAATTTGTGAAAAAAACCTTTTAAAAATTCACTAAATACCAAAAATACAAAAAAAAAATATATATATATATATGAAAATTCTGTACATTATTTGTATAAGTATTTATTAATTTTTAAAAAATTTTTTCACAAATTTTTTAAATACATCTAAGTAAAATTCATCTAAAAAAGTAAAAAAAATATTTTTTAAATTTTAAAAATATTCACTAAAAACGAAAACCAAAAAATTCAATTTTTAAAAAACTTAATTCAAATAATTCAAACCAAACACACTGATATTATCATTAATTTATACCCCTCTCTATCAAATTCCTGACTACGCCACTAGTTCCATGTATCCTTTATTGTGGTTCTAATGTGCTTCCTTGCTATCTCCTCTGAGACATTGGCTTCTCTCATGAAACAAAGGATTGATGATGGAGCATCTCCTCTCTCTAGTTCTGCCTGCAGTTAACATTGATGATGTTCAAAATCATGGCACTAATATCCAAAATGTGGGGCGAGTTTGGTTACGATAAAAGAGGTGGAAAGTGCAGGAAAAGGAATTATGTGTGTGTGTTGTTTAGTGTGAGAATATTGAGAAGTGCAAAATTTGTATGTTTTGGCAAGAAATTGAAAGTTAATTTGCCATGTTGACATATGTATTTTTTGGGTGCAAAGACAGTTTTTAAAATTTCAAAACAATTTTTTCGTTTCCTAAAACTTGGTTGTTTTCAGAAAACAAAATTATGAAAAAAGTTTTAGAAACAGTTCACTAAACAAAGTTTTGTGTTCTAAAAAAATAAAAAATAAAAAAAAGCCAGAAACCAAAAGCCAAAAGCCAAAAGCCAAAAGCCAAACAGCTCCATTGGGTCTATTTGGTTCTGTTTTCAATTTTTTCATTTACATTTCCTGTTTTATTTTATTTTATTGTTTTTGGAAACAAAAGAATGAAATTCAAAATCACACATCATTTCGTATCATTCTCATTTTTAGCTTTTGAAAACAACTTTTTAGTATTTCCTGACAATGTATTGTGTTCAAAGAAAATTCAAAAAAACATTTTCAAATTCCAAAAATATTTTGTTTTCTGATGAAAGTTGCTTGATTGCCAAATTTTATTACAATTTTCTCACAAAAATTTCATCTCAACCAAATGCATAGAAGAATTTTTCACTTTCGATAATATTTTTCACTCTACTATAATATATAAGAGTTTAAGTTAAGGCATCAAATTTTTAGTTCTTAAAAGTGAAATTTTATTGCAAAAAATATTAAAGACAAATTTCAGTTGTTGTAGGAATCGTGACGAAAAGGTCGTTCCGAATTTTTTTTTATTTATTTAAAAAACAGACCTTTAGCAATAAAATTTAGACAAAAGTTTTGGTCCAAAAAATATTTTTCATTACTAATACTTACCCAAAAAAGTAATTCATTACTAATTTCCCAATTTTGATGATAAAAATATAATAATTTGACTTTTGACAACTAAGATATATATTGTCCTTAAAAAAGTGATTTCATCTCTAGATATTTGTTCCTAAGACCTTAATTTGTTCTAGTAATTTTTTTTTTTGATCAGTCAAAAAATCTTTATTGATAGCCACGAAGTAATGCAGAGTGATATATCAATAAAGAAGAGGTTAGTGCTCAAGTATCATACCTAATGTGTCAATTCCAACTAGGTTGACATCCACACATAAACTCAATCATATATTAGCACATAAACTCAATCATATATTAGCACAAACCGAGGTTGATAAGACACCAACCAGACACCAAACAAGAAACACTCCACAAACTAATTAAAACAATCATCACACAGCAACAACAACCCACATGTAACTACCCAATGAGTCAAACACTACCAGCACACAGCAGCAACAATCACACAGCGCCGCAGAAGATACAGCAAATGAATAGAATAATTACCGCAGAAGTTCCAAGGCCATTGCAAAGTCGAATGATCATTGACGTACAATGCACAAGATCATCACTCTTTGCCAAAAGATCTTCAAGCTCTTCCCTTTTTGTCTCTTCCATTACAGAGAAAAATGCATGCTGAGAAAGAATGGGTCCGGATGACGAAACCCACCCGTTTTCAAGATACTCATCTAGGGTTGGTGCGTAACCCTTGTTGTACCACCTTGCTTCCACAAGTAATGCTTTGCAAAAGTCTGCCCACTGTCAAAAGAAAAAAAAAGGGTTTTCATTGACAAACTCAAACTCTATTTGCTTGGACGAGAAATATTTTTCATAAATATGATTTCCACAAATTTTTTTTTGTTTTTTAGTTGTTGTGACCCTGAAAATGAGATGATAGTGCTTGTTACAAAAGTGGTGTTGATGACTAGGGCTGAGTAAAGAATCCGTGAAATCCGTAATCCGATCCAGTCCAGTCCGATCCGATAAGTTTGGATTGATTTTTTGAATCCGCGGTTTGGTTCCGGATTGAACTCCACGGTTCCGGATTGGAACCAATCCGGACCGTATGCAAATAGTCTATATTTTTATTATACATCCCTCCCTCCATAGTTTCTTTTCTTATTATATATAAAATCTAAACTCAAACCTAAAATTGTATAATATCTTCTTTTATTACTTTTGTTTGTTAGTTTTTAGTTTTAATTTGTAATGGTCTACATACTTATGGTGAAATCAGTTTTTTTATAATTGTTAAATTCTAGAACAGTATGTCGCTATTATAGAAAAACATGTTGCTATTGTGGAACTAATATAACGCTATGTTTATATTTTTATGAAATTAAAGTGTTATATATATATTTTTGTTATTTAATTATGTGAATTCGTGGTCCTAAACCGATCCAATCCGTATTTAAATGGATTGGTTTGGATTGGTTCTATGATTTAAACGGATTGGATTGGTTCCAATTTTTCAGGAACCGTAGATAATGGATTGGTCTTGGTTTTATCCCAATCTGATCCAATCCGGACCATGCTCACCCCTAACGGCAATGAGAGAGAGGTGGGGTGGTAGTGGTTGCTGCAGTGATGTTGGCAATTGTAGTGTGTGGACACTTTTGACAGTTCAAAGCAAAATCTCAAATGAGACTTAGGAATTGTTTGGAGTGTTCTAAATAAGTGTACTTTTTGTTTTCTTGGATTAAAAAATTGAGGAAAAAAATATAGATGTTTGGATTAACTTTTTGACTTTTTATAGAAAAATGTGTATTAAAAAATTGTATAAAGAAGTGTGTAGGAGAATATTAGAAATGTGTGTTGGCAGCTGTACAATCTGAGGGGTTGCATTGATGTTAAGAAATTGTTGGCTACTTTTCGGGTATTGCACTGAACGGTTTTGTTCGGCCCGTGGGGCCCATCACGGGTTCCATTTTGATAATCTGAACCGTTCAATGTGTAGAACTCGTCGAATACTATATGCCTATAAAAAAATCACGTTGATCGAATGTCGATAGCTATCTGATCAGATTTGTTTTTTTTTTCAATCGTTAATTATAACCCCATCCATTTTTTTTTATACAAAACTGAATTGATCATATAGTTATCAATATTCGATCAACGTGATTTTTTACAGGCATATAGTACCCGACGAGTTTTACACATTAACGGTTCAGATTATCAAAACGGGACCCGTGATGGGCCCCCACGAGCCGAACACCAGTGTGTGAAAATTGCACCCAAACTGTGCTACAAAAGTTAACAAACGCTGCACAGCGCAGTCTTAACATGATTGCTGAGTTGTGATAACTGTGTGAAAAATTAATTTTTTAATATTTTTTTTGGGTAAATAGTGATAACTTTTTAACTTTTTGAGTAACTTTTTGACTTTTTGAAGAGATGCCAAACTTGGCCTAATTTATATATATATATATATATATATATATATTTTTTTTATTTAATATTTATTATTTTTTTTAACATTGTACAATTTTTTGTGTGAAAAGCCATTTTTTTCCCCTAATCTATTCTTGTAATTAAGATGGTTTATACGTACTTTAATTATTATTGGTTTTATTTTGTTAGATTTTAAGATAATAACTTTTTGAAACAATTACAAAAAAAAAAAAAAAATTTTTTTTTTTCAAAGTTTTAGTCTTGTAATAACATAAATCCTAAAATTTTAATTTTATCAATTTAAACCTTACATTACAAGAAATTGCACTTTTGCTTACTAAAAATTTGGTCAGCAAAAGTTATCTGCGACTAATTTTTTGGATCGCCAATCGAGGGTCGGGAAAAGTAATTAGTGACTAAAATATTTTTTAATCGGGAAAAAGTTCTATTGCCGACTAAATTTTTTGTCGTTAAATATATAATTATTGCGACTAATCCATTTGGTAGCTAAAACAATTTAGTTGCGAAAAGCGATATTTTCCCGACCAAACATGTTTGGTAGCCAATTGTCATATTTCATGACCAAAAAAGTTTGGTTGCCAATTGCCACATTCCACGACCAAAAGGTTTGGTCGCCAATTGTCGCATTCCACGACCAAACATGTTTCGGCAATAGACCTATTCGTGATCCAATCTTTTGGTTGCCAAAAATAATAATTTTAACGACTAATTATTTAGTCACCAAAAATGTGTGGTGATACACTGACTACCTTATTAGTCGGCAAAAGTATAACTTATCTTTCCCGACTAATCAATTGGTCGCCAAAACAAGAAAAAAAAAACCAAAACCAAAACCAAAACCAAAACCAAAACCAAAACCAAAATTTGGTCGCCAACATCCAACAAAGTAAACCTATAATCCTTATAGGAAAATTTACCCATAAGTCCTAGTTTTTGAAACGTTAAACCATTTAGTCCTAAAAGTTTTCTTATGCTCCATTTAGTCCCATTTTTACATCAGCATGATGTAAATGATCTGATGTTTCATTCTATAATTTCAAAATTTATTGAAATCTGATGAACATTAGATGTTTTTCATCCTATATTTTCAAACATTATTGAAATTTGATGAACATTAGATGTTTGAAATCTAATGTTTGTAACATGACTCCGATGTTATTAACATTGTATTTGATGTTATTAACATTGTAATGGGACCTTTCAGTCTATAAGAAAACTTTTAGGACTAAACAGTGCATAAGTTATTAATTTGGGATTTATTGGTGCATCCCCTAATTTATAATAATCCATCCAATTCATTCAACAAAATACATATATCAGCCAATTTTGAACCTCTTTAATTAAAGTCAGCAACTATTATAAGTTTTCATTCACAAGTAATTCCAAACTACATATTCTTCAATCTAGCATAAAAATTTAAAACATAACAACTACTTGTTATTATGTTTTAAATTTTCATCCATGCGTATCAATAAAAAAATATAACTAGTAGTCTACCAAATATTTTCCATACACATCCATCAAAAAATATAACTACTAGTGTATCAAAAAATATAACTACTAGTCTACCGAAATATTTTCCGTACACATCTATCTAAAAATATATAATCCTTTCAAAAATGCAAAAAGTGCCAATTAGTCTTGTACAATTTAGCTTCGTGCACGAGTTCATCCATCTATACCAAAGAAAAAGAGAAATAATGTCAAGTAAAATTGGACAAAAAATGAAAAATGTCCATGAAAAGTAAAGGTAACATGAACAAATTAAATGACTATCATTACCAAATTGTAAATAAAACAACATCGTTCATATGTATATATCATTACCATTTTGGTATTTCATTGTTTATTTTTTTTAACTGACTTAAATGTAATTCAAAGAAGAACATGTCAAAATAAATAAATAAAACAACAGTTGACAATAATATGCAATGGACTTCTCAACTAGCAAATATAAACTATATATACTGGCATAGGAGAGTGTGTAACTGTATTGAAGGGACTTGACAATACTCACACTTGAAGATTGATAATTTCTCATCTCTTGATGGTGAAATTCATTACTTGATGTCTTTACTAATGGAACTTGGAAGTTGCAAGTGGTATGTAGTCTTTGAATATTTCTATTCTCTTTTATTTTCAAGCTCCATGATTCAGTAAGTCATCAAATATTAGTTACATGATTAGTCTGGCTTTTCTATGATTCTTTAATTCAAATACATATGTTCAAAAATTATGCTTGAAATAATTGCTTGGCTGTGCGCAAGTATTTTTTACTAATATTGAATTGAAAGAGTGTTGTGTTTTTATAATGTTGCAAGAACAAGCTCAAGTTAGCCCAAAGCCTCTTGTGGGTTCAACTTAAATAGGCCAGTTTCAGGCGGCAACGTTGGTCTTAGGGCATGCAAGCATGTCATAGCCTAACAGAATGAGAAGCGGGGACGAAGAAGTGGCCTCTGCTGTTGCCTATTTAGAAATCTCACAATGTGAATGCTTAATGATTTGTGTTGTACAAAGCACCACCAGAAACAATTAACTGTTTGAATATTTCTCTTTTCTATTATAGTTCACTGAAATTTCTGATGTCTTTTATGATTTCTTGTAATGACTCCAGGAATTTAATGCTCTTTACCAAAGGACATTCAGAAGAAAAGGACAAGTACATGTCCCTGCTTTTAGAGTCAGATACTTGGGAATATTTCCTTCTAAAAAAAAAAAAAAATTGAAGCGGAATTCAAATGGCCCGTGTTTGCCTTTTTTATCACATTTTTTGGTCTACATATCTAATCGTGCGTTCTATCGATGCGCCACCTGCTCTCACAAGTTTGTTTAATCTAGGTCGAGGTGATCGTTATGATCTTGGTGTTGTTTCGAGGTTGTGTCCAATTTTTGGCCCCAAACGGCTCGTTTTTGCCTTTTTTCATCACATTGTTTTGGTCTAAATATCTAATCTTGCGTCCTCTTGACGCGCCGCTTGCTCTCAGAAGTTTTTTTAATTTAAGCTAAGGTGACTGTTATAATCTCGGGGTTGTTTCGAGGCTGTTTCCAATTTTTGGCCCCTACCGGCTTGTTTTTACCTTTTTTCATCACATTTTTTTGTCTAAATATCTAACCGTGCGTCTTATCGACACGCCGCTTGCTCTCACAAGTTTCTTTAATCTAGGCCCAGGTGACCGTTATGATCTCGGGGTTGTTTCGAGGCTGTTTCCAATTTTGGACCCCAAACGGCTCGTTTTTGCCTATTTTGTCACATTTTTTGGTCTACATATCTAACCGTGCGTCCTATTGACGCGCCGCTTGCTCTCACAAGTTTGTTTAATCTAGACTGAGGTGACCGTTATGATCTTGGGGTTGTTTTGAGACTGTTTTCAATTTTTGGTCCTAAATGGGCCGTTTTTGCCTTTTTTCATCACATTTTTGGGTCTAAATATCTAACCGTACGTCCTATCGATGCGGCACTTGCTCTCACAAGTTTGTTTAATCTAGGCCAAGGTGACCGTTATGATCTTGTGGTTGTTTCGAGTTTGTTTCCAATTTTTGGCCCCAACCGGCTCATTTTCGCCTTTTTTCATCACATTTTTTGGTCTAAATATCTAATTGTCCATCCTATCGACGCACTGTTTGCTCTCTCAAGTTTATTTAATCTAGGCCCAGGTGACCATTATGATCTCGGGGTTGTTTCGAGGCTGTTTCTATTTTTGGACCCCAAACGACCCCTTTTTGCTTATTTTGTCACATTTTTTGGTCCAAATATCTAATCGTGCGTCCTATCGATGAGCCGCTTGCTCTCACAAGTTTGTTTAATCTAGGCCGAGGTGACTGTTATGATCTCAGGGTTATTTTGAGGCTGCTTCCAATTTTTGGCCCTAAACGGGCCGTTTTCGCATTTTTTCATCACATTTGTTTGTCTACATATCTAACTGTACGTCCTATCGACGCGCCGCTTGCTCTCTCAAGTTTGTTTAATCTAGGTTGAGGTGACCATTATGATCTTGGATTGTTTCGAGGTTGTTTCCGATTTTTGGCCCCAGACGGCTCGTTTTTGCCTTTTTTATTACATTTTTTGGTCCATGGAATAGTCAACAAATCTGGTTTAACTATTGGTCCATGGAATAGTCAATAACTATTGGTCCATGGAACATTACAATGTTTGAAGTTTAGGTAGTCAACAAATAGTAAACTGTAAATGCTATCTTTTAAATTTTAGTCACAATTAGTTTAAAGACAACCATTTCTCTCTAATATTCTCATCAAACGTTTATTTGCCTTTACTTTGAACAAAAATATAATGAAATCTGGTTTAACTCACTTACCCATTACCATGACTAGCTATCGTGGGGAATTTGGTGGATTGCGATTTTCCAAAACTTTTGCCAACATGCTCTAAAGTCCAAAAAGCTGCCGCTGCATTTCCTCACGTTGTCTTGCATTCTTTGCCTTTTTTATTTGTTGCTCCTCTTATTTTTTTTGCTGCTCCTCATGGTTGCTTTGCTACTCCATACGCTGTATCTCCAACGCGGATGTAAGCCTTTTCAATTGCTCGTCACGTGCTTGTGATGCAGAAGAGAACCCAGAATCACAAGAAGAAGGCTTTGGTCCAACCCCAAATTCTCTCAAGTATCCTTTCTTCTTACCAAGAACCACTATTGATATATCCTCTTGCCTCATCGGTGTTCCAGACTCAATAGACTCATCCTGCACCATTGTCATTTGCTCCTATAATTGTAAAATATAAATGTTGTTACAATAAATCAAACACAATAGTTGCATGTCTAAGTGTCCAAATGATTAGAATATTTGCATGTAAATCACCGCATATAGGATCAATCTACAGTTTTGTCTTCTTGTTCTAATGAGTGTCCTTGTAGAAATCACAGATATCTGGCAACAATCCACCATTTTCCTTCACATGTGATAGGCCAAACACCAAAAAGAACACTCCTTCATTAATATGATAACATATTAAATAAGTGTGGATAAATTTAATAAAATCAATAAAATACATCTCACCGCAATGGTCATTGCTGTCGGAAAAGATTGCGACCCACTAGTGTGATTGTAGGGTAGCTTGCTCCTATTATTTTTGCCGGTGTCGTAACGACGCTACAATAATCCACATTGTAAGGGTTTGTTACATATATAGTTAAATAATGATAAGAGTACTAAGTAATATTGAAAGTGGTTAGATACTTTGCATGTGGATTAGAGTTGTTTATAAGTAGATAATTTGATCCTTCATTCTATATGATTTCACAAAGTTTGTTAATAATACATTATTATTTTATAACTAAATCATAACATACCTTGTTTTTAGGATCTAACCATACTTGGTCAATCAAATACTTCCAATCATCTAATCTGACACCTTTGTATGGATGAGCATAGGGATCAGTTCCCGCATCCACAGGTTTCTCCCATTTCTTCTTCATTCTACACTTCCAATCTTTACGTAACACATAACACTTTTTTTCCACAACTTGCTGGGATAGTGCATTGTCCTCATAATTATCCCCTATTTCAAATTTATCCTACAATCAATGCAAACCAAATAAGTAACATAACTGATGTAATGTGAAAGCTGAAAATATGTAGTTACAGTGATATTTAATTACAGTGAAGTTTACAAGCGGGGACTATCATTATAGAAGTAAAGGCGTTATAACAAAAGAAAGAAGTTCACTTTAGAAACCTTATTTGGAAAATGTTACTCCTGGGTAATAAAATTACTGCATTGTGGCCATGTTTTAAAAAATTCATTATTCACCTTCCCTAACACCCTTTCAAATTGCATCTAGTCCTCCAAACATGATGCCCATGCTTGAAGTCGTTTAAGTGACTTAATAAAATTTTAGTATTTAAAACCCAATGTGAATAATTTTTGAAAAGTGGTTTGCTATAGTGTTTTTAGGACATGCTCTTATCGTTATCTGGTTCATCTAGGAACATAAATATTTGTTCTTTTGATTGTCCAGATGGGGAAACATGGATTGGGATTAGCAAGCAGCATGGTTCTCTTCTTCATGAACCAGATGGAGCTTATATTGGTGAAGTACTGAAGAATGTGCAGATGGTTACTGATGTAATGGAAGCTTTTGTCAAGAGGGTTATTAATGGCAGAATCTGAAATAGCTATGGAGAAAGATTGGATTACACTAGGACAGGAAGAGATAAAAAAGAAGGCACTCCATGAAGGGATCATGTCTACAAAGTTGTAGGAAATGGAACAGTTTTCGATAGTTCACATAGCGTTCAATATTGTAAACACTTTGTATACTCAATATGTAATTGCACTTTTTGAAGCTTTCATAACCAACAAAGAAAATAAATTCCCATCTTATATGCACATGAAAAGGGCACTTTTTCCATAATCCACACATACTATGAAAGAAATTAAATCATACCTGGACAGCTTGTACAACAGCCCATTTTGTCGTAGGATCAGCAACAACCAACTGTTAATGCCTTGAATGGGGCATATCCTCCTAATCTGAATGCCAATCTCATTAGATCCTGAGGTCGCTAGCACACCTTTGAATGCATTGAATGTCTCAGTGATTGGAATGTGGAGCTTGTTTTCATTATTGTTGGCAACTCTTTTTTCTATTGCTTTTCCAACTGTTGGTCCCCATACACGCCTTGATGAAGATGCACCTACATATTTGATAATATTATTAGTGTATTTACAAATTTAAAAATATAAACAATAGATAAATTGAAGGTAGATGAAACATATTTAATTACCTATGCCACTTGTTTGACTTTGAGGAGATGGTGCATCCGTTTCAGACGGAGATGCTTCACAAGTCTCAGATCCATGTGGTGCATTAGTTTGACGGAGATGGTGTAATAGTCTTAGATCTTGACAATGCATTAATTTGAGACGGAGATGGTCCAATAGTCTCAGATCCATCTGTTGCAAGACCTTTCTGGAGAAGGTGTATGTGCATCGGTCGGGGGTGAGTAGGGTTCAATTAATGCCCTTTTCGGTGGTAGTAAATAGCGCATCTTTTTTGCAGGAGCCATTCTGTTACATTTTATCAAAGGCAAAGAGCACAATGAGCACATGGATAAGCACAAATTTTTAATGTGAAAACGTACATATACATCAACAGGTAATAATTAACAAATATATAAGTAAGAAATGAACATTTATGAAAATCTCAATTTCATACATATATATTAATCCATTTATGTAAATTTGCAAGTGATATTGATGGCATATATAACAAAAACTATTGTAGTATCTCCGCAATCAGTATGTATTAAATAAATACATCAAGGTTCTATGTCATGATTTATATAGTTAAACAATGTCAAATTCGTCTTCTTCTTGCTCATCATCGTTCTCAATGAAGTCATCTTCGTCGGTATCACAAATGAAAGCATCATCAACACCCTCGACTTGTGTTTGACTATGAGATTGTAAAACCATTGTATTTGGAATAATTTCACCTTCAATATCATCTCTACACAAAACCCCTTGATCGCTACCACCTCTTTCTTGCATACCGTTTCTGTCTATAATTGGTACAACCTCGGTGGTTTCGTTTTGTTGGAACACACTATTGAGAGCATCATTAGGTAAACCATCCATCTTTGGCACATTCCAGATTTCTCGATGGTGGAATCGTTCTACAACTTTCCAATTCCCACATAATTTGGTATCATTAACGTAGAATACTTGTGCTACTTGAGCTGGGAATACAAAGGGGTTATGTTCATACCATTGAATTTTTACACCAACACTTGTGACATGTGTATCCGTGAGACAAGTCTTCTTGCTAGGAATGGCAACGGGGCGGGGCCGGGGATCACATTACTCGTCCCTGATCCCTGACGGTGAAAATTTTCCCGTTCCCGGCCCTGATCCCCGACGGGGAACCTATCACTGTACCCGCCCTCGCCCCTTAACGGGGATCAATTTCCCTAACCCAAAAATTCCTCGGTCTAGAAACAAAAAAAACCAATAATACAGTAGATCAACAAAATCAACAACAACAACAGATCAACAACATCATACATCAACAGTAGATCATCTACAATCTCTCATCATTTCAATTTGAGGTTAGATGAGGACCAAAGATGAAAAGTTCAGACTGGTAAACCATCTCAATGAGCATGTAGGTGTGTGAAGTTGGGATTGGCTACATGAATTCTTTTCACCAACAAACTCTTCACAGGTCAAATAAAAATGCCACCAACAAGTATGATGACTCCAGATAAAATTGCAAGATGAAACAATAAAGTGTTGTAAAAAAGAAGCAAGTTAGCATCACATAACTATTTCATATTATTTTAATGGCTACAAATATTAAAACTTGTTTATATAAGTAAAATGGTCAGGTCTGAAGAAATTTACAAAGATGAATACCTCTAACTGTCTTAATGTGTCTAGCAGCATAACATGTTTAAGTTGAAGAGATTTCAATTGATTTTGCAGCTCAGAGAGTTTATATAGCATGATAGACTCATAGTCTTTTATGATCACTTCATTGGTACCTTCTTGCAATAATCGCAATCGTAGCTTCTTAGTTGAAAACAGATCAACAACATTATACACAACAGATCAAAAAAAGAAAAATCAGGGAGATGGTAAGATCGACGAGATCGATGAGATCAGAGATTGGCGAGATCAGAGGAGGGAGAGTACATGAGATCGGAGGAGAGAGATTGGCGAGATTAGAAAGATCGACGAGATTGGAGATCGGCTAGATTAGAGGAGGGAGAGAACAGCGGAGGAGCCACTGCCGTGAGGAGCACCTGCAGGCTACAACAGAAAGAGAGAGAGGGAGAGAGACTGAGAGGAGAGAAGAAAGAGAAGTGAGTGTGAGTGAGTGGGAGAGAGAGAGAGAGAGGAAGACTCAACCATAAACATATATATATATATATATATATATATATATGGGGAATATTCGGGGAATTATGCGGGGATTATCCGGTTGCAGGGGAACCTATCCCTGTCCCTGGCCCGAAAACCGTCGGGGATTTAATCTTCAATACCATCCACGGTCTGTAGACGCGCTCTTGGGCTTCACTCTACAGTTCGGACTCCCCTTTTTGTTTGTTGCGGTTCTTAACCTGAACCAAAGAGTCCAACTCTGGCAAATCGTTTGAGAAAACAGATTTTTAAGAAAGAAGTGCAAACATGGACTGCTTTGCCAGATACAGAGTCGCCACCTAAATATTTTTAAAAAATGGGAAATTTAGGAAACCCTGACTTGGTGCCGAAGGCCACGTGTCCGTCATCACCAAAGTTGGCTTGGCTCGGGAGCTTGGGTACGATCGGGAAATGTCAGCTATGAGCACCCCCTTTCGCCCGGTCCGAAGACCGGCCTCTACTAACCATGATATCCGTTTTTGAAAACGTTATGTGTTCTTATTCCGATTATTAGCCTATAATTACTATGTTATGCGCGCAGCAAACAAGTATAGACTAGATCGCCTAATTTGGAAGTAAACATTGCATATCCGTTTGTTTTAAAAAAAGCGCTTTAGAATTTGCTACTCGCAAGTAGGCTAAAACACGGATTTCAACGAGTTTTTCCAACTCAAACAATCCAACCTCCATCCACAGGCATTCAGACAGTTTATCTCATATAAGCATTTAGCCACATGGTAATCATGCTGTCATGTTAACATTCACACGCATGCGAGATGCTAAAGCATAAATACTTACATTGTACTCCGTGCCAAAACAATAAATAGTTAGCAAAAATGCATGCCCTAGTTCATGTTAGAGTGACTAATGCATCGCATGCAGAATGTGATTAGGATATGCTCGGCTAACCCTAAAATGGCATGTGAAAGCAATCATTTGGTGCACGTATTCAAGTTAGATTTGAAGATACAATGCGGTTTGTATGATGTACCGAGCCCGGTGCATGTAAGACAAATGTATGGATGCACGCATGCAGTGCATAAGGTATGCTAAAATAAACGTGCCCTAATCTACCATCATAAGCAGGTAAATAAAAGGGAAGAAAGAAGTGGGGTTGGAAGACATGCACACCACTCACACACGCTTATTACAGATTTGCCCTCACCCGGAGGGACCAAAAGAATATACAAATTAATTAACTACGCAAGCTAATTAAATTACAGACCCATTAAATTAATTAACAAATTAATTAATCTAATTAAAATAGTAACCGCCTCGGGAAGAGGCCAGATGCACGCATGCTCGGGACTTGCTCGGAATCGCACTGCCATTTAGTCTGCCTCTGTTTTCCCTGCTTTGCTCCTCTGAAAACTGCCAAAGTCTCAGGAATGCCTCTCAGGACACTGGGAATCACCCCCGGCTGAGTAGAATAGCCACCGGCAATGAATTGTGGTCATCGGCACAATTTATCCATCGGCTGATGACTTACTGCCGGCCGGCACAAATGTTGCCGGTCGGCAAACAATACCTGCAGAACCTGTAACTCACAGCAGCAGAGGGCAAAACTTGCATGGCAATACAATTCAAACAATGTATGCACCAATCATGCCCCCTATCATGTTTGTGACTCAAAGGGGTATGTGCCTCGATTCTCGGGCCACCAATCACGCATTTCCATGCATGATGGCCTAAAGAATTAAGTGTGCAACTTTCATGACAATAAAATGCAAAATTAAACAAAGCCCAATTCCTATCACCAAATCAAGGAACAAGGCATGCATGCAAGATGTAATGCAACCTAGGCATGCAAGCTAAGGATGCAACATGGCATGGCAAGGCACTTATGCAAGTATACAAGCAAACATGAGGTAAGCATGCAACCAAGCAAATGATGGTCTTAAACATGACTTAGGCAACTCTAATTAGGCCCAAAACCAGTGGCCAAAACCAAGGAAATGAAGGCCAAAATGCACACACACATGCATGCAATCATGGTCCAACATCTTAAGCATAAACAAGGCAACTCTTAAGTACACTTAAAGAGACCAAACAATAGACAATTAGCATGCAACACCAGCTCTGAAATGGCACAAAATAGAGGTGCCAAACCAATTAGTTCAAGCAAGTAAAGCATGCAAAATGGCCAAGAATTCAAAGCAAGCTAATGATGCATTGAACTACACTTAGCAAGGCAAACATGGCATGCATTAAACAACTAAAAACAGATTTTTAGCATGTTAAAACAAGGCCAAAAGACCACTTAAATGGCATCTAAATGGCTCAAATCCAAAGGCATACACAAATGCACTTTCAAGGAGCATACAACACAAGCTCATAAGGCGTTAAGGAGGCATGCAAGGCAAGCATACAAACATGTTAAAGGGACTGAAATAATATAAAAAAATGACTCCAATCCACTAAATCAAAGCAAACAAAGCATGCTATATACTTACATACTTAAGGCCAACAAGCCCAAAAATGCAAAGAGGCTATATAATGCATGCTAGGGGCGACTCAAACAACCTAAGACAGACCTAAAGCATGGAAAAATAAGCACAAAAGCTTCACAAATCTAAGCCTAAAACATGCTAAAACAAAGGCACACAACCTAAGGCATATTAAGGCAATCACAAGGCATTACAAGGTAGGTATGCAAGGCATGCATGGTACACCAAAACCAACTTAAAACCATGTTATATTATGGCAATATAAGCATGAAAAACAGTCATGGCATGCTCAACACACACTCAAACATGGGCTCCCTTAAGAGACCAAAGATGGTCCCTTTCAAGGACAACAAGGAGGAGGGGTGCCCCCCTCCTTCTTGAGACTTCAAGGCACCATCTCCACCACTGAAATCCCTCAAGATTTCAGTGGTGAAGAGGCCCAAACACCAAAGTCTCGAAACTTGCACAAAATAGCACAAAAATGGGGCCTTTCAAGGCCTAAGGGTGGTCAAACACACCAAACCACAAAACACTCTTAACAAACAATCAAGAGGGCCTAAAAACAGAACTTTTTTATGTTATACACTAAACACAAAAACAGCTCTAAGATAGGTAGAAATAGGATGTAAAAATGGGATAAAAAGGACTAGTTTCTTACCATTGAAGCCTTTCTTCAACAATGGTGGTCTTGTTGCCTCCTTGAGCTTCAATCCAGTCAAAAATAGCAAGGACAAGCCCTTAGAACCTTAGTATCAAGAGGATGGTGTGATGGTAGGTGTTTGTGCACAAAACTAAGCCTAAAACACACACAAAGGCAAGAGAGGGAGAGATATAGATATAGGTTAGATACACTAATTTAAACCCTAATACCAGAGCTCTCTAACTCTCTTCTCCAATTTGTCTAACCCTTGAACAAGGGAGAGAAGGCCTCCTCTTATAGAGGAGCCAATCTTGTAAAGCTTACAAGGTAAGCTAACAAGAGGGCCATCCCTCCATACACGTGTATGGAGGGGAAGAAAATGCCAGCCAACTGTTTCAAAATATCTCCAAAAGCAGCTGAACAGTAGTCGGCTGGGCAAAAATGTCATTTTGACAAAAATGACTGCCGACCGGCAACATACATTGCCGATGGCAACAAAAAACCAGCCGGTGGCCTCTAGCCACTGCCGGTGGTGTGTGGGGATGCCTCACAAGGCATTCCCTGCCCCTCCAAGGCAAAACACAAGTGTTTGGTGCAAAACCAGACACAAAACGGTCGAGTTCGGAGATCCTGAGGCAGGGCGCGTAGCCGAGGACTCCGGGAACTCCAAATGAACACAAACATGGATAATCATTGAGTGTTCAAACGGTGACGTCCAAGTCTTGAGGACGGTAAAAAATGGGGTGTCTACACGGTCCTATGGGCGATAATTTTCGAGAAAAACCTATTCTAATTGGGGTTGGGGGATTGGGTCCCCGTCGGGCTGGGTTCAAATTGCCATCCCTACTTCTTACTACTGGTGTTATACTATTCACATTGGTACAAAACAACTCGATGTCTAAACAAATATGTCATTTCCCACACTTTGCTCAAGTAACTGTAGAAATGCATTGAATGACCTCATGATCCCCTTTTACAACCAACACACTATTTTGAGTTTTAAGACGGTTATCACGGTCGATGGTATGTAATCGAACACCATTAGAAATGCATCCCGAATATGTGTTGACTATTACACTAGGACCATTGGCCAATGACCGCAATTCATCGGTTGCTTCTGGCAACCCTTGATTCCGCAACTGATTTATCTACATAAGCAATATGTGTTATGTTACTTTGTTGAAGGTGGTTATAGCATAATGTGCTCAAATGTTGGATAAATGGATATATCTTACACATTCTTTGAATCACTTAGAAATTCATCACGTTGCCTCTTTGTGGTGTCACATGCACTTCCATTTTACAAATTGTTCTTGTGTTCCCTAGTTAATAAGAAGAGTAGATAAGTAAGACATATAATTACGAATAATCGGACAAACATAAATTTGCTCTTTATATTTTTTCTAGTGTGAAAACGTACTCTAGATATTGTTCCACGTCAAAACTATTGTATAAGACAAACCACTAAGCCATCTCTTGTTCATGGACAGACACATCTGGTGCCCTACTGATTAGACCAAATGGACAAACTTTTTGAGAGAAGATGGCTAACCCCAAGTTGTGGTCACCACCATCATCATTCCTTTCTTTTCGATTAAACATTGTTTTAATTCCATCAAGATACATTGAGCAGAAAGTTGTATACTCTTTAGAAATGTATGCCTCCGCAATTGAACATTCAGGATGAGCTTTATTGGCAACAAATCCTTTTAGAATTCCAAGTAGCCTACAAGAGAAATTTTTTTTACCATGTCTATACTATACAACAATATAGACTACCATTAAAGGTTGATGGCCGTGATATGGTCAGAGCATAAATAATTACCGTTCAATTGGGTACATCCATTGATATTGCACTGGCCCTCCAAGTATAGCCTCGCTCGGCAAATGAACAACCTAGTGAACCATGACATCAAAGAAAGTTGGAGGAAAAATCTTCTCAAGCTTGCAAAGTACAAGTATGATTTGATCTTCTAGCTTCTCTAAATCTGTCACTTTCAACGTCTTTGAACACAGTTGTTAGAAGAAATTTCCTAACTCTAATAGAGTCTTACCAATTTCATTGTTAAGATCCCACGCATCCCAATCGGAAGTAGTCGTTGTACAAGTACATAACAATCATGACTTTTGAGGCTTGAGATTCTGCCACTGTTAGTATTCATGCAATTGGAGATATTTGCTACATAACCATAAGGATACTTGATTGATTTCAAAAAAGCACAAAAGCCTTGTCTTTCTTTCGTTGATAATGTGTACACAATTGGAGGCTTCATAAATGACCCATCTCTATGCCTCTGTAGGTGTAACTTCTTTTGAATTTTTAAATTTGCTAAATTAATCCGTGCTTTTTCTGTGTCCTTGTTCTTCCCATCCACATTTAATAATGTCCTCATCAAATTGTCACAAATGTTCTTCTCTATGTGCATGACATTAAGGTTGTGTCGACCAGTAAGGCAACTCAAACATAATGCTTCTCTTTGCCCAATTCAACACTGCATTTTCGTCCATTTGTCTTTTCTTGTTATTTGGATGTTTTCCAAATGGCTTGTATGTCACAGTCTCAATTTGCTCTAATATTTGCTCCCCTGATAACTCCAACAGTCTACACCTAACCTCACTTTGTCCGTTAAAAACTTGCTCCTTCGTCATCTGTGGTTCTCGGGAAAGTAACGATGAGCATCCGTGTACCCTATCTTACTTATTAACCTTTGTGATGATGCGTCCTCGTTACAAGTGAAACAAGCCAAATAACCTTTAGTAGTCCACCCGGACATGTTACCATATGCAGGGAAGTCGTTAATGGTCCACATCACTGCAGCATGCATTTTAAATGATTGTTCATTTTTGGCATCATAAGTTTACACCCCATCCCCCTATAACTCCTTCAACTCATCAATTAATGGCCATAAGTAAACATCGATATCTCTTCTAGGTGCCGATTGTCCAGGAATAAGCAATGATATCATGGAGAAAGGCTCTTTCATACACTTCCACGGTGGAAGGTTGTAAGGCATTAGGATAACGGGCCACATACTGTACGATGTGCTCATATTTCCAAATGGATTGAAACCATCGGTGACAAGCCCCAGCCTTACATTTCATGGATCCATGGCGAACATAGGATGTTGTCGATCAAAGTCTTTCCATGCCTCAGCATCAGCCGGATACCTCAAGATTCTATCATCCATACGTTTCTCCTTGTGCCATGTCATATTTGTAGCGGTTTCTTGGACATATGCAATCTCTTCAATCTTAGTGTCAATGGAAAGTAACTCAATATCTTGTGAGGGATCTTCTTACCCTTTCCATTGTCCAACTTGTATCTAGGCTCTTTACATTTGGGGCAATTATTAAGATTTGCATGCTCTTTCCAAAATAGTGCACAGTCATACCTACATGCATGAATGGGAACGTAGCCCAAACCCAAGTCACGTAAGAATTTTTTGCTAGCATATATGGTCCATGGAACAGTCTCATCACACTCGGGTAGAGTGTCCTTGAAAACTTTCATAACCATATCAAATGAGTTATTGCTTCACTTGTTGTACACCTTAATATGAAGCATCTTAATAAAAAATGACAACATAGTGAACGTTATGTAGTTCGGGTATAGTTTATGTTGAGCATCTTCAAATAACTTATCAAAGTTTTGCCCATTCACACTCTCAAAAGTAGTAGGTAATTCGTCCCCTTCGTCATCCATTGCAAAATCCCTACAAACCTCTTCCAACATAGTAGGCAAATCATCTCCGTCATCCTAATCTTCCCCTACAATTTCACTATATATGTCATGGTGACCTTCATTGGGTATGAGAGGTTGAGCCATGGGAACAAGGTTCCCCATGGTGCACCCAAGTCTTGTAAGAAAGAGATATCCCTCTTCGAATCAAATGAATCCTAACAACATGGATCGTATGTATTTCGTCATTCAAGCAATTGATACATGGACACCGAAGCTTATCCTCCAAGCCTACATTTCTTATCGCAAATTCCATAAATGAATTCACCCCTTCTTGATACTCCCTACTGCTTAATCTAATTTTTATTGTCATCCAACCCTTGTCTATTTGAGCCATCTGAAAGGTTAAAGACAACCATTATAGTAATTAATCTACAAGATATTAGAGAAAGTGTTAGAAACTACAAAATATAAGGCTGGGATTATAAAGAAGACTACAATTTATGAATATCGGTGAGTTGTATAGTAGGAGTAGAATGTTAGAAAATTCATCCCATCTTACAAATTATTAAGAAGCAATAGGAGTTCTGTTTATAACCCCAAGTTTTCCAAAAATATAAACTTGTGGCTTGTAATAAACTACCCTAAACATTCTTAATGTTTATTTTGTAGGTGAAAGAAGCACGGGCTATTTTGGTGGTTTTATAGCCTGGTATTATGGGCCTACAAAAGGGCAAGAAAATGGGCAGCAGTAGAGCAAAATAATAAAGTGTTGACTTTTATAATTCATTGTGTTTGTCAACGCTAGTAATATATATAATTCATAAAGTAGTTAGCTGAAATCATTTTTTATAGTGACCTATGAATGTCTATGATTCTAAATAAATGAAGAAACTTCATTGATGAACATTAACACACCTTATGACTCCAACAATAACACCCATAATTACACATAAGTATGCAAATAAGTGAACAACATACACATGAGTGCAGTTGAAGAAAAAATAAATTTTTAGTCAGCCCATGTTGAAATATGTTAGGATTAACTTGCAATTAAAACAAGAGGTGAAATTGATAATGAAGCACCATGGCACTAAGGCAAGCCAGAGACACAACCAATACAGTCTAAATAGTCTAATTCTAAACTAAAAAGAAGAAATTGACACACAACTGTCATTATTATCATGAGCTGCATGATTGAATAGTCCAATACAGTCTCTAAATAGTCCAATTCTATGTCCCATTCCATAAAAATCTTCTACGTTAGTAGCACAGTTGTCATTATTATCATGAGCTGCATGATTGAATTCCTAAATGTCATTATTATCAGAGAGAGGAATTAGGCCATGCACTTGCACTTTATTTGGCTCTGATTTCTGACATAACCACCTCTTACAAGTTAGAACAACAAAATCTCCAATCAAAGAAAGATAAAAAGAAACAAAGCAGTTCCAAAAAAAGAAAAAGAAAAAGAAAAAAAAAAAGAATAGTCAACACACATTTAAAAGCTGATGTGCACTTAATTTGGTAATGAAACTAGGCATATTGTCTTCATCTCCTATAACAAATTATGATATTCTTAACCTGAAATCAACACAGTGAGCATGGGATTGAACATAGTTGACTTCTTCCATTTAGTTCAAGTTGAACTAATGAAAATGATTGATACATCCATTTTACAAAACTCACCTAATGAAAGCTTTGTTCCAGTAATAGTAAGGGCAATGAGAGATTCAAAAAAATAAATTTTCTATAAACTAAAATAAACAAATGACGCATGCGATGCTTGCTACATTAAGAATTGTTCAAATAGGGTTCTACAATTCCACACCAAATGTACAATTTATGTTACACTTATGAAACAAATCAATCAAAAGAACAAGGCTAATATAGATACTGTAAAATATATGTCATGTTTTAGATTTTAAATTTGGTAGGTTTATAGTGCTAATCCAGATCTTTAACTAAGTTCTAGTGATTTCCAATTTTGTTCAGCCATGGCATTTATCACCAGTTAGGTTTCCTTGGTTCTTGGGTTACAGCAGATTAAGTCATAACCTTACCCAAACTCGTTTATTCTTTGAAGCCAGTAACCACATTATCAGTTTCATGATTTCATGACACTCTGGGATTCATTCTCCTAATTGGCATAGTACAAGGTGCCAGTCATATTTGCTGAAGTAAATAAAACTAGTTTTAGCCAAGTGTTATACACAAAACTAGTTTCTTACAACATTTCAAAGCATTTTCCAATGGTGTGCACCGATGGTCTCATGCCTACGCCAAAATTTGGCATTGGCGCATAAAAAAGCCACTCGCAAACAATGTGCCAAAAATTGACAGCTTTTTCTAATTTGAAAACTTACAATTATTAATATGTTGGGTGCTTTTAAATGAATTGACACCAAAAAGAGAGTGAATTGACACCAAAAGAGATTGATATTTCAAGGTAGTAGTTATGTCATTAGAGTTAATGGTAAATTAATGTTTGGAAGGGGCCAATCATGAGAGCTAATGACATAACTTTAGAGTTAATAATCTCATCAGAGTTAATAATCTCTGCTTGATATGTTGTCAAAGACTTTCGTTGACAAAAGATTTTGGTCAACTTTGATTTTGTGGCTGCCTGATGTATAATTCGAACATTGATGTCAAGATCATAAAAAAAACATGTGTATGGAACAGAACTAATGTCCTTCCCAATTGTCATAGGTCAAATCTGGCCACTGACAAAAATGTCAAAGGCTTGACCTGACCCATAATTCCACAAGTCCTCCCATCAACTATTAATTGAAGCGCCATGAAAGGTGGATTTGTTTTGTTAAAAATGAAAATGAAACTAGACTTTTGGCTTTGTATTCAAAAGTCAATAATTAAGGTGGCTTGTCAGGAAACATAAAACATAATATAAGTTTTTTTAACTTTTAAAAAAGACGGAAAAAAAAGAAAACTAGTTTGGTGAACGTTTTGATAACAAAAATAAGGAAACATGCTTGGTGAGTTGACGGAGATGGTGGCAGTGGAAAAATAAAAAATAATTTTGGTGAGTGTTATATAAACAAAAATAAGCAAATATACTTGGTGATTTGACGGAGGTACTGGCCAGAGATGGGCGCCAGAGATCAACCAATGGTGGTTTTCAACCACTATTAAGTATTCTGAAAATTATATTGAAAATGAAATTAGTGGACAAAATTTATTCTTGTTTGAATCTGCACAATAAACTTCATTTTCGGAGTACACAATACTTTGTTCATTTTGGTGAAAAAAGTTTTCCACGATTTCTAGCATTTGGTACAATAGAAAATGAAAGTCTAACGGAAAATATGTTTTGAAGTCAAATAGAAAATGAGCCGATCTTGACAGAAAATATTTTTCACTTTTAAAAAGTAAAACGTTTGTTTGGACCTAAAAAGACATTAGAGTCTTATAAATACTACCACCATTTTCACCACCACTCTATTGCCATCATTCTACCAACACCACCATCACCACTCTTGCCACTACCACCACACAATGACAACCTCCACTCTTGTCACTACTGCCACCTTACCACCACCACCACCACCACCTACTACCACCAACGCCTCCAAACAAGGATAACTATTTAAAACAACGAAAGTTGTCCCTTTTTAAAAATATTATTATCTAGTCTTCTGTATCTATTAACTAGTGATGGTTCTGTTCCTGAGGATTAATTTGTGCATTTATATTATGAATGAAAGGGGGATGATTTCTATTGGACATTCAACTCACCTCAAATCTTAAAACTTGTTATATGTTTTCACTAATTAATATACTAAGAGATGACTTGCGGCATAGAAGAGTTGTTTTTCTATTATTAATATTTTTCAATTTCAATGCATTATTCTTAATATAGTACTTATTTACTTGAACCTGAACCTAATTAGCTTTCTTATTTTATTCATATTGTTGTAGGAAATGAATATGATTTTGACATTTGAGAATATTATTGGTTTCTGTCTTGACCAGTTGTTCCAAAGCTTAATCAAACCATTTCCCACAGGTTTGGTGTAGTTTAATTCCATAATTTCTATAATTTGATTTTATTCCAAATTTCTAGGAACAATTGGTAGTGTTTGGCCTTTGATTCCCCTCTAAACCTCACAAAACCAATCTGTGCTCACCCCTAGAGTTCGATGATAGATATCACAACACAAATAAATGATCTTCGTAGGGTTGCACGATTTGATTTTACATCGTCATTCTTTGATTTGATCTAGAGGAAATTTATCATTTTAGAAGTTGTTGCACTTTAAATTGCATCAGCTCAACAAATATATGGTGAATGAACTTTATCTCATGAGAAGAATGAGTATTATTGAAACTTGCATACATCTGTTTATATCAATCAATACAAAAATTCAAGCAATCTTAGTACAATTCATTGTGTCACAAATTTAAAATAGCCACATTTAGATATTCTTGCATATATATACAAATAAAGCAGACATATTGGGTATTTTTGGTTTGGATTTGTAGAGTGATTTTGGAAAAAAATTTCTAAAAAATTTGTTTGGTTTGTAAATTTTCTAAAACAATTTCCAAAATCACTTTCTTTCTCTTACTTATCAATCAATCACTTTTTCTCTCTCCTCTCTCCTTCTCAATCACTTTTTCTCTCACACACATCTACTTAATTATAACAAAATATCAAATCATTCCAAACTCCCAAACTCTAAAACTACTTTCAAAATACACAACCAAACAAACCAAAAAAATTTCTAAACTCTCTCCCCAAAACAATTTTTAAAAACTACTCTCTCAAAATCAAACCAAACATACCCATTATACATTTCCTAACCTTTATAGGAGAGTGAACCAATCACAAAGAACATGTAATAAAAGGTCAGGTACAATGCGTCTACATAACCTAGGGCCATCATAACACCGCCATACCACATATAAGAATCCACATTAAAATCTATGTGATCAAGAAAATAGGCTTGCAAAATTTCAATACATATCAACTTATATGATTCTGTATCGACCGGTACCTAATGCTAACATTTTCCTTCCAATTTACTCAAATAGTAACAGATACAATTCAACTATAGCAATATATTAATTTACGGTAAATGCTAACAAGTGTCCCTTGAACATTGTTTGATGTTGGGATTCGCATATACAAGTATTTTGGAAATGGTGAAAAGGTTAAAAAAATAAAATCAATGAAAAATGTATGAAATTAGAGAAGTATCTTGAGTTCCATACTTTTTATTTTTATTTTCATTTTCTTATGCCTTGGAGCACTTGTTATTGAGACTCTCAATTTATTTCTAATTTTGAGAATGCATGGAAGAGTGCAAAGATGAGCGCACTTTCACTGAGCTTCCATTGTAATTATCATGTACAAGTCTTGAAAATTAAGTTTTCATTCTTATTTATTATTCATGCTTATCCCAAAAGTGTAGCTCCTTTAAGAGAATTGATGATTCATAGTGCAAGCTAGTGTCCTTGAAGCAAAATCTATGTTGTGTGTTGACTGTTGGCAACAAAAGTTTACTATGAAGCAAAATATGTGATGTGTGTTGATTGTTGGCAACAAAAGTTTACTACGAAGGAAAATCTGTGTTGTGTGTTGACTATTGTCAACCAACGAAGAAATTTTTTCCAAAATTTTCCCCAAATCTGCTTCTATTTCACAAATAACTTACAAAAGCTTAAAATTTTTTTTGATTCTCATTAAGTATATTTCCCAATATAAAAAGGGATATTTAAAGAAAGAGGAGAAATAAAACACTCCAAGGGAATATCACAGATTGGGGGACTTCATAAACAACAGATTGAAATCCTACTATTGACATATTCCAGCAGCAAACATCAACAGAAACATTGATAGTGAGAGGGAGACACAGGAAGAGACTGAGTAAGTGAGAGTGATACAGAGGATTTATACCTCAAATTGTTTTTAGGGAGAGTTGAAGATGCTCTAAAAAATCGTGATGGTGAGGGCCCTGGTGGGTGAGACATTGTAGAACAAGACGAGTATGAGAAAGAGGAGTAAGAGAAATCAAAGAGAAAAAGTAAGACACAGAGATATAAATAGAGAGAGACAGAAGGTTAAAAAAAACAACAATGATAGGTGGCCCGAAAAAACATGGCTCGAATGGCTCGAAACACACAAAACGACGTCGTTTTGGGTGTAAAACGACGTCGTATTGACACATTTGAGCCCTTCAACCCACAAAAATTCGGGTCACCAAACATTTTCTTAAAAAAAATACCTAGATGAAAAAAAAATGGCGAAGATGAATCAGAAATGGCGAAGACGGACGGCGGTGCAGACGGTGGAGAGGCGAGAACGACAGATGGCAACATTGATGGTAAGGTAAGGTGATTGGTGCGATTGAGGTGTGATCGAATTTGATTGAGGTATGAAAGAGGCGCATATTTATTTTTAATATAAGTGTTTGAATTAGTAAAGTTATCCCCTACAAACATGTTGGGCGGTTGATTTTTGAATACGCATTTAGATATCAAAACGACGTCATTTTGATATCTGCGACTAAATTATATTAGTCGCTAAAAGATCATATTGCTCCCATCAAGTTTTCATTCTCCCGCCAATATTTTTGGCGACAAAAATTTTAAATTGGTCACAAAAAATCGCTTTTTTGCAACAAAAATATTTTTAGTCGGTAATAGTACCAACTTTTGGCTACGAAATTTTATTTTGGTCTGCAAATGTCATTTTTTTTCGATCAAAATTTTTTTAGTTGGCAAAAGTGGTCAGTAAATGTGTAATTTCTTGTAGTGTTAATATTTTGATTTGTTTTTAATCTAAACCATTCCCCTATTTTTGTTAAGAAAAATCAATAAAAAAAAAGGTATTTTAGTCATTAAACTCAATAAAAAAGATATTTTAGACATTTTTTTGTATAGACAAAAATTCTAAAATAACTAAAATACCTACATTGAGTTTAATAATTAAAATACTCTTTTTCCAGTAGTTTTGTTTAAAGGTGAATGGTTTGGATTGAAAACAAATCAAAAAATTATGATTTAAATTGATAAAATTAAATATTCAGAATTTATTTTGTTACAAGGTTAAATTATAGTTTTTTTTTGGTCCTTACTTTTTTCTGCTCAACCTTGAGTAAAGAATGCGACATATTCATCATTAGCTATTTCGGGATAGACAATGACAATATTTCTTTTTCTGGTAGGGAGATTTGTTTGTGTCGAGCCTCAGGACGAGGAGAGTTTATTATTTTGCTAGGTATTTTGAAGATTCTTTTATTTGGTTACGAAAATCAAAAAAGTTGGAACCTTGAAAAAAATTGATAGCCTTTAAAAAATTATAAACAAAAGAGTTGGTTCAAAATTTTTGCCCCGACTTTGTAGGGCCTTTCATAGGCCTTTGTTAAGAGGTGCATGGGCCTTGTGAATTCTTGCATTTGTAAAAATTTCATTTATTGTTATTATTGTTATTCCTTTTATCATGACTTAATTTTTTATTTGTAATTGGTTTACAACAACGTGTTTTAACTATGGGGCCTTGAAATGAAGAGCAATGAGGCTTAAAACAAATGTTTGCTTTGAGCTTTAGCCGCTCATGGGTGATGGGGTGGTAGAAAATGTTTTTCTAAGTAACTCAAACTTTGTACACATTTTTTCAAGGCATATAGTTTTTTACAAAAAATATATTTCGAAAAGTAATATGACAGTGGTTGTGATAAATGTAATGGGGGTGGGAATAGGAGTAATGACAGTAGCAGTGATAGGAGGGATAAAGAGGCGGTGAAGGTGGCTATAATAATTGTAGGGTAACAATACTGATAGTGTATCTTCATAAGACTTGTACCAGAATATATTTTCCACCTAACTAACAAGTTTATTTTTTTATTGAATATGAAAAAAGCTTTTTACCTAAAGAAGCTTGTTTTCTATTGAATGAATTTTGTTTTCTGTCATATCAAATACCAGAAAATAATTTTAAAAAAATTAAAACATTTTTTTGTCATTTTTAAGAAAACATTTTTTGTTCAAACAAATGTAACATAAATCATGGTGAGTGAATGGAAACTAAAAGAAGAAATGAAAAGTACCACTTTGTGTAGATAAGGTAATAGTGAGTTTGTAGACACCCCATTTTTGATGGCCTTTATGACTTGGATGTCCTCGCATGCACACCCGATGATGAGTGTATTTGCTCGCGAAGTGCTTGAAGTCCTCAGCGAAATGTCACAACTTTGAGCCTTTCAAACCCTACACCCCTGTTACCTCATTTTTGGACCAAGCCTTGGTCTTTCAAGCCTGCAGCTTTTGGTGGCCTGCCGACCACCTTTTGAGGCTGCCGGCCATCACTTTTAGGCTGTCGACCACTGATATGGCTTGCCGGCTATCAGTGTATTTTGTAGATATTTTATGCCAGCTGTGCCAGCTGTTTGCATAGATGCATGCATCTATCCCCACGTGTAGGGCTGGATCTCCTTGAGGGAATTTCATGTTTTCTATATATAGGAGGCCCCTCTCTTATGTTTTAAGGTTAGAAAATTTTGAGATAAAAAAATTTCCTTTCTCTACAATTCTCTCTCTCTCTACCGAATCTTTACACTTTTGCCTATAATTCCTTAACCTTTGCCTATACACCCTTAACCAAATCTTCTCATCTTTGAGCTGAGGTGTTCTTGAGCTTGGTTTGAGTTCTTGAGGGTGTTATTTGCTTGGTTTAGTTGCTTGAATTGCTTCTTCTCTTCAAGAGGTATAAGGCGTTACCTATTTTCTTGCATCCTCTACTATTATTGCTACTGTTTTTCCATTGTTTTGGGCTATCCAAACTCTATGTTTTTTGGGCTGAAGCTTGGGTTTAAGGCTATTAAAAGTTAGCCCTTCTTTGTATCTTGTTTTGGAGGCCTTTGTCCTTGTGTTTCCCACCTTTTTACTATCTTTTTTCAAGCTTTTAAACACTAATTTTTAGAGTAATTTCAGTGGCCAAAATCATGTTTTGAAGTCCAAATTTGGAGGGGTTAGCCTCCCCTCCTTGTGTCTTGCTTACTAGCCTAGTTTGTGCCATGTTTTAGCATTTTAATCTAGCCATTTTTAGCTCAATTCCAGCATGTTTTAGGACTGATTTTAACCTGTTTTAGCACTTTTTTGGGCTGTTGGTTGCATTTGAGCTTTATTTTGCATGCTTATAGTGTCATAGTCCTCAGGAGTTTGGTGTTCTAGGTCTTAGACAGCATCTTGTTTGAGTTGATAGCATTTATTTATGCTTTTCTCACTTATTTTCAGCACTTAATCATCTTTGCAACCTCCCTGTTTCTTGGTTTTTTGTTTTGCTTTGAAAGTGGTTCAAACTATTTGTTTGTTTAAAGAATGAGATTGAGATGTCATGCTTAACGGTTTAATCCCTTAGGGGGTTCATTACCAACAATATGATGTCTCTTTCATGCCTAAAGCAACTTTTGGTTTGAGCTCTCATTCCATTAGAGGACTTAATCTCACTCTTTGGACTCAATTGATTAAAGGATGGAAAGGTAACTAAAATAGAATAACTAAAACTTGGAATAAAAAGTGAGAAAGATAATAATTTGGTTGTGTTCAATTAGACGTTAATTGAACACATGGAAACTTGAACCATTTCATACTTGGTAGTGATGAAATAATTCAAGTCTCCAAGGTCAACTTCTTCCCTTGATCATTCATGAAAGGAAGAGGGTTTGTGTCTCATTTCATTGCATTTATTGAACTTGCACACTTGGTTTCACAAGCCATCATGCAATGAAATTGCATCCATTGATGATTTGTGGACCTAACTTGCTATTTCTTTGATTTGCTCATGAAAAGAAGGGGTGAGTTGTGCAAACAAACCCTTGAAACATCCTGTATATGCTCTGTTTGTCCTCTGTTGCAGCAAGATGAACCTGAGCAACAGTGGTCGGCAGGTGGCTGGCAGACCACCTTTGATGGTCGGCCGGCCATCACTGGTGGTGCAGCAAGATGAACTTGAGCAACAGTGGTCGGCAGGTGGCTGGCAGACCACCTTTGATGGTCGGCCGGCCATCACTGGCCGGCTGACCACTGATGCAAAATTGAGTAGTGTGTTGGTAAGGTGGAGCAGAGTTGTTCTGGAAGTGGGCAACAGTGTTGGTGTTCAATTGTGCAAATAGAGGCATTCAGAAGCAAAACAGTGGCTTTTCAGATGGAAACCAAGCATGCGCATTTACATCCCTCGTTTCTTGAGGTGTAGTAGTTAGTTGTTTAGTTTAACTATTTATTTTAATTGCGCTTGCGTTGTAATTAGTTAGTTAACTAGTTAATTAATTCAAGTGTTGTAATAACTAGTTAAGTAGCTTAGCTAGTTTTTTTTGTTTTGGTTTGTAATAGTTAGCTTAATTAGCTTTAGTTTTAATTAGTTAGTTAATTAGCTTAGTTTATTCGGACTTTCCTTTGTGAGAGCGCATTGTAATAATGTGTATGTCTTCCAACCTCACGTCTTTCTCCTTTTTATTTACTAGCTTACGATGGTTAGTTTAGGGACATCATGTTTCAATTAGCATATTCCAAGTTTGCATCCATTTGTATTGCATGCACTAAGGCTCGGTTCATCATTCTAACTTGCATTGTTAGTTCAATACTTCTTTGGATACGTGCTTAGACTACATGCTATTTAATTGATCCATATGCTATGTTAAGTAGCCGAGCCTATTTAGATTACATATCACATGTCTTGCATTAGTCATCTTGCATAAGTTAGGATTATGCATTTTTCTAACTTATATCTCTTTTTTTTTGGCTTGGAGTACTAGGTGAGCCTTTACTCGCTTTAGCATATCGTATGTGTGTGATTGTTGCCATGTCTAGCATGCTTGCCATGAGGCTAATTGCTTAAGTGATAAATTGCTTGTATGCCTGTGGATGAAGGCTTGTTGCTTGAATTGGAATAATTTGAGTAATGTTCATATGTGTCACTTTTTCAAGTGGTACATATTTCGAAACGATTTTTAAAACAAATATGAACTCGAAATGTTCCAATTCTTGCAAAGTTAGTCTATACTTGTGTGTGTGCACATCACACAGTAATGCTAGCCTAATAAATTAGAAAAAGAGCGTATAATATTGATAAAAATCATATCATGATTAGTAGAGGCCGATCTTTGATCAGGCGAGTGGGGGTGCTCAAATGTATTCATGACCTTCCCCTCTCGTACCTAAGTTCCCAAGTTGAGACAATCTTGGTGATGACGGACACGTGGCCTTTGGCACGAGTCATGGGTTTCCTAAATTTCCCTAAAATAAAATATTTAGGTGGCGACTCTGTATCTAGCAAAGCAGTCTATTTTTCGCAATTTGATTCAAAATCGATTTTCCAAAAGATTTGCCGAATTTGGACTCTTTGGTGATTATGAATTTCACATTGCACTTGTGAGATTAGATTCAGAACCTCGGGAGTCCGAACTGTAGAGCTTATTTCGAACTTCCGAAAAGAGGGGCACGAAAAAGTCGGGCTACAGTTTCTGGCGACTCCGTTGGGGACTTAGGGAACTTGACTCAAACTCATGATATGAAATTTTATCTACACTCATATGTTTCTTTGCATTGCATTTGCATTGGTGCGTTTAAATCACTGTGTTTTGCCATCTGCTATTCCTGGACGGTTTTCCGTAGGCTTGCCTGAAAAGCTTGCCAAAAGGCTAACCGGTCGTGGGCTCTGCCATGATGGGAACACAACCCTTGGATCTAGTTACCACTGTACCGTTTGATCTTCTTTCACTTCTCGGTGTTAGGTGTGAGAGATATATTAGGTAGTCTTGCTGAGGTACCCTTTTTGACTATTTGGCCTAGTTGCATATAGAAAGCCATAGAGATTGTTTCAAACTAGGACAGGATGCTTACCCAAATGCAGGATTGTGTGAAATCGCTTTGTTTGAATTGTGAACCCTAGTTCCTGACGAAACTAGGACAGGGTAACCCTACCCCTCATAGGGGTGTTTTGGATCTCATTTAACTGGTATGTGCTTTACAGTGAAACTGCATAGGAATGTGCGTATCAGTTGCAAGTTGGGTATCAGTTTTGGGGGCAGAATTCAGTGTTGAGTGCAGTCCTACAACTTTGATTACATCTATGTGTTGTTAACATCTGAGCTGAGGTGCTGTGCGGTTTCTGGTTTCTGCTTTCTTTTTGCTTTATTTCTTTTTGCTAGGTAGTATAACACCATAGCTTCGGACAGTTCGGATACCCCCCAAGCGCTCTGGACCCGTGTTAGGAGGCTTTACAGATCCGAAAATCTTGTTAGGGGAGAACCTGTGTTTGCTTCGCTCCCCCCAGTTACTAGATGGAGAAGAGTTAGGCATAATTCATTAGTCCAGCAATCACCTGCACCTAGTCAGGCTCAATCTTTTACATCCACTCCAGTACGAGATCACTTACCCATTCCGATGGCACAATATCCCCCGGTTAGCATGGAGGACCTAATCCACCACCTTCAGTAAATAGTTAAAACCATGCAGCAAGACGCTGCTCGTTAAGCCGAGGTCACAGCATGTCAGGCTGAGGTCATAAATAGGCTATAACAACAACAGCCACAGCTGGCAGCGGCTTCTACATCTCATGCACCTCCTACGGGTATCCCAACACTCGGAGCCATAGTCCATACTGCTAATGCCCAGGCTGAGAACCAGGGCAACCTGGTAGAGCTGATCTCACCACAAGCCTCCAAAGCACCTGCGTATCAAACTGAACCTCCATTTGAATTTGAGGTTGACTCGATTGTGTTTAAAGTCAACAAGCTGGAGAAGCTTTTTAGGAGAACACAAGGTGTTAATTCTATTTCCGACATAGAAGACGAGTATACCGACTCTGCGGTGACATTGCCAGACCGGTTCAAAATGCCACACACCGACCGGTTAGATGGCTTTGGAGACCCCATGGTTCACCTTTGGTTGTTTTCAGACATTTTACGACTGATGGGCTGACCAATTGTAGAAGCTCTCACTCTTTGGCTAACCCTATCTGGTGTAGTAGCCATCTAGTATGCAAAGTTGGAGGATTTGTGAAGCAGAGTTAGAAGGAAATGGCTGAGGCCTTTATTGCACAGTACTTCTATAACACACAAATCGAGGTCACAACTCGTGATCTCGAAGCAACGCGCCAGGAGCCAAAGGAGGGCTTTTCAGAATTCGTGACGAGGTGGAGGGCCAAAGCTTCAATGATGACCACACGGCCTTTTGAGAAAGATCAGATAAGAATGGTAGTTCGCAATTTGCACGGAAAGTTGTTGCAAAAAATGATCGTCTTACCTTTGTTCACATTCCCCGAGCTCCATGAGATAGGGGTTCAGATTGAAGACGCCATGAAACAGGGCTTGATTACTAATGAAAAAGAGCAGGCCAAGAGGCCTTTTGTGCACAGTTCCAATGCAACTGCTAGTGGTAGCATAGCTTCTGATGTGAGTGTTGTCACCACCACAACCAAGATCGCCAATCCCTTTGCCAATACAACTCCATAAACTTCAAACAACTAGGCCCGATCCTAAAGGACCTTTACCCCACTTTACATGCCTTTATCCCAAGCCATAAGGGTGTTGATCAAAAAGGGGCACCTCAAGCCATTAGAGCCTCATCCACTGCCTGATCCTTTTACACTAAAACACAACTAGTCAAGTACTGTGCGTTTAACCAGCAGCACGGTCACGACACCGACCAATGTTTCAGGCTGCGTCATGAGATTCAAGACCGCATCGACAACAAGGTGATTGCACCACCCCAGAAAGCAAATGTAACTACCAACCCTCTCCTGGCCTATAACTAGGTTCCCCCACCTCATAATCTAAACCTAATCCATACACTGGCCCTCCCTTACGACCCCAGCGTATATATTACCCCTTCCCCTTACCCAGACCGACGGTGTTCATTCCTGAAAGCACAACTTGTGCATGATGGACACGCCCATACTTCAACTTAAACCTGTGGTGGTGACAGTTGCAGTAGAAGGAGGCCAACCTTAAAGGAGAGTACGAGTCCGCTGCTTGAGTGCTCTGAGGATTTGATTGAGGAGGGGTATTATCCGTGTTGCTACATTATGCCGATTGATCAAATCAAGCCGGAAGTGGTATTGCCAACTATAGGGGGGTCAATGTGGTCAGAGAGGATGGCCCAAGTCAAGGTTTGGATGATCTGGCGGAGCTTGAGGAGGACTTAGACAACCTATAGTTTTTTGATGAACAAGATCAAAGGGATGTGTAGATTGACTGGTTCAATTTGAATGGGTCGATGGATAACTCTGGGTGGTTGAGTGATGAACTCGACAGTAAGGAAGAAACTGAAACAAAATCGGAAGAAAAGGAAGCATGAATTGCTAAGGTGGCCGGAATGGCCAATGAAAAGGGGAAACTGCCGGAGAACACCAGCGTGAATGATTTAGCTCAAGAACTGGGCACTGTAAGTACCGTGGATACAGAACAGGAAGCTGCGCTGAAGCAGTTTGCACAAGAAAGGGATCAAGACAAACAGGAAGCTGGAATGGCCCAACACCCCGTAAGGAAACTTGTGAGGTGAAAGTGATACAAATGGAGCCGGATAACTATTTGTTGGCTGCCGAAGTTAGGTGGTGGGATGATGATGATCTACTTCTAGCTCACATCGACGAGGACTGGGATGCGTGTCTGCCAGACAATACCTAGTATGCAAAAAAGATAGACCACATGACGAGAAGTGGGCGGTATTTTAAGCCACTGCACTTAGACCAAGCTGAGGCCTCTGGGAAAGATAAGGAGGTTGAAAAATAGAAAGAGAAGCAGCTGGAGGAAGAAGCAGTGTCGAAGTAACTGAAAAAGATCTAGGCCGACATCTCAATTTGGGGTTTGCTCATGGCCTCCTGGGTGCATCAACAGGCTGTATTATCAGCAATGGACAAAGCCAAATTGTCCATTGACACTACTCCTGAACAGTTTGTGGGATTAGTTTTCCCAGGTGGCGCCGGGCCAACCCTACCTTTTCTGATAAAGAAATGCCGCTGGAAGGCTCAGCTCACAACAAACCCCTGTACATATCCGTGGAGTGTAGAGAAAAATGGGTGCCAGTGGTGTTGATCGATACTGGGTCAGCTATCAATGTTTGTCCGTCTTGCACAGCTTATGCCATCGGCCTAAAACTAGCAGATTTTGTGTCCACAGCCCAAGTGATTCGGGCATATTATAATACCAGCAGGGAGGTTATGGGCACGGTACAAATCAGAGTCCAGGTGGGCCTAGCTCAACAGGATGTCGAGTTCCATGTCCTGGATGTCCCGGCTACCTTTAATTTATTGCTAGGGAGACCCTAGCTGCATCAGGTGAAAGCTATCTCCTCCACCCTTCACCAAATGCTAAAGTACCCTCACGGGAAGTGAGTGGTGATTGTGTTCGAGAATTCGTCCATACATCCTCCAGAGGTAACTACACCGGTGCTGGAGATCGTTCATGGCGAGAAGGATGTATTTCTTTTAGGGGCCCGGGCAGTGCAGAACATCTTGGCAGCTGATGAGGGCATGAATGTCAGCGCCCAATCAATCTATTTCATGAATAAGTTGCAGCATGTGCCAGGAATGGGACTGGGAAGAAGTGGCCAGAAAGGCATCACAGCATTGGCCGATGTGCTGTATAATCCGCATACCTTTGGTCTTGGCTATATGCCCACCAGAGAGGATTAGGTCAAGAAAAGAGAAGAGATGGCAGGCAGAGCTAGAGCCAAGAAGGCTGGGAAACACTATGAGTTCGTTCATAGGCCGATCAGGGGAATGCTGAATGGCCACTTTGCTCGGGAGGGAGAAGACTTCCCATTTTGCAGCTTTCCTAAGCCCTAGCCGAATTCTGCAAAGTAGCGTGTTCCTGGCTTCAAAATTTTCTTCGATTTGCAGCTGCGAGATAGTGATGCCAAGGAAAAGGTTGAACCAATTATTGAAGCTGAAAAGAGCATGAAAAGTGACTCAACAACAGCGAGCTTGGAGTAGGGGCCGCATTGGCATGTCTCCTTGCAGATCCTTCGGCCGACTCAAAGAGCTTGGGAGATAACCTTACCATCTCCATGATCGGGGACCAACCGGGTGTGAACCCATCTAGCAGCATTTTGGATGCATTTGAAGCACCATCTCTCATTGGCAGCTGGAGGAGGGCTACCTGTCTAGTTGGAATCAGATTCCGATTCTTTTGAGTCCGAGTTTGGTATTCTTGGGGGTGATAACCCGGATGCCAAGGTCTTGTCGAGGTCCTCTTTTTCTTTTGCTTTTGAGTCGGTTGTAACCGAAGAGCTGGATGAACTGAACCTTATGAATGAGAACGCTGCTAATTCTAAGTATTTCTTTGCGCCGCTTGTTTATTGCATTGACCAAGATTTTTAGAATTTTAATGAAAACGAAGAGGAAGGAATTCCTCTAGTTTTGAAAAACTTGATTAATCGACAGAAGAAGAGGTTAGCAAAACCCCTTGCTGATGAAATCATTGCTATTAATGTGGGTACTGAGAAGGATCCGTGTCTGGTCCAGGTCGGATCCATGTTGTCTTCGGAGGAGCGCGAGCGCTTAGTCGCTTTATTAAAAGATTTCAAAGATGTTTTTGCGTGGTCCTACGAAGACATACCTAGAATCAATCTTGAGATTGTACAGCATCGGATCCTTCTTGACCCCGAGGCCGACTCGTCAAGTAGAAGTTGTAAAGAATCTGTCCGGATTGGGCATTGAAAATCAAAGAAGAGGTCACCAAGCAGATCGAGGCAGATTTCTTATTAGTATCTGAATATCCGACTTGGTTGGCTAACATCGTCCCAGTGCCGAAAAAGGATGGTAGAATTCGAGTGTGTGTGGACTTCAGGGATTTGAACAAAGCCAGTCCGAAGGACGACTTTCCTCTGCCGCACATCGATGAATTAGTAGACTTCACTACAGGTCATGCACTGCTCTCCTTCATGAATGGATTTTCCGGGTATAACTAGATTTTGATGGCACCCGAGGACAAAGAGAAAACTGCATTTACTACGCCGTGGGGAACCTATTGCTATAGGGTAATGCCGTTTGGTTTGAAGAACGCCGGGGCTACCCATTAAAGGGCTGCAACCACTATTCTGCATGATATGATCCACAAAGAGGTTGAGGTGTATGTGGACAATATGATTGCCAAGTCCAAAGAAAGAGAGGGCCACTACATTGCCTTGAAGAATCTCTTTTAACGGATCATAGAATACAGACTGAGGTTGAATCTGCAGAAGTGTACTTTCGGCGTAACAGCAAGGAAAATGTTGGGCTTTTTGATCACATAGAGGGGCATCGAGGTAGATCCTTCCAAAATCAAGGCCATCCTAGAAATGCCACCACCAAGGACTGAAAAGGAGGTGCGAGGCTTTTTAGGTAAAGTGCAATTCATAAGACGGTTTATTTCCAAATTAACCTTGACTTGTGAACCACTATTTGGTCTCTTAAAGAAAGGAAAGAAATTCGATGGGATGATCGATGTCAATTCACTTTTGAGCAGGTTAAGCAGTACCTTCAGAATCCGCTTGTGTTGTCATCGCTAGAGCAAGGAAAGCCTTTGATTTTGTATTTGTCAGTAACAGACACGACTATGGGATACATGCTTGCTCAGGAATCTAAGGATAGGGTGGAGAAAGCCATCTACTACTTGAGCAAGAAAATACTGGAATACGAGACCCGCTATACTCCGTTGGAGAAAGCTTGCTTAGCCTTGGTATGGGCTACCAGGAAGTTGAGGCACTACTTGTTAGCTCACTTCGTAATTCTGGTTTTGAGATTAGATCCCATCAAATATCTCTTTGAGAAACCAGCGCTTATGGATAGGCTAGCCCATTGGTTGCTTCTCCTCTTCGAATTTGATCTCAAGTATGTTACCTGCAAGTCGGTCAAGGGGAGAGTTGTGGCGGAGTTCCTGGCAGATCACCAATAGAAGGGGATGAAGCGGTGGAATACCTATTTCCAGATGAAGCCATTTTGCAAGTTGAGGAGGAGACTTGGACAATCTACTTTGATGGAGTGTCCAATCAATATGGTTATGGGATAGGTGTGTTGCTGATAGCACTCGACAATTCCCATATACCTTTAGCCTTCAAACTCCGGTTCAAGGTCTTTAACAACAAAGCAGAATATGAGCGTGTATCGTAGCTTTAGAAGCTGCCCTGGAACTAGGGGCAAAAAGGTTGGACGTCATTGGGGACTCGAACCTAGTTGTTTCTTAAGAAAATGGAGACTGGAAAGTCAAAGAAGAAAAGATGAAGGTTCATCATCAGACCCTGGACGTTCTGATTCCTAGGTTTGAAAAGCTGACTTTCACGCATCTACTAAGAGAGAACAACAGGTTCGCTGACGCTTTATCAACTCTATTGTCCATGATAGACATCCCTCTTAGAGTCCGAATACGTCTGATTATCACTGAGTACAGATACACGCTAGCCTATGAAACTATTGCCGCAATAGATGAAGTTCAAGATCAAAACCCTTGGTACTATGATATTTGGAACTTCTTGGAAAAGGAGATTTATCTACCAGGGACAAATGCCAAGGACAAAAGGGGAATACGGTGAATGACCGTCCAATTTATCATCCACGGAGGTAAACTGTATAAGAGAGGTCATCTAGGAATACACAAGTTGTGTGTTAAAGAAGATGAGTCAAAGCGCCTGATGGAGGCTATCCATGGGGGAGAGTGCGGAGCGCACATGAACGAAGTAATGTTAGCCTGGAAGATTCTCAGGCAAGGTTACTACTGGTCTACCATGGAGGAGGATTGTATTGGTATTGTTCGGCGATGCCACAAATGCCAAATTCTTGGTCTACCATGGAGGAGGATTGTATTGGTATTGTTCGGCGATGCCACAAATGCCAAATTCTTGCAAATTGCATGAATATTCCATTGACAAAACTGTACAACATGACTTCGCCATGGCCTTTCTTAGTCTGGGAAATCGACGTCATCGGCACAGTCACACCAAAAGGGTCGAATGGGCATGAATACATTCTGGTGACAATTGATTACTTTACAAAATGGATGGAAGCCCAGTCCTACGCAGTGTTGAAAGCATCACATGTGGCTAAGTTCATCAGAAATAACATCATTTGCCGTTATGGGGTCCCAAACGAGATCATATCAGATAATGGCTCCCATTTCAAGAAGGAGGTGATAGACTTGTTGAAGAAATACAACGTGGCTTTTCATAAGTCATCTACATACCGGCCATAAACCAACGGAGCTGTTGAGGCCGCCAACAAGAATATCAAGCATATTTTGCAGAAAATGGTTGAGACCTACAGGGACTGGCTAAATAAATTTCCATTCGCACTTTGGGGCTATAGAACTTCAATTCGGACGTCTACAGGGGCAACTCCTTATTCTCTTGTTTATGGGATGGAAGCTGTTCTGCCAATTAAAATAGAAGTCCCGTTGCTGCGAGTTATCGCTGAGTGTTAGATAGCAGAGGCAGACTGGCAACATAGCAGATTCGAAGAGTTGATGTTGTTTGATGTGAGAAGGCTAAAAGCATTGTATCACGTTCAGGGCTATCAACGCAGAATTGCTAGGGCTTTTAACAAGAAAGTTAAGTCCCGGAATCTCAAAGAGGGAGATTTGGTGCTGAAAGACAACCGAGCTCCCATCCATGACCCTAGGGACAAGTTCAGACCCAATTGGACTGGTCTTTACATCATCAAAACTATTTGGTCGGGTGGAGCTGTTATTCTCATGGACCTGGATGGCCTAGAATTTTCCCAATCGATCAACATGGACAAGTTAAAGAAATACTATCCCTGAGAGGCTCGCTAGGCCAAAAACCTGGAAGGGCGACCTAGGCAAAAGTTAGAGCATGAAAAATTAGAAATAAAGAAAAACTGAGCTCGCAAGGTTGAAAACCCTAAAGGGTGACCTTAGCAAAAGTTAGAGCGCAAAAGGAGAGTGTTAATACTCAAGTGGACCTAAACCGAACTACGTAAGGCCTGATTCCCATCTTTGGGATACGTAGGGAACTTTATCCTGAAGTTCGGCCGTAAGCATCTCCAAATCAATTGTCCTGTCCATGTGTTTAATCAGGTCATCTTTGTCTGTTCTTTACTTAAGGGTTCGGTTGTGATCTCTACTCTGAGAGAAGAGCTGGTTAAAATGAGGAACAGTGGTGTTCAATCAAAGGGCAGTTACGATCTTTTGATTTGGGGTTGTATATCTTGAGGATTGATTCCGTGTGTGTCATGTGGTGATCCTTTTTGAAAATGGTTTTGGAAAGTTTTAATAAAGTTGATTTTGCTCAAATTTTACCTTTTACAACTTAGACCATTTCTGGACCAAAAGGAAAATTTTTAGTGCTCACAACTTTAATTTCATTGATTTCAACATTAAAGTTCTCCAACTCTCTGATACAAATCAAAGTTGCTTTTATTACATCGAAAAAAAACTTTAAAAGAAAGGTCAAAGTAATAAATTAGGGGCATAGATGAGTCAGGTGTTCTTGTGTCCCCCGCTCGTACTTGTGGAAGCCTCTGAAGCTAAAGTGGGCCCGGTTTGTGCCTCATCCTCGAGCCAATCCAAACACTCGCCAGAAAGGGCATAACTGAAATTAGGGGCAGGGGCCGGAAGCTCTCTCGTCCTCCAAGCAGTGAGGTACCTAGCCAATTGTGAACCTCGGATAGGGAATGAAATTAGGTACTCTACCCCCTCATCTGGACAGATGTGATCATGCCTAAACTGGCATCTGAACCGGAAGGGGAAGTAGAATACACAGTGTGTCAGGCTGATTAACTAAATGCCGGGCTGTCAAGCTATGCTGTAGCTCATCTCGGTCAAATTAAGCCAGGGGTAGCGCTAAGCTATGTCAGCAGCAGACCTGTTGCATATCCAGTGGCACCACCATCACTCATTCGGGAAATCCATTAGTTGGTGGCTGAAGAAATAGCCTCGAGCTGAGTATTCAGGGCAAGAGTCCACTACCTTTAGCTTATCTATAAGCCACACCTGGGAAGGGATGAAAGAAAAGAGATATTAAAGAATAGAGAGATGTATGTTGAGAGAAAAGTGAGAAAAGGCCTTTGAGAGAAAAACGAAGCATGAGTGCTGAACGATGTGAGAAACACATATGAGAAAGGGTGGGAAACATTACCTGAAGAAGTAGTGGACTCCCTGTGAATCTGGTAGCCTCCCACCGATAAAAGACGTCTAAGCCCATTAAAGTCTCGGCCAGCGCCAAGCCATTGCAACTCTTGCCTTCTTTGAAACCTTGGGCCACTTCAATCAATCGGATGCTAGACCCACCAAAACTAGGGGCAAGAAGGAAATGAGCCAGCATACATAAGCATAAGGCATGTTGCCGAAAACCTCGCTAGAGAAGGTCACCTCAGTTACTGATGTCGGAAAATTGATGGATCAAACTGGGAATGTCCAGTTCTCCATTATGGGCCAGAGATCGAGCCTCATGTAGAGTAAGCCCACACATCCGTCCCAAAGCTTGAAGGTGGCCAAAATGGGGCTGAGGCATGATTTTCTCATCTCGCTGAGATTCCATTAACGCCTAAAATTCTTCAATTGTCGGGCACATTTTTTGTCCCCCGAAGCTAAAGATGTGTGTAATTGGGTTCCAGCACCTAGCCTCAACATCAAGGAACGGAAAACAAAGTAGAGTTCGACTCAACGAATAAAGTGCATTTATGCCAAAAAACCAAAAATTTACCTTTTCCGAGCCGTCTAAAGTCGCTATGCAATCCAAGAGTCTTTCGGCGAAAAATGGCTCCATTTGTGAAGAATTTGCAGCTGAAATGAAGAAATCACGAAGCTGAACCCTTTTGCAGAAGATAAGGTAATGAGTGGAAGCCAGCTGTCAACAATATGGAGGTTCTGCACATTGATGGTCGGCAGGCTCCTTTTCTGGCCGGCAGCCTTCTTTTCAGCCCTGTTATCTACCTTTGTGCTGAATAATGCTGAAAGCATGTGTTTTGTTCTACTCTTTATGTGTTTTAAGGTCTTGTTTTGAGTCTTTTTGGTTTTAGCAAGTTTGTTGAATTGTATTTGAGTTGTTTTGTTTTGTTTACCGAGTTGGCATTTTGTTTGTCGAGTTGTATGTTGCTTTTTGTATTTTGGTTGTTGGTCGGTTCATTTCTCGATTAAGATTTTGTTTCAATCAAGTGCTCTTGGCCATTTCAATTCCATGTCCATTTCATGCAAATATGGTGCTCATGATGTAAAAACAACAACACTCTTTCATAAAAACTCCGAAGTTTTATTCCGATCATGGTTTTTACAAAAGCGAAGTACAAGTTTTCAAAGAAAATAAAACCTTCCTAAAGCTATACAATGTGCTAATGCTACTAGCAAAAAGAAACTAAACAAAAAATCAAAAATCAGCGTCGGTCGCCTTATGCTCTAGAGGCCCTCTTCGTCATCTTCCTCGGAGGAGAGGACTTTGGGGCACTATCTCCATTGGCTCCACTGCTTGAATCAGTCTCTGAGCCAGAATCAGAGCTGGCATCATCTTCGCTCTTTGCCCCAAAGCCTGCCTCGGTATTGCCTTCGCTCTCGGAACCCGAGCCGACATCATCATCTTCATGACTCACTTCCTCCTCAAAGTCATTGGTCTCAGCATCATCATTGAGCAAGATGGGCTTTGGAGGACTACTCTGGCCTCGAGTGCTGTTGTCTCTGCCTTTCCTCATTGTTACTGGAGGAGGTACTGCAGTTACCGGCGCTAGAGCCATCGGTATGAGTGGGATCTGAAAAGGACAGTTGACAATATATCAGTTTCAGTGTGTGTATCAGATGCAAACATGGTATGCAGAATGAGTGTATGCAGAAGTCAGATATAGTGTGTACATACAGTGTGTGAATACAGTGTGCCAATGCAGTGTATCAGTGCAGTTTGGGAAGTTTACAGTTGAAATGTCAGTGTATTAGTGGAAATTTGACGCTGGAATGTAAACTGATGAAATTACCAGAATGCCGTGGAGACCGAGCAGCATCTCCCTCCTCTGTACCATGCCCATCAAGGATGTTATTAGCTTGAGAGCGCTCCATGTGTACTCGATGGATGCCTGCAAATGCATTTGGATGATCAGTGTTCGCAATAAACATATTTGAATTGAAATGTGGGATGCAAATTGTAAAGAATGACCCATACCTGAGTCGGGCATCGAACCTCGACAAGCTCGTGCCCAACTATTGCAGGTTCAATCGGGACCTGGTATGCCGCTAGCATGTCAGTGCAGTGGGAAGCTCTGGCCAACCAGTCCTCTACTTCGCCCGGGAAGCCCTTCTAGCACGGGACCTCGTCACTTTAGTCGCCCTGGTCACCCTAGGCACCTCTCTCGTAGTAGGAGCCCTCGCTCCCTCGCCTCCGCGAGCACCGATCGAAGGTGGCATGAGATGCGTATGAATGAAGGTCGTATAGTCGTCCTCTACTTGGAAGTAGTCAACATCAAAGCCCACCATAAACTAAGTGACCTCATTTATAGATAGGCTGTCTGCTGATCGCATGGACTCTGGCGGCGCCATCGGAATGATCGGGTCAGGCAGGCCCACAGTTTGAGGCACGAACCGCTCGCTCAGGAATCAGGCCTGGCAGACTAGGCCCTCAAGTAGGATGCAAAAGTGAGAAGTGGCCCACGCCCCGGTGTATTGGTCCCGAATCCCGGCCAGCATCATGGCCCATGGCTGCTACATGATCTGCAAATAAAGGTTGTACAGATTATTAGTTGCTGTCAGTTGCTAAATATGAATCAGAACAGTTGTAAAGCAAAAATGACTGTGTTTTGGGTTACCTCATGAGCAGCCACAATGTCGAAGTAATGCCGAATGAATGTGAAGGACTTACGGGTCCTACGCTGGGGCCAGCCGTTATACCTCCGTGAATAAGGGACTGCTAGGGGGAGCTTTTCCATGGGCTCTGGGGCCAAAGTCGAAAAATATGCATACACTCATAGCTGCAAGGAAAATGCAGCGATATGTGATCAATAATGTATGAACAAATGCAGAAAGTGCAAAGTAGAAAGCACAAAGCGTAAACAGATGCAGAAAGTGTAAAGCAGAAAGCACAAGTGTTGAACATGTGTAGAACATAAAATGTAAAACAAAAAATGTAAAGTACAAAGAGGGAACTGAGATGCATACCTCCCAGGTTCGCCAGTATCTTTCAATCAAGTCCCCCCTCAGACGGGAGGTAGAGCTCATGTAGCCATATAGGGTGGCGAGAGCGCACCCGAGGAAGGGTCACCAAGGCACTCAACAGATATAAGCCTACGGTGTTCCACCTGTTTGAAAACAAGGTGGTACTGAAGACAAACATCAGAAAGCCTCCGGTGTACTGCTCCATCTCCTCTACTATCTCGGGCTCAGTCCCTTTGAACTGCTTGGTGAACCAGGTATATCTGACCATGCCTGTCTAGTATATGGGTGGATGTGCTCCCAGTAGCTCAATTCAGGCGGCCTCCCACTCCCTCATGTCTAAATCGAAAGGGATCGGATCGCCTCCTACTCCTAAGCCAGTGATCATTGCGAAGTCGTAGGGAGTCATCGTCATCTCCCCAGTAGTGGAGAAGTGAAAGGAGTTGGTGGTGTCCTACCACCTCTCCATAAGTGCTCCCAGAAGTGGATGGCTAGCAATGACCCACGTCAAGCCGAAGCAGAATAGGCCAAAGCCGGTCTCATCTACAATGTCGCGAACTTCTATAGGGAGCTCGCCATACCAATCTCGTGCGGTCGTGGCTCCGTACCCTCGGAAGGCACGAGACTAACCCTGTGGCAAAGAACGGATGAATCAGACGAAAGACAGTGAAAGAAATGTAGTAGTGAAAGTACAGTCAGAAAAGACAGTGCAAGAAATGCAGTAGTGAAAGTACAGTCAGAAAATGTAGTGCAAGAAATGCAAGTAAGGAAAGGTAGGAATTCATGAAAACGGAATTCATAGCTCAACTGCGATGGATGAAAGGTGAGAAGCCGACTTCCTCAGCAGGAGGTCCTCCGGCACACCGAGGACGAAGTCGCTAAAGCGCCTAATGCCACCGGCTGGGAAGATATGTGTCTGGGGATGGTACCTCTCTGAATCAAATGGCCGTACCCTCACTAGTAGTGGCTCTGGCTCTGGCTCTGGCTCAGGCTTAGGCTTGAACTCTACCTTGAGGTTAGCCTCAATACCTCCAGCCGCCTCGGCAACGACCGGCTCATCCACCTCGGGAACATGTGAAAATAGATGGGGAACCTCTGGAGGGGCCTCGTTGTGTGGTGAACCATCTGCCATCTGGAAAATGGGTGAAAGTAGATGAAAAACGAAGAAAAATGGAGAAAATATGGTAAACTTGGAAGAAGTCAACCCTAGGAGAGAGAAAATGGAAGAAAAAGTCAAAGTCAGGAAAAGTGGATAGAACTTGAGAGAAACTCGAGGGGAACAAACCTAGAAGGGTGAAAATGAGGAAAAGTGTGTCGAAATCAAATTCTAATCGGTTCAAAGTGGGGCGTTGGAAAATGCGTAAAAAGCTCGGATTTAGAGAGGGAAAGCACCTAGAGAGAGAGGGAGAGCAATTTCGGATGTATGGCAGTGAGGAAATGAAGAGCCTTGATCCATACTTAAAGACCCGAGCCAAAAAGACCGAAAAACCCCCGCACTGCTATTGATGGCCGGTAAGGGGTCGGCAAGGCTGTGTAGTGGCCGACAGGTGGTCGGCAACCTCCCCATGTGGCCGGCCACACTACAACAAAAGACATTTTTGGCAACGTCTTTTAGCAACCAACTGAAATTAGTCGCCAATTTTATATAATCGGTGACAATATACTTGTTGGTCACCAAAAAATACATTATTGGCGACGAGTTGAGATTTTTAGTTGCCAAAAGGTTTGGCGCCAACTTAAATTTTTACGTGGGAACGCCAAAAATATTTTCGCTACCAAATTAATATATAGCGACGAAAATTTTGGTCGCCGATTGCAATTTTTGGCGACAGAAATGAAATGATCGCTGAAAAGGTGAACGGTACTTATGTTGACCGAAAGATTTTAGTCGCCAAAAAATTAGCTGTCGAAACTACGTCGTTTTGCATTTTTTCTTTCCTTTTTTTTTTTTTAAGACTTGACTGACCCTTTTGGTGAATAAACAAATAAGACCTAACCATTGTTCATCTCATTCTCTCTCAATCCACAGCCTCAAGCAGCGCACAGCAAAATAGAGGTGTGTCTCCCTCTCCCTCTCACTCTCCCTCTCCCTCTCACTCTCTCACACCGCCTCCTCCTCCTCTTTTTCTTCTTCGTCTCTTTTACTCTCGCTCTCTTGTGCCGTCGACTGACCGCCACCGATAGCATTCACTTCTCTCTCTCTGATATTTTGAATCTCTTTAATTTTTTTCATGACCTTTAAATCTCATTTGTATTTGGCAGCAATAGCATTGTTAGGTGTGCTTTGTTTGGTGTTTATAACTCATTGTGCACATATCTGTGCTTATAATCTACAAAAATTGAAGACTCTTATAAAATAGTTTTAATCGTTTGTGACTTAGTTTTTAAAATTTATGATTGTTTGACATAAATTGGAAAAATTCATTTTTTCAAACTTGTAGTGCTTCCAATACGAGGAAACCCATTATATTCATTGTGGACTTAATTTTAGTTGCTAAAGTTTTGGACACATTGTTTGTATTTTGCATAGAGAAAAATAAGAGGCATCAAGGGAGAATGAAGATGTGAACGTGGTGGATGGATACCTGTATTTTGCATATTTAGTGTCTGCTTGCTTAGATGAAAATTGTCGCTACTCACTACTCAGTTTTATTTTGTATGTTCTGATTTGAATTTCTTGAGCACATTAAGTTTTCAATTTTGGATTTGATTGTTTTAACCATGAGCACCTTATTACAAACTGGATAGGCTGTTTCCCCCGCCCCCCTCTCCAAACCAATGATTTCTATTGGCTTTGGTTAGCACTCTAAAGCTTAGGAAAGTTAAATGAGTGTTGACTTGGATTAATTAGAATTTGTTACTCACTGAAAATGACTTTTGTTTTTGAATGGGATCCAAATCTGTAGTTGTAGATACTCATCCACCACTCAATTTGTAAACCCTATTAGATTGTGAGCTTTGTATATGCTATTAAATTGTAAATTATCTCTCTCCTACCTTTTCTGTTAGATTGTTATCAAAGAAAATGATTGTTTTTGTATTCTTAGTGATTTTGCTGAAACCTTGGCATGATTAAGTATTTTTGTTGTAAAAATTGCAGTCTTCTTACATTCTTTACTCCTATTTCAGAAAAAATAAAATAAAAAAGACTTCTTCATCCCTAAATATAAGATATGGTTTATTTAAAGAAATGCTTTGGTCCTAAAGTTATGGACATTGTTTCTTTAGCTATTTTGAATTGTGAATTTGGAACAAAAGAGAAAGAAGAAAAATCCCTTTCCAGTTATGAATTTGGACAAGCTTTAAAATTTGGTATATAGGTATGATGCTCTAGAGCCTAGTAGTGGTTTTCTTTGCAAATAGTGATCTATATTTTGGGACATTCTTATTGCTAGGTCTAATGAGAAAGAATTGTGGCAATCGCATTTTACATTAAAATTGGTTTGAGACTTTTGTTTTGTCAATATTATATTTCTTGATAGTTTCTTGGACTATGTTTTATTGGATTGAAGTGTTCTTTTATGTAACATTCATGATAAAGGTACATTGTTTATAAGGCATTGGTTTAAGTTGCAACTAGAATATATTGGGGAATGCCTTTAGTCACAAATAAATTATCTATTAAATGGCTCTTGATACTGTTTCATCTCATGAATATACATAAAACTAATAAAGAGAATTTTAACATCTCATGTTTATAAAGGCAAGCAACGAAGGAAAAAGAAAAAGAAAAAAAATCTCTATGGTAGTTGTCATCCTCTTTAACCTATTATATTATGATCCTCAACTTTTTTTATTAGATTTTTGTAACATGATTTTCACAATTACAAGAGAGGACTTTTTTTTTTTTTTTTCCCCTTTATTAGATTTTATGATTGATAAGATGGTGATAACATAGTTTCTTCTTCCTTTTTCATTTATGTATAATTTTTCCGTTCTTTTGTTGGGTGATAATTTACATTTATCATGAAATTTACATTGTTTGTAGTTTTTTTTTTTTTTTTTGGGGAAGAGGGAAAGGGGGGGTATGAAAGAGTAGACAAAAGTCACCAAGGCTTTGTTTTTTTTATTTATTTTTTATACTACAAAGTCCCCCAGCCTTGTTTGATACAAAAAAGGTAACCATTTTACAACCAAACAAAATTTATTCCTTTTTGGCTAGAATACAATTGTCGTCTAGATTATAAGTACAAGCATTTATGTTATTCGACAATAAGGCAGGAAAAAAATGAAGACAAGACATGAGTATCCTTATATGTTATTTGACATTCATTTCATGCTCATAACTCTCTATTAATTTCATGTATAGTGCGATTTTAATTTAAACTTTGATTTACAATTCAAATGTTATAGGTTATTGGCTACTACAGAGAGATAAAAAAAGCTGCAATCATTCGTTGGGGGCAATTACTACATCAAGTAAGCTTTGACTATATTAGGGCATTTTTAATTTATTTAGAGAATTTTGGCACTTTTTTTTATATTAAATTTGTGGTTGTTAGAAGATTCACATTTTTTCCCTAATGTTTTGAGCATTCATGATATGACAAACACTTAGATGACTCAAGGAACTATTTGACATGTAAACCAAATAAGACCAAATGCAATGAATAGGGATGGCTGCTGTGTTTGGTTTCAAAATCTCAATTTCATGTCTAACTCAACAAAGAAATACGTCAAATAGCTAAAATAGATTAATATGCTTTTCCAAGAATAACTAAACTAATATGTAACAATTTCAAGACCACAATTTATATAGCAATTCTAATCTATATATCAATTTCATCACTTACTATATGATTCTTTTTCACCCTTTACTCTAGATTGCATATTCTACTTGAATAGTAATTCTTGTTTATCACTTACTATTGTGATGTATCATTTGGTCGTGAAAGGGATGTGGAACCATAATCTTGTGGGTCACCAAAAGATATGGAACCATAATCCTATAAATTCTCTAATTCAAAGGAATTTCACATAACCTTAACTTTGTAGGTGACCAAATATGGACAAGAGTTGGATGTTACTTAAAAATAGGATGAGTTCCTAGTATTGAGATGGGGTGAAGGCTTTTGTTCAATTTGCAATGATGAATGTAGGGCCAAATGATAAGATTCGTTGCCCTTGTATAGACTGTTTGAATTGTGAACGGCATACTAGTAAAATTGTGGAGTATCATTTAGTTGTGAAAGGGATGTCCCCTTCTTATAAGACTTGGGTGCATCACGGGGAATCTGTTCCCATGAATCAATCTCATGCATTGAATGATGACAACCACAATGACTTTGGAAGTGTTGGGGATAGAATGGAAGCAGAGACAGGCGAAGATCAAGATGAAATCCTAAATTTGTTAGAAGATGTTTACATGGGGACTATCATAAATGATGATGAAAATGAAGAGAATGAGGAAGATGATGACAATGACAATGACGATGATGTGTCTAACAATGTTGAAAAAGAGGGCATGCCCAACTTTAACAAATTGTTGAATGATGCTCAAAGAGAGTTGCACCCTGGGTGTCGTAAGTTTTCTCTTTTATCATTTGTTGTTAAGATGCTTCATGTGAAGCTGTTGAACAAGTGGAGCAATGAGTCTTTCAACATGTTGTTGGGGATATTAAAGGACCTTCTACCGGCAAGTGATCAAGTGATTCCATGGACTTTTTATGAAACCAAAAAATTCTTACGTGACTTAGGCTTAGGATATGTTTCGATTCATGCATACAAGTATGATTGTGCACTTTTCTGGAAAGAGAATGCAAATTTAGAGAATTGTCCGATTTGTCAAGAGTCCAGATACAAGTTGAATGATGGAAAAGGTAAAAAAATTCCTCACAAGATCTTAAGATACTTCCCGTTGACATCAAGGTTGCAGAGATTATATATGTCGAGAAAAACAGCTATAGATATGAAATGGCACAAAGAGAAACGAGTAGATGATAGGATATTGAGACACTCGGCTGATGGTGAAGGATTTTGATAGGCAACATCTTTTGTTTTCCTAGGAGACTCGAAATGTGAGGTTAGGGTTGGCCACTGATGGTTTCAATCCTTTTGGAAACTTGAGCAACTCGTATAGTATGTGGCCTGTGATTGTTATGCCTTACAACTTGCCTTCGTGGAGATGTATGAAACAATCATTTAGTATGCTATCATTGCTTATCCCTGAACCACAAGCACCAGGGAGAGATATCGATGTTTACATGTGACCATTAATTGATGAATTGAAGGAGTTGTGGGAAAATGGTGTGCTTACTTATGATGCCTCAACTGAATTAACTTTTCAAATGCATGCAGCTGTTATGTGGACAATTAATGACTTTCCTGCATATGGCAACTTGTCAGGATGGAGTATGAAATGTTATTTGGCTTGTCCCACATGTAACAAAAATGCTTCCTCACAACGGTTGAGAGGTAAGATAGGGTACACAGGCACTCGTTGTTACCTGCCTGATGACCACCCTTGGCGGAGGAGTCAACTTTATAATGGTAAGACTAAGTTTGTGTCAAGACCTTTAGAGTTATTAGGGAAACAAATCTTAGAACAATTGGATTCAGGGACATTCAAACCATTTGGAAAGCATCCAACCAATAAGAAAAGAAAAAGGGAAAATCCAGTATTGAACTGGACAAAAAAAAGCATCTTCTTTGAGTTGCCATATTGGAAAACACTTAAACTCCGACACAACCTCGATGTTATGCACATAGAGAAAAATATATGTGATAGTTTGCTTGGAACATTACTGAGTATAGATGGAAAGAACAAAGACACAGAAAAAGCACGCATGGATTTGGAAGATATGAAAATAAGAAAGGAGTTGCACTTAAAAAAGCGTGCCGATGGGTCTTTTGAAAAGCCACCAGCATTGTACACTTTGTCCTCAGATGAACGATATGGTTTCTGTGAGTTTTTGAAGTCAATTAAGTATCCCGATGGTTATGCAGTAAGCATCTCAAGGTGTGTGAACACAAAAGGTGGTAAGTTAACATGCCTAAAAAGTTATAATTGTCATGTCTTTATACAACGATTTCTTCCCATTGGAATGCGTGGATATCTTCACAATGATATTTGTGTCGCATTATTTGAGTTGGGAAATTTCTTCCAAGAGCTTTGCTCGAAGACATTGAAGATGAAGAATTTGGAAAAATTAGAAGATTGCATAATACTCATACTATGCAAGTTAGAGAAAATTTTTCCACTAGCGCTTTTTGATGTGATGGTCCATTTGGCGATTCATTTGCCGCGTGAAGCCATTCTTAATGGGCCTGTGCAATATTGGTGGATGTACCCCATTGAAAAGTACTTACTAACTTATTAAAACACTAGAATACTTAAATTGTAGCACAACCTGTATATATATTTATAAAAATGTGAGTGTGTTGTAATAAGATTATTCCATTGTTTGTTTCATAGGCTACTTGGAACTTTAAAAGGATATGTTGCAAATCGAGCTTGTCCAGAAGGTTCGATCATAGAAGCTTTATGTTGTCAAGGAGTGTCTCACATTTTGCATAATGTATCTGGGTGGGATTGAAACTGTATTTAATTGAGAGGAACGGAATATCTATGTTAGTGTGCATGAATCAGGTTAGAGGTCTTCACGCAAAATGTTCGTCCGTTTGGGCTAATTACAAGGGTTTCTAACGTGTCTCAGAAAGAACGTGAAATGGATCATTGGTTTGTCTTGAATAATAGCCTCGAACTGGACCATTATCTACAGTACGTTCTTAATATTGTTTTTTTGTAGAATTATGTTTTCAATATAATATGTTACTTATGAATCATATGTTTGTAAGTAGGCAACACAAGACTCTTTTAGAAAATCAAGGTGCACGTGACATCACAAAGAGACAGAAAAAGGAATTCCCCAAGTGGTTCGAAGAACATGTAAGATATAATCCCAAACTTTATTCAGCTATACTTATATGAATACTAACATAATAATTGAAATTGTTGTCGTTATGTAGATAGACCAATTATGAGCTCAAGGATTACCAGAAGCAACTGATGATTTGTGGTCATTAGCAAATGGTCCTAGTGTGAATGTTAATTTGTATTCAGCTTGCATTTCCAATGGTGTTCGATTTCATAGTAAGGATCGTGATAGTAGTCATAAATGCCAAAATAGTGGGTTAGTTGTGGAAGGGGAGCATGAGGGACAAACAATTGACTTTTATGGGTACTTGAATAGAGTGTGGGAGATGCATTACATACTTGGATATCGAGTTGTTTTATTCCAATGCAAATAATTCAACACCAGTAGTAATAGAACATTACATACCGATACACATTGCACAAGTATTGATGTTAGAAGTCGATGGTATAAAGATGATCCATTTGTCTTACCAAGTAATGTGAAACAAGTTTTCTACGTTGATGATACAAAGTTAGGTGGACAATGGAAAGTCGTAGAAAGACTACAACATCAAGGAATATGGGATGTACCAGAACAAGATGACTTTGAACCTGATAATGTATTGCAACAAATGAAACAACTGATGTTGTCTCAGTCAGCGTTGAAACCCCGTGACAATCTCACTTCATAGGAATGACATTGATCCTTAAATTATCCCAAGTGAGGTGGTTTTACAATCAATTAGTCGAGCACACAACGATGGTGTTGATGATGAAGAGGGGTGCGATAATGAAGATGATTACTATGAGCATTAACTATCCAAGAATCATTTTGATTCTAATATAGATTTTGACGTAGAACTTTAATTGTTGTGTCATTTTTATGTTTTTATGACATTGTTCTTTAAGTTCCTTTGAGTTTGAGTACAATGACTATTCAAAAAGATTTTTTTTTTTTGTATATGTGTGTTTGTGTGTGTCCCTCTCTCTCTCTCTCTCTCTCTCTATTTTTTTTTTGTTTTTTATGTCATGTTATTGTTTAGTTATCACTTATGTTCTAATATTGATTCTATTATATAGCCATTGATATTAATGTAATTGTTTATTTTACATATGCTTCACACATGTAATTGTTGAGTTGTCGTGCTAGATGGCAGGCCCTGGTAAAGTTCGACGTGCAGCATCATCCAAAGTTCCTCTACCTTCCTAACAAGTTGCAGCTAGAATTGCTGCACCTACTAAGCATGCATCACTTAATTTAACCCTATCTACTCAGAGTGTACCACCTACAAATGCTCTAAGTATCCAGCCTGCACCATCTACAAATGCAACTACTACCCAAGCTGCACCATCTACAAATGCAACTATGATAGGCCCTGGTAAAGATCAACGTGCAACATCATCCAAAGTTCCTCTACCTTTCCAACAAGTTGCAGTTAGAATTGCTGCCCCTACTCAGCATGTAACACCTAATTTAACCCCATCTACTCAGAGTGTACTATCTACATATGCTCTAAGTATCCAGCCTGCACCATCTACAAATGCGACTACTACCCAGGCTGCACCATCTACAAATGCAACTGCTACCCAGCCTACACCATTTACAAATGCAACTACTACCTAGGATTCACCATTTACAACTAGTTTGCATACTCGTTCTAGACAAGTCAGGGGTCAGACTCGAGGGAAGAGCATAGCACGTCTCATAGCTAACAATGGTGGTGAAAAACTTCCTGTTTGGATCCCTGCAGATGCAAAGGTGCCAGTAGGGCCTTATGCCACTTCATTTGCAAATGAACTTGGCTTACAGATGAGGATGGTTGCTCCAATCATTGGTATAAGAAAGTGGGACAAGATTGATGAGATTCATAAAGCCCCAATCATTCAAGCAGTTTGGGTACATGTATTTGCTATTTTTCAAATAATTAGATTATCACCATTACTTGCATTTTGATATTAATAAAAGCATTCATTATATTTGTAGGATAAATTTGAGATTGTTGATTATGATGAGGATGAAGAGGTTCGGAAAGGAGTCAATAAAAAGTGTAAAACTCTTTACAAAAGTTGGCGTAACAAGATGAAGACTCATTACTCGAAGTTGGTAGACGCTGGTGTTGACCTTTATAGTAAACCATAGAAAGGGCTCGATTATGAGGCTTGGGTATACATGATTAATCATGTATGGCTTGATGGTGATTATCAGGTAAAATTTCATATTTTAAAGAATCATGTTGTAATTTCAATTTTGATTTAACTAATCAATTAATTTTGCAGAACTTTGCTAAAAAAGCAAGGGATAGTCGATCGAGGTTACCATATAATCATACAATGGGCTCCAAGTCATTTCAAGCTGCAATGTATAAACAGGTGATGCATTTATTATATTTAAAAGTGTGATTTATCAAGTTAAAATTAATATAAATAGGTGATGCATTTATTAAGTTAAAATTAATTATGTATGCTTATTTTTAAATGGAATTAGGGTACCGAGAAGACTGACTTTGTAGACTTCTACAAAGATTCCCATTGGAGCAAGAGAAAGTCGGATTGGGTAGCCCCAATATGTGGTCAATTACATGTAAGTATGCCAATTAATAGAGTTACATATTTATGTAAATGGTGGCATTTATTGAAGTTGTTTACAAATTGATAAGAAGCTTTGAAAAAGCGACGTGAAGAGTCTTTAGAGCCTGGGGCAGTACCTTTAACTCAGGAGCAGCTATCAATTGAGATTCTTGGAAAGAAATCGGGATACTTAAAAGGCTTTGGAGTTGGTCCAAAACCATCATCATCCAGATCTTCTGTTATTGCACAAGCACATATTGAGGTGGTTTCCAGCCTACAAAAACAACTAGTGTCATTGAAGAATTTGTTCGAGGTCCAGCAAGAACAAATTGCAGCCTAGAACCTGGTAGCACAAGAGTAAGCTAAAATGATTGAAATGCAAAACAAAAGATTTGAAGAGATTGAGAAGTTTATGAGGATGCGCAAGGATCGGGCAGGCACGCAGGTTGATGAAGATGATTATCCATAAGAGGAATCTTATTGACAAACACTTTTGTAAGTATATTTTTCATAATTTAATTTTCAAATCACTACAAGCATTTCACTTAATATCTCTGGTTGTGTTGAACAAACTATAAAATAGTTTGGTTTAGAAGACTTAAAAGCCCCGTTTGGGAGGAAAAATTACGAATGACCACCGAAACCATTAAAAATTAGCATGGGTGGCTTGCTCAAACCTAAATAGACTTGTAGGAACAAGAGGGACCTCAATTGGATTTCTAGTTAGAAAATTAGAAGGAAAATTGTAAAACACAAGACTTAAAAGGCCCGTTTGGGGGCCGAAATTGTGAAATGACCACTGAAACCACCGAAACTTGGCACGAACAACTTGTTCAAGCCTAAATAGACTTGTAAGAACAAACGGGACCTCGATTGGATTTCCAGTTAGAAAATTAGAAGGAAAAATGTAAAACATAAGAATTAAAAGCCCAGTTCAGGGGCCGAAATTGTGAAATGACCAGCGAAACCACCGAAACTTGGCACAGACAGCTTGTTCAATCCTAAATAGACTTGTAGGAACAAACGGGATCTCGATTGGATTACCGGTTAGAAAATTAGAAGGAAAAATATAAAACATAAGACTTAAAAGGCTTGTTCGGGGCTGAAATTGCGAAATGACCACCGAAACCACCAAAACTTGGCACGGACAGCTTGTTCAAGCCTAAATAGACTTGTAGGAACAAACGGGACCTCGATTGGATTTCCGGTTAGAAAATTAGAAAGAAAATTATAAAACACAAGACTTAAAAGGCCCATTCAGGGGCCGAAATTGCGAAATGACCACCGAAACCACTGAAACTTGGCACAGATAGCTTGTTCAAGCCTAAATAGACTTGTAGGGACAAACGGGATCTCGATTGGATTTCCGATTAGAAAATTAGAAGGAAAAATATAGAACATAAGACTTAAAAGGCCCGTTTAGGGGCTGAAATTGCGAAATGACCACCGAAACCACCGAAACTTGGCACAGACAACTTGTTCAAGCCTAAATAGACTTGTAGGAACAAACGGGACCTCGATTGGATTTCCGGTTAGAAAATTAGAAGGAAAAATGTAAAACACAAGACTAAAGGCCGTTCGGGGGCCGAAATTGTGAAATGACCACCAAAACCACTGAAACTTGGCATAGACAGCTTGTTCAAGCCTAAATAGACTTCTATGAACAAATGGAACCTCGATTGGATTTCCGATTAGAAAATTAGAAGGAAAAATGCAAAACACAAGACTTAAAAGGCCCGTTCGGGGGCCGAAATTGCAAAATGACCACCGAGACCACCGAAACTTGGCACGAACAGCTTGTTCAAGCCTAAATAGACTTGTACGAACAAACGGGACCTAGATTGGATTTCCGGTTAGAAAAGTAGAAAGAAAATTGTAAAACACAAGACTTAAAAGCCCCGTTCGGAGGTCGAAATTGCGAAATGACCTGTAAAACCACCGAAACTTGGCATGAGCAGCTTGCTCAAGCCTAAATCGACTTGTAGGAACAAACGGGACCTCGATTGGATTTTCGGCTAGAAAATTAGAAGGAAAATTGTAAAACAGAAGACTTAAAAGACCCGTTTGGGGGGCAAAATTGCAAAATGACCACCGAAACTGCCGAAACTTAGCACGGGCCGCTAGCTCAAGACTAAATAAACTTGTATGAGCAAATAGCACCCGATTGGACTTCCCGTTACAAAATTAAAATTGAAATTGTGAAATTCACAATTAGAAAACAGTTTTGTTTTGGACCTCAGGTGTTGCTCTGTTTTGCTAAGAAACCACCACTGCCGTACAAAATGATGGTCATCTGGCCTAATGAATTGGTCGGCCGTACAAGATGATAGTCGGCCGGCCACTATTTTTGGAGAAAAACTTGCTGCAGTAGAACTAGAACAGCGCAAAAATAGAGGGTTTCCAAAGGATGTGCCTTTTTTCTGCTCTCTCCCGTCATTAAGATTTTCAAGGAGGGAAAAGGTTTGTTTCACGAATTATCAAACATCCCAAGGGTATTTATATGATGATTCATGAAACCATGAGACGGAATATTCGACGAATATAAAACTAAGGCTAATTAAAAAGAGGAAGCATAGACGGTAACTCACTCTATCTCATGAAAAATAAGAGTAAGTGAGTACTCAAATTTGGAGAGAATAGGTTTAGCCATTTTTTAAAACAAAGCTTACAAACAAGAGGTTATATCATTGAGGGAAGAAAAGAGACTCTTCTTCCTACTCATGGAAGATGGATTGAAATCCATTTCCATGCTTCAAAAGGAACTAGAAGAGAGTCTTTAATACTGGAGCTCTCATATGGCTTCAAAGCAAACTTAAAACAAGACTAAGCAAATGAATAAAAGCTATAAAGAGTTGTTGTAAGCTCCATCTTCCTACTCATGGAATATGGATGAGACATCCATTTCCATGCTTCAAAGAGGGAACTAGAAGAGAGCTTACAACAACTTTGAGGAAGAGAGATGGATTCAAGAATTAAGCTATCTATTTAAAGCTTTAAAACACATATATTCAGTTCATATTCACACAAAACTACCTAAAATAGTGCTGAAATCAATCTAAATAGGCAAAGAAAAGGAGAAAAAAACATGAGGAAGAGGTGGCTAATCCTTCCACCTTCAACATGGTTTAAATCACATTTTTTAACCCTAAAACAACTCTGAAAATCAGTGTTTATAACAGAGAATGAAGAGCAAGAGGATAAAAGAAAAGTCAATGAAAAGAGTTCAAAGATCAACCTCTTGAAAAGAGGAAGAGCTTCTTGATTCACAACCTTCAATCCACATACTCTCAAGTATCTGAAATAAGGTTCAAGACTTCAGCAAAAAGCTTCAAGTTTGAGCTTTAATGGTGTATCTATAGTGTATCTATATTCAAGAAGGTAGAGAAAAGAGGAACAACAAATTCTAAACACACTAAAATCGTATGAGGAAGGACACACTCTAACCATGTTGGAATCGTGAGAAGAGGAAGAACAAATTCTAAACATGCTGAAATCATGTGAGGAAGGACAAACTCTAACCACGCTGAAATTGTGAGAAGAGGAAGAGTACTCTAACCACGCTGAAATCGTAAGAAGAGGTCATGAGAAAATCGCTCAGGGTCGTATTCCTACACACCCTAAGATAAAAACTGCTTGGGAACACGTCTCATACGTCCTAAGAAAACCGCTCAAGGTCGTGTTCTTGCACGCCTTGAGATAAAAATCGCTCAGGAATGCGTCTCACGCATCCTGAGAAAACCACTCAAGGTCGTGTTTCTGAATGCCTTGAGATAAAATTGCTCGGGAACACATCTTACGCGTCCTGAGAAAATCTGTCAAGGTCGTGTTCCTGCATGCCTTGAGATAAAAACCGCTTGGGAACGCGTTTCACGCGTCCTGAGAAAACCGCTCAAGGTTGTGTTCCTATACGCATTAAGATAAAATATCACTCAGGAATACGTCTCATGCGTCCTAAGAAAACCGCTCAAGGTCTTGTTCTTGCACGTCTTGAGATAAAAATCGCTCGAGAATGTGTCTCACGCGTTCTAAGGAAATCGCTCAAGGTCGTGTTCCTGTACTTCTTGAGATAAAAACTGCTCGGGAACGCATCTCACGCATCCTGAGAAAACCGCTCAGGGTCATGTTCCTACACGCCTTGAGATAAAAACCACTCAGGAACGCATCTCACGCATCCTGAGAAAACTGCTCATGGTCGTGTTCCTGCACACCTTGAGATAAAAACCACTCAGGAACGCATTTCACGCATCTTGAGAAAACCGCTTAGGGTCGTGTTCCTGCACGCCTTGAGATAAAAATCGCTCAGGAACGTGTCGCACACGTCCTAAGAAATCGCTCAAGGTCGTGTTCTTGCATGCCTAGAGATACAAAACCACTCGAGAACATGCCTTTACATGTTCTGAGAAAAGCCCGAGGGACAATGATCCTAAACGCGTTTCAACGTAAAAGGATAAATGATGTAAGATAACGCATGATGCAAATGGATGCAATGGGTGGGATAGATGATGTGGTACGTATGACAAGAGATGTAATGGATGATATTGAGGAAATGCAATAAACAAACAGAGCGGCACTTTAGAAAGCACCTCATGGAGTGAGTGGCAATGAACCACTCTACTCTGATAGGAATCTACCTTTTGTGTTTTAAAAACTTCTACCATCAACTCACAGTTCAAAGGTCCTCAAATGTTGACTAAGGATAAAATCTACATGCGGAAACCACAGATACCGCTTTTCTCCCTGATCATATTCACAAGTTTCCCTATTCTCTAACGGGGTGACAGACTAGGTTGATTCATTATCCAGAATTAAGGCGCATACACATTACCTCAACCTATGAGGCTGCCATACAAATTTCAAGCTGAGAATACATCCCTGGATATTCAAACTTGACTTTAGTCTCGAAAATTCCGAACCTTTGTGTTCTAGGCATTGCCATTCGAACTTTAATTTCCATCGTCTCAATTGGTCTCCTAGGAACTCATCGCAAACATAGCCAAGACGCCTCTGGTGGGAATAATGTTCAAGGAGAGCACTTTGATCGGTACTCTGACTTAAAGCAGGCTTGAGCTCGGGGTCGAGGTACATTTATACTTCGGAGAAATAGCGAGACCTGCGAAGGTGCATCCGGAATGCAATCTCGGAATTTTCAGAAGTTGAAACAAACTCAGATACCCCACTTTTTCTTTTTCTTTTTTTGCTTTGTAGTCCGGAACCTATGTAACTTTATATAGGTCCTTGTTTTGTTGCTCTCTTTTTTTTTTTTTTTCGAAAACTATGATTGGGGCTGGACCCTGCAGTTTCTGAAAGAAAGAATTCTGTTTTGCACATCATGTTGGGAATAGCACGACACTCTGAGCAAAAAAAGATTTATTTTTTGAAATTGAAACCAAGAATGAGTTATTAATAGGATATTGAGCCAACGATTGATCAAAGTACAAAATACGACTCAACAAATGAAAAAACAAGGTTAAAACAACCTAAACACACCTATTTACACTAACCAAAACCAAAACGACACAAAACAAGAATCAAAACAAACAAAAACAACAAACACAACACTAGGATGTTTTCCACCGGCGGGAGACCTCTCGGTTCATGAGGAGCCCACTGCTTCTCCAGGTATTGTTTCCCACCCTGTCTTATTTATGGCTTTCACATCACTTTAGCCCTCAATCTCTATTTTCTCTAAAAGCCCTTTCCTTACTTTTTCTCTTAACGCACATCTCTCTATTCTTTAATCTGTCTTACTTTTCTATCCCTTCCCAGGTGCAGCTGATGGATAAGTTGAAAGTTGTGGACTCTTGCCTCGAGTACTCAACTAGATCCTACTTCTTTCGCTCACAAATAGTAAGCTTTCCCACAGAGGGGTTGTGGTGCGATTGGATGTGCAACAAATCTGCAACTGACATCACTTAGTGATGCCCTTGGCTTAAATTGACCGAGATGAGTTATAGCATGTCCCGCCAACCAGGTATACAACAATTGATTAGTCTCACACATTGCGTTTCCTACTTCCTATTCCGGTTCAAATGCCAGTTTGGGTGTGATCAGACCCGTCCAAATGAGGAGGTCAAATATCCAGCTCTATTTCTAGTTCGTGCTTCACACTTGACTCAATAGCTCACTGCTTGGAGGATGAGAGAGCTTTTGACCCCTGCTGCTAGCTTTATTTGTGCCATTTTGGCGAGCACGTTGACAATGGAGAAAAGACAGAAAACCTGACTCGCTTGTGCCCCTAGTTCATCACTTTCTGCTAAAACAATTTTGACCAACATGAGAGTTTAGATTAACATGCTTGTTATACTCTGTGTTTTGAAATCATATAAGTCAAGCTGTAAGCATTGAAAATTTTCTTTTTTTGGGCCCAAGAAATGGTCCGATTTTGAAAAAATGGAATAATTTCTGAGAAAATTAATCAACTTCACTAAAAATCCTCAAAAACTGTTTTTGCAAATGGCCACTACCCGACCAACGTGGAACTAACTCTTGAGATGCACAACCTCAAATCCAAACTTGATTTGTCTTGCAACTGAATCTTTTAACGGAATAGGACAGCTGAATTTGAACGAAGATGAGCCAATTTGGACATGGATAGATAGTTGAGTTGAAGAAGGATAAACCAATCAACATGGATAAGACAAGAAGACTAAAAATGGTTAGGGTCGAACTTCAGGATGAAGTTGCTTACGTATCCCAAAGATGGGATTGAGGCCTTACATAGTTCTCGGGTTAAGGTGTACTCAGGTATTAATTCTCTCCTTTTATGCTATAACTTTTGCTAAACCCGCCCTTCCAGATTTTCGACATTGCGAGCTCTATTTTTCTTTCTCTATTCATTTTTCTCCTTTTATTCATTTTTTTTCCTTTTTTCCTTTTTCTTTCTTTTTCCTCTTTTTTTTTTCTCCTCTTTTTCTTGCTCTAACTTTTGCCTGGGTCGCTCTTTTGGGTTCTTGGCCTATCGAGCCTCTAAAGGATAGAAAATTTTAACTTGTCCATGTTGATTGGTTGTGAGATCTCTGAGCCATCTGAATCCATGAGAATGACTATTGTTCCTGACCAAATAGTCTTTGATGATGTAAGGGCCCATCCAATTGGTCTGAATTTGCCCCTAGTGTCGTCGATAGGAACTTGATTGTCCTTTAGCAATAAATTTTCTTCTCTCAAATTCTGGGATTTGGCTTTTTTGTCGGTCTCCATTTGCTTGAGAAATGACCAAGTTTTAAATCTTTGATCATATCTGACCTTTTTGCCTGTAGTTCAAGGGCAGCTTCTAATCCAGCCATGCAAGCTTCTTTCGATCACATCCGATTTTATTGCCCCTAGCTCAAAAGCAGCTTCCAATTTGGCTATGGAAGCCTTATATTTTAGTTGTTCGTTGAACATTCTGAATCAAGGTTTGAAAGTTAAGGGTTCGAGTCTCAAGATTGAGAGTGATTCTATGTTGTACAATCTCAAGATCAATTTCCAAGCATGTCTTCGTTGGACCACGCAAAATCATTTTTGAAATCTTTTAATCAAATGACTAGTCACTCGCTGCTCCTCTGAAGACAATGTACAACCAATCTGGACCAAGCCAGGATCCTTCTCAAGACCCACATTAACATGCATGATCTCATTCATTAAGGGCTTAGCATAGAGAAGTAGGTGTAAATTTCTGCAGTTTCATTTAGAACTTATGGCTCAATGATTGAAACAAACTCAAAAGAAAGAGTGAAAAAACAAACAAAAACAAGACAGTGATGTCCGAGGTAACACCTCCGAAATCACCAAACTCTAACACAACAAGACTGACTTAACACCCAATTCAGAAAGTAAAATAAATAATAAAAAAAAACATTCTCAAGTTGCTAAAATTAGTGTGTGCCATCCACCATGTCTGGAGTAAAATGACAGCTATCAACAGGTCATTCATCCCCGATCATAGAATTAGTCACATTATCACCCAAGTTCATTGAACTGGTGGGGCGATGACCTTGTTGTCAATCAGGTCTTGAATTTCATGGCGAAGGCAAAAACAATGGTCAGTGTCATGGCCGGGTTGCCGATGAAAGGTGCAATACTTGGCAGCATCATTCCTAGCTGGAAGGCGATCAGGGAAAGGCCAAAGGTCAAGGGGTTTGAGATGGCCTTGTCTTATGAGGATTTGGAGAGCTTTGGATAAGGTCATGTAAATGTGATTGAACGTGCGGCTACCAGCCTTGGAAGTATTGACAGAGGAGTCGACAAGTGTTGACTGGGTTTGGAGATCTTTTACGGGTGTAAGAGTAGAGCTGAAAGGGGTGTTTTTGGTAAGGCATACCTTTTCATGGCTTACCATCTGATTCAAAATTCCCCTAACCTGAGCGACAAAAGTGTCATCCACAGTCTTTGCTACAACTGCAAGCACTTGCTGCTTGTTCAACCCTTCGACTTTCAAAGCCTCAATAGCCCACCGAAAATGTGCATAAGGATTAATACTTACCCCAACCTTATTCTTGCCACTTGCCTCAACTTTGCCAAGGGATTGAGTGGCTATATCAGAGCGAGGCTCATTTGTTGTTGACATGTCATCCCCCAAACTTAAGATAGCTTCGGGTTGGCCCTTTCCAATTGCAGCTCGCCCCAAGATTGGGAAGCTTTTTGATGTGAAATTTCTGGCAGGTGATGTAGTCGATGATGGAGCCAAGATCCCAAAGGCTAAATCTTCCACAGTTCTCTGAAGATTTTTAATCATGCTCAACAGCTCAGAAGAAATGGGTTCGGCCATTAGTGTCCGCGGTGTATTTGAACCGACTTGGTCTTGAATTGGGCTATTGTATAGTTTAAGTTTTGGGGTTTGAGATGATTGGGGTTCAAGTGCATCCATCATATACAAGTCTGTGCTTTTTGGAATGAACACCTCAGGCTTGGGTATATGGGCTGAGGTGATGTATATGAGTTTTGCTTTTTATAGTTTAATGAAGCTCGCCAATTGAATTTTTTAAATTGTTTAAAAATTAGAAATCCAGAAAAATTAGGATGAGATTTTTGAGCTCCGCAGGACTTTCTTAGTTTAAAACTTCCTTTTACTTAATATATATAGATATAGATCAGGATTGACATAAAAAAATATTAACAAATGAAAAAAAAAAAACAAAAAGTACATTAAATGGCCTTAATGGGATAAAATGGAGCATTTAACAACATACCAAAAACTACTTAGATCACCAAAAGTGTCTCATATTTTTAATTTAATTTATTATTATTAATTTTTTTGGGTGGATGGTGGTTGGTGGTAGTCCCATTCAAGGTGAGAAGGTAAATTCCACCCCCCCCCCCAAAAAAAAAAAAAAAAAAAAAGGGGTAAGAAGGTAAATGATAAAAGATTGCTCAAAGAATTCTCATAATCAATATTAACTACACTTGGTATGCGTTAATCAACCTACCAAAACTAAGTAAATTGTACAACCCCCCCCCCCCAAAAAAAAAAAAAAAAAAAAAAAAAAAGGTAAGAAGGTAAATGATAAAAGATTGCTCAAAGAATTCTCATAATCAATATTAACTACACTTGGTATGCGTTAATCAACCTACCAAAACTAAGTAAATTGTACCAAAAAAAATTATACAGAAAAATCTGGTTGAGTTATGAACAAAAAACCTATCAAGATGGTTATTAATATTGAGGAAATTATACTCACCTCACTTGAGATTTGAACAAAATACAATTAACAATATATTTTCGATATAATTACACTGACCTCCTTCAAAAATTTTAGTTCACATAACACTTAATCCCTCTCTTATCAATAATTTGTTAGTCGAACAAATAAACAAAAATGTTATCATATATTTCTTACTAAAATTTATATTTATATATGTTTATTTTAGTGTATGCCCACCATTGACATTAATTTCGGTTGTTTTTTAACAATACTAAAAGGAAAGTTAGTATATTATGTCAAGTGTAAAATGAACTATATATATTTTTTTTTCAAATTTAAGGAGAGATGGTGTAATTTATCCTTAATTATTTAATTTCAATGCATATGAAGAATTAGTACCAAACTAATGGTCAGTCCGTCCTAATATATTAGAGGCGAAGGGGAATGATAAGGCGATACAAGATATGAATTGAGATAAAGAATATGTTGAAAAAATGGTGTTTTATATGATTTTTTTTTGGGGCCAATTTTGAGGTTAAAATTGAGTGGGCCCCAAACGTCTTTTAGGGTGGGTCCGAAGAGGTGGTGTGTTCCTTGTCGCGTGGCAAGTCACATGGTGAAGACGGAACGTCAAAACCATTTATGAGTGAATGGGAAGTTGACGTCGTTTTCGGGTTTAACATTAATTTTTTAAACAAAGTTCATTTGAATTTTTTCAATAAAAATTATTGTGGGAATTTAATTTAAATATAAATTTATTTTTGGTTTCCTAAAGTGGTTTCCTAAAATTGACTAAACTATTCAAATAGTTTAATAAAAGTATTCCAATAGTTTAGAAACTATTCCACCAACCAACGGATCCTTTTTCAAATTGTTTAAAAATTTGTTCAAAGCAACGGTCAGATCCAGTTTTCAAATAGTACCTGTTCAAATTCAAATATGAATCTGTTGGACAGATTCACACCTGTCCGGACAGGACTTGTTGTGCCTATAAATACCATCATACCAGCAGTGTTATAGATCAGAAAAATCAGTCTCAAAATAGTTCTTTTGCTGTCCAGATTTTATTAGTTTTGCATTATTCTTCATTTTAGTTTTAGAATAAAATTCAGAGAGTTAGAACACATGTTTGGTTCGCCGTACAAATTTGTTTGAAGTGCTTCTACAAATTTATGAAGATCATTGTATCCTAGGAGATAGCTGCCACTCAACCATTAGCACCGAAGTGGGGCGAATCTATCTTAAGGACAGAATGCCTCACACTCGACTTGGTCTTTATTTTTTTTTTAATTCGGTTCGATAAATAAATTCAGTACGTTATTTATTTATTTTGTTTGATTTAGTTTCAATTTATTTTATTTACACAGAAGATTGTTCCAATAATTTTAAGATAGATTCGAATTATTTTGTTTACAGAATTTTTCGTTTGTTTCCTTTTCTCTTTCTTCTTTTAAGAAAATTATTTTTTGTAGATTTACAAAATAATATTCTGGTTGGAAAAACAAATAGTGATTATATGCTATTTGACAGATAGTAGTAATATACTGTCTATTTTCTTTGACAACTAGTAGTAATATACTGGTGTCATTAACAATTCAGAATATATTTTTGTAGAATTTTTTCAGAAATTAATTTTGATTTTTAGAAATTTTTTCTAAGTTTTCATTAATTAAAATTCTGTTTCAGTATTTTAATTATTGAAGTGTTACAGAAATTTAATTTTCTGTGTGGAATTAATTTGGTTAAATAAAATTTTATTTTATTTCCAAATTAATTGGAAAATAAAAGTTACATTCTTGTTTCTTTTATTTTTACAGAATTTAATTCTGTGAATTTGGATTAGTTTTCTATGTGGAATTAATTTGGTTAAATAAAATTTTATTTTATTTTATTTCCAAATTAATTGAAAATAAAAGTTACATTTTGTTTTGTTTCTTTTATTTTAACAGAATTTATTTCTGTTGTTTTGGTTTAATTTGTTTAAATAAAATTTTATTTTATTTTCAAATTAATTGGAAATAAAAGTTACAATTCTTGTTTCTTTTATTTTTACAGAATTTAAAATTTCTGTGTTTTTTGGTTTAAATTTTTTGTGTAATATAAAATTCTAATTCTAATTTTATTTTATAATTTAGAATTTATGGCTACTGAAACTGGTCAAACTAATGTTCAAACCAGTACTGGTATGGTGATTGCCATTACGCCAACCCCTCCTTATGTTGGGACTGTGCCAGTGAATCATGGTGAAAAACTAGAGAAGTTCTTAGGAACTGTTTTTAAAAGATGGCAGAAGAAAATGCTATCTAAAGGAGGGGAAACTAAGAAATACAAGTTTAATGGCATGTGTTACATTTGTAACAAAGAGGGACATCGGGTCAAAGATTGCCGTTACAAACGTAAAGGCAAAGGAAGATCAAGTAAGAAGGTTGCTAAAGCCAAAATGACCGAGATGGATCAAATTTCCAATGGTGTAGATGTCATAAATTTTTCTGCAGTTGTTTCCGAGGCAAATCTTGTCGGAAATCCTAAAGAATGGTGGGTGGACACTGGTGCTACTTGCCATATCTGTGCCGACAAAAAGATGTTTACATCTTATTCTTCAGTGGACAATGGTGAACAACTTTCTATGGGCAACTCTTCAACTTCCAAAGTTGAAGGACAAGGAAAGATTGTACTTAAGATGACATCTGGAAAGGAACTCACTCTCAACAATGTGCTGCATGTACCGGACATTCGCAAGAATTTAGTTTCCGGATCTTTGTTGAGTAAAAATGGGTTTAGGCTAGTTTTTGAAAGTGACAAGCATGTACTTACCAAAAACGGGATGTATGTAGGAAAATGTTACATGGCTGATGGCCTTTTCAAGTTAAATATAAGGGTTAATTACACTAATAGTCCCTATAGTTTGGGACTTGTGTCACTTTAGTCCCTGACTTTTCAATTGTGACACATTTGACCCTGAATTTTGAATCTTGTTCCAAATAATAGTCCCTATAGTTTGGGACTTGTGTCACTTTAGTCCCTGACTTTTCAATTGTGACACATTTGACCCTGAATTTTGAATCTTGTTCCAAATAAGGACAATTGAAAATATTATTAGATTTTTCAAGGGTAAAATCGTCAATTTGATAAAATATAAATTAATTTGACAAAAATAAATGTCAAAAAAATATTTTTAATTTTTTTAAAATTATTTGTATCCACCAATGATAAAATTATGTAAAATTAATAAAAATTACATGATTAATTTTTTAAAATTAACTTTACATGATCATCATCCAAACACATAATAAAAATTAATTTGGTAAAAGAAAAAAATAAATGTCAAAAAGATTTATCAATTTTACATAATTTTATTTTTAGTAGGTAGAAATAATTTTTAAAAATTTAAAAATATTTGTTTGACATTTATTTTTGTCAAATTAGTTTATATTTTATCAAATTGACAATTTTACCCTTGAAAAATCTAATTATATATTCAATTGTCCTTATTTGGAACAAGATTCAAAATTTAGGGTCAAATGTGCCACAATTGAAAAGTTAGGGACCAAAGTGATACAAGCCCCAAACTATAAGGACTATTTGTGTAATTTACCTTAAATGTAATGACCGTTGTACCCTCAGTTATTAATAATAATACATCTTCTTCTTACTTGCTTGAGTCTTCAAATTTATGGCATAGTAAACTAGGACATGTTAATTATGGATCTTTGCGTAGATTAATTAATATGGAATGTTTATCTAAATTTGACATTGATTCAAATCATAAATGTGAAATTTGCGTTGAGGCAAAATTATCTAAAACTCATTTTCATTCAATTGAAAAAAGTACGGAATCACTTGAATTAATTCATAGCGACATTTGTGATTTTAAATCAATTCAAACTAGAGGTGGGAAAAAGTATTTTATCACTTTTATAGATGACTATACTAGATATAGTTATGTTTATTTAATTCGAAGTAAGGATGAAGTTTTGGAAACTTTCATTCAATATAAGAATGAAGTTGAAAATCAACTTGGTAAGAAAATCAAAAAACTAAGAAGTGATAGAGGTGGTGAATATGAATCACCTTTTAGTGAGTTTTGTAAAGAACATGGAATAATTCATCAAACCACCGCTCCTTACTCACCTCAGCAAAATGGAATTGCTGAAAGGAAAAATAGGACTTTAAAAGAAATAATGAATGCCATGCTAATAAGTTCTGGATTACCTCAGAACTTGTGGGGTGAAGCAATACTTTCTGCTAATTATATACTTAATAAAGTACCCCGAAAGAAAGTGAATCAAACACCTTATAAATTGTGGCATGGAAGAGTACCATCCTACAAATACTTAAAAGTGTGGGGGTGTTTGGCTAAAGTGGCTATTCCTAGTCCTAAAAAGACTAAGATAGGTCCTAAGACCATTGATTGCATTTTCATTGGTTATGCCAAGAATAGTAGTGCATATTGGTTTTTGATTAATAAATCAGAACATTCCGAAATGCATGTAAATACTATTATTGAATCAAGGAATGCATCTTCCTTTGAACATGTATTTCCAAATAAGACTGGACAAGAGACTAGTAACAATAAAAGATCTTTTGATGCTATTACTAGTAATGATGAAGAACATGATCAAAAGCAAGAGTTAGATCAAATTGATGAAGAGGAATCTAGGCGTAGTAAACGTGCTAGAACCTCAAAATCTTTTAGTCCAGATTTTCTAACATTTTTGTTAGAAAATGAACCTTTAACTTTTAAAGAGGCTATGTTCAGTCCTGAGGCTCCTTTATGGAAAGAAGCTATCAATAGTGAAGTTGAATCCATCTTGCAAAATCACACTTAGGAATTGGTGGATTTGCCACCAGGTTGTAAACCTCTTGGGTACAAGTGGATTTTCAAAAGGAAATTGAAAGCGGATGGATCAATAGACAAATACAAGGCAAGACTTGTGGTCAAAGGTTTTAGACAAAAAGAAGGTCATGATTACTTTGACACATATTCACCGGTTACTAGAATAACATCCATTAGAATGCTAATTGCCATTGCATCTCTATACAATCAAGAAATTCATCAAATGGATGTGAAAACCGCTTTCTTAAATGGTGAATTAGATGAAGAAATTTACATGGAACAGCCAGAAGGTTTTTCAGTTCTAGGAAAAGAAAAGAAAGTGTGTAAATTGGTTAAATCATTATATGATTTAAAACATGCACCAAAGCAATGGCATGAGAAATTTGACAAGGCAATGATGTCAAATGGATTTAAAATTAATGAGTGTGACACATGTGTTTATATTAAAAACACAGACAAAGGTTATGTCATTGTATGTCTTTATGTAGATGATATGCTTATCATAGGTAGTAATAATGACATGATTAAAACTACCAAGAAAATGTTGAATAAACATTTTGACATGAAGGACATGGGCATTGCTGATGTAATTCTTGGTATGAAAATTACCAAAACATCAGAAGGTTATGCTTTGTCACAATCTCATTACATTGAGAAAATACTTGACAAATTTAGCAAAGATGATGATCATCTTGCTAGAACACCTGTAGATGTTAATTTGTATCTTTCTAAGAATGTACAGGAAAGTATTTCTCAATTAGAGTATGTCCAAATTATTGGAAGCTTAATGTACTTGATGAACTGCACTCGCCCGGATATAGCTTATGCAGTAAGTAAATTAAGTAGATATACGAGTAACCCGGGAGTAGAACACTGGAAAAGTAATTATAAGGGTTCTAAGATACCTCCGATTCATTCGTAACATTGGGCTGAATTATACAAGACATCCAGCAGTACTTGAAGGATACTGTGATGCAAATTGGATATCGGATACTAGAGACTCAAAGTCCACCAGTGGATATGTCTTTATTCTTGGTGGGGCGGCTGTATCTTGGAAATCTTCCAAACAGACTTGCATTGCTAGGTCTACTATGGAATCTGAATTCATAGCTTTAGACAAAGCAGGGAAAGAAGCAGAATGGCTTCGCCACTTCCTTGAAGATATTCCAATGTGGTCAAAACCGGTGCCTACTATATGCATACATTGCGATAGTCAATCAGCAATAGGTAGAGCACAGAGTCATATGTATAACGGTAAGTCTAGACACATTCGTCGTCGACATAATACCGTAAGACAACTACTCTCTAATGGAATTATTTCCATTGAATATGTGAAGTCTAAAGACAATATAGCGGATCCATTAACCAAACGGTTAGCAAGAGAGTTAGTTAAGAATTCATCGAGGGGAATGAGACTTAAGCCTATTAAATAAGAGTTACCACAACAACAACCCAACCTAGTTGACTGGAGATCCCAAGATCTAGGTTCAAAGGGACAACCGAGTTGTGAATGACTTAGAAGGATCACTGGGGAGTCTATAACTCCTACCCATTTCTTTGATGAAATAGTGATGTCTGCAGCATTTGAGATTAAGTAAAATTTTAATAATTCTTATATCTAGGTAAACCTAGTGGAGTATGGCAGGATACTCTTCATAAGAATCATCTATGTGAGTGTGAACTGGGCCGGTTCTATGAGATTTGTGAAGGGCTACAATTCTCTAGAGCACTCATGAAAGACTAGGTTGTTCAGGGTCAAAATGAACACAATAGTGAGAACTAAACTGTGTCTAGGAATATACTGTGTGAGTTCTATTGTCTTGGTTTACACAAACGGCTGAACAGTTTAAGACATCATGTTCACTGGTTAGCTAGTAAATCCGATAGTGTCTCACAAGGGAAGGTTCAAAGCCAAAAGCTACCTATCATTTGCAGAATATTTTCAATTTCTGTACTCTTTGTAATAGATCATGTTGTTGCATTTTCTCTCCGTCAAATTCCATTCATGTGGGGGATTGTTGGAAAAATGGCGTTTTATATGGTTTTTTTTTTAGCCAACTTTGAGGCCAAAATTGAGTGGGCCCCAAACATCTTTTGGGGTGGGTCCGAAGAGGTGATGTGTTCCTTGCCGTGTGACAAAGTTCATTTGAATTTTTTCAATAAAAATTATTGTGGGAATTTAATTTAAATATAAATTTATTTTTGGTTTCCTAAAGTGGCTTCCTAAAATTGATTAAACTATTCAAATAGTTTAATAAAAGTATTCCAATAGTTTAGAAACTCTTCCACCAACCAACGGATCCTTTTTCAAATTGTTTGAAAATTTGTTCAAAGCAACGGTCATATCTAGTTTTCAAACAGTACCTGTTCAAATTCAAATCTGAATCTGTTGGACAGATTCACATCTGTTCGGACAGGACTTGTTGTGCCTATAAATAACATCATACCAGCAGTGTTATAGATCAGAAAAATCAGTCTCAAAATAGTTCTTTTGCTGTCCAGATTTTATTAGTTTTGCATTATTCTTCATTTTAGTTTTAGAATAAAATTCAGAGAGTTAGAACACAGGTTTGGTTCGTCGTACAAATTTGTTTGAAGTGCTTCTACAAATTTGTGAAAATCATTGTATCCTGTGAGATAGACGTCACTCAACCATTAGCACCAAAGTGGGGCAAATCTGTCTTAAGGACAGAGTGTCTCACACTCGACTTGGTCTTTATTTTTTTTAATTCGGTTCGATAAATAAATTCGGTACGTTATTTATTTATTTTGTTTGATTTAGTTTCAATTTATTTTATTTACACAGAAGATTGTTCCAACAGAATATTTGTCCCTAAACAATTATACTTGGAAATGTCATCAATCATCAAAGATAGACTCAAATAATGCTTATGGTTATATGAAAAAATTATTAAAATTGTATTTTACTCATGAATTTAGAAATTAAAAAAAATTAAAATGTAAATGTAAAGAAAATGAAAAAAAATATATTTATATTTCATTCAATGCCTCTCATATTTCACTTTTCATTTTAAATTTCTACCCTCATAATCTAAACACAAGTTACGTATTTTGAAAACAACACATTTTAATGTATATTATTTTTTAAAACAACAACACGAAAGTATTATTTTTTTAGGTCTAAATTAACTTTGTGGCAATATAAAGTTGATAATATTTTCCCAACTTGATATGCCATGTATCACTCTGATTAAGGAAGAGGATCAAACCAAGTGGAGGAGTTATAATAGTCCGATCTGATTAATTGCGTTAAATGCCATTAGTTTGACTAAGAGGATCATTGCGTTAAATGTCATTAGTTTGACTAAGAGGATCATTTAAATAGCCCTCCCTTAAATAAGGTAGTAATTAAGAGTAAATTTATATGCACAGAAATCAAACACAAAATAAGACATGACATCTTTTGTGAGAGCATTGTGTCCCATTTTATGTTTTGTGTTTCTAGCATTATTGAATAATTAAATGCAATGCTCCTAACTTTGATTTCACCATCAAGTTAGGAAAGTTTCATTCAAACAAAAAATCATTGGAAAATTATTGATTTTCTTGGCAAAATTATACATAATCTTTGACCAAAATAATGTGATAGTAATATTTTGAATAAATTATACTAATCTCTTTTGAGATTTTAAAAAAATATAGTAAGACTTATAAGATAAACATAATTATATTGAGTTTCTTGAAAGTTTTAATTCTCATAACACTCAACTCATTTTTTGTTAAAAATTCGTTAGTCATATAGATAAAACAATAATCAGTATATTTGATTTCAATTTTTTAAATTCAGCTTACTGGAAATTGAGTTTTTTTTTTTCTTTTTCTTTTAGTGAATATTTTTAAAATTTTAAGGATTTTTTTTTTACTTTTTTTATATGCACCTTACTTAGATGTATCTAAATAGTAAAATATTTATGAAAATATATTTTAAAAATTAATAAATACACAAAAATACGAAAAATGTACTGAATTTTTGCATTTTTTTTTTATATTTTTGGTATTTAGTGAATTTTTTAAAGATTTTTTTCACAAATATTATACTTTTTAAGTTTATTTATGTTAGGTGTGTCTAAAATTTTTTTAAAAAAAATTGCTTAAAATATTTTAAAAAATCATTTAAAACAAAAAAAAAATATACGAAAAATAAAAAAGTAAACTTTTTTGAAAAGTATTTTATGAAAACCAAAACTAAACAAGCTGATTATTGTATTTTTTTTACACTGAATGTATATTTTACATTATATATTTTTTGCGTATTTAAACCATTTACATTTGTTTCGATCTCTTTAATCTTACTAAAAAATGAGTGATTATAGTTATGTCAAAATTGAAGGACTTAATATATTTTCTTCAAATCTCAAGAGAGGTCAGTGTAATTTACCCTACTATTTTTATAATTAAAATCATATTTTCATAAGTTTTTTTAATTTAAATTGATAAACCGATAACTCTGTCACATAATGTTTGAGATTTACAATTTACAATTTTAAATTTACCCACAATAATAAAGTAAAAGAGTTTACGACAAATCAAAAGTGACATGTAACCTACCATACTATTAGGAGTAAAATTAGAAATCTCAAGCTTTTCATTCTAAAACCATTTACTTTATTTAATTTGTGATCATAGTATTTTGCTGGACACCACTTGGACTTATTGTTTTTATTTTATTTTAAACCTATTAGGACACCACCTTTTAAGTGTCGATGCAGATGAACTATTCCACTTTAATACATTGTTCAATACATAAACCATTCATTGATTTTGGCTTTGAAGTGTTGTTGATTGCAATTTACAGCCACCTTTCCTTGAGAGTACGTCTATATTTAAACCAATCCACAGGCCAGATCTGAACATCCAGGGTCCAAAACGGGACCTTATATTTTTACATATCACTCAAAAAGATAAAATTAACTTAAAAAAGTTATTACAAAAATTTAAAAAGATAAATCTAGAATTATTATTTTATATTTTAACCATTTACACAAGAAAAAAAAATATTATACAAAAATCTAGAATTATAAAATCAAAGAAAAATTGAGTTTATCACAGTATCACTTAAATATTATTGTTCTTACATTTTTAGTTGCAAAATTAACCAAGAGCTCTTAATTGAGTTTTAATTAATTGTTCTATACTTTGTAGAGAGTATGATTAAATAAATAATCAATGCCATTATTCAACAAGCAATAATTAATTCAATTCTAGATAATTTTTATGTAAAGTCAACAAATAATTGAACTAAACTTGAAATGATACAAAATCTAAACGGATCTAGAAAAAATATTAAGATTTAAGAAAGTTCAATCTTATAATAGTGAATTAGACTGGAAAGAAGTTTAATAAAATAAAATCAATTATTTTCTGCCCTTCTACTGATAAAATTGGTATTAAATGTTGGATTTAGTTGGATTTTGGTAAAAGTTAAAATCAAAACAATTGGGATCCTCCACTTATAAAAACAAATTTATTTTTGAGTTTGGTGTTAAGGGCTGAATTTAGGTGAGTTTTGATAAGTTAAAAATCAAAACAATTGGGACCTTTCATTTAATTGAGATCTAAAAAAAATAATTAATATTACAAGGATTTTTTTGAAATAGGAGCCTTAATTTTTGGCTCAAATCTGGAGACCCAAAGCGACATGTTTGCAGGTTTGCCCCAGAGCCAACCTTGCTAATCCATTATATACAACTATACAAATAAAAAGAAACAAATATTTACACAAATCCAATGTGTATGAGAATTGCTTTGGAACTGGTTTGGTTAGTTTGACTTCTCGAATGGCCTTAAATGGATAGAGAAACTATGAATCTTAGGATCTCAATGGCACTGGTTTGATTTCTCGGAAAGACTCTTTGATGATAATGTTAAAGAAGCAAAATTGGGAAGAACACTAGGCAATCAAGTTTTAGGTTTTTTGTATCATTATTTGGTGAATTGAATATGTCAGTTTTATATAATTTGACTTATATATATATACATGTATGTATTTTAAACAATAGAAATTTTCAATAATGTAAGCCAAATGGTACTTACAAAATAAGAGTTCAACCAACAAAAAAAACTTACACCAAACAAAGTAAAGTTCATCAGAGAAGCACCAAGGAGATAATCATGGACATATTAAGACACAAAGTTCGTACTACTAAGTAGAATTCGATTATAAAAGTTTAACAATAGAGCAAGTTTGGAAAAAACCCATAGGTTATGACCACAAAGACGGTAAGCTACAAATACAGCACCGATGGACGATACACAACCAAACACCAAACAAACACTACAACAATTTGCACCTTCAGCAACCAAATTTGGCGACTAAAACCTTTTTAGTCGCCCAAAGTCGGACCTTTACCGACTAATCTTGCCATTGGTCGCCAATATTTAGCATTTTAGCTACTAAAATTTTTTAGTAGCCATATTTTAGTGTAGACGTCCCCGAACGCCCCGGGAGGGTTAAGTCCCGTTCTGTTCATATTGAGGTCACTACAGTTCAAGGACTCAAATGTCACGGTTCTTAATCTTGAACCAAAGAGTCCAAATCCGGCAAATCGTTTTTGAGAAAAACAGATTTTTTGAAAGAAGTGCCAAACATGGACTGCTTTGCCAGATAACAGAGTCGCCACCTAAATATTTTTTAAATGGGAAATTTAGGAAACCCTGACTCGGTGCCAAAGGCCACGTGTCCGTCATCACCAAAGTTGGCTCGGGAACTTGGGTACGATTGGGGAAGGTCACTTCGTGAGCACCCCCGCTCGCCCGGTCAAAGACCGGCCTCTACTAACCATGATATCTGTTTTTGAAAACATTGTATGCTCTTATTCCGGTTATTAGCCTAGGTTACTATATGATGCTCGCAGCATACAAGTATAGACTGGGCCGCCTGAATTGGAACAAAACATTTCATGTTTGTTTGTTTGAAAATGGTTTGATGGTGCTACCCGCAGGTAGGCTAAGACGCGGATTTGCCACCCTCAGGTGGGCTTAGAAAACATGATTTTGCCACTATCTAGTGGGCTTAAAACAAACATTTGATGAATTGTCCAATCCAAGCAACACAACCTCCACCCACAGGCATTCAAGGCAGTTATATCACATAAGCACATAGCCTCATGGTAAGCATGCTATTCAAGGCAGTCACTCACACGCATGCAAGGATGCTAAAGCATGAAACTCACCGAGTACTCCAAGCCAAAAATAGAAAACTGATTAGAAATCAATGCATGATCCTAATTATACAGAAATGCCTAATGCAACACATGCAATAATGCAACTATAGCAGGCTCGGCTGTCTTAAACATGGGATACGAAATGCTACAGCTATCATGTATTCAATTTGGAATTGAAATACAAATGCAGTTTGTATGATGCGCCGAGCCCGGTGCGTGCAAAACAGATGAATGATGCAAACATGCTGTCATACTGTATGCTAATTGAAATATGCCCTATATCTAACCATCGTAAGCGGGTAAATAAAAAGGAGAAAGAAATGGGGGTTGGAAGACATACATCACACTCACCCACACTTATTATAATTTTGCCCTCGCGCAGAGGGTCCGAATAAATAATAATACAGTCCGACATGAAAGAATAATACAGATTTTCTAAGTAATTAACAATTTAAACTAAGAAAGCGGTAGACTGGCTTGCAAGCCGGGGGCTGCCTCGCTTCTGATGAATATTGCATTTTGGGCTGCCTTTGCGCGGAAATCCACTGGGATGCCCAATTTAGCCTCTGTTTGCAACGTTTCTCGAAATACGCGCCAGACTCCGAAAAGTTGTTGATTCCTTATTTTGCTGCGACAGAGAGCAAGAAAAGGGCATAGCAATGTATTTCACAAATGTATGCATGCCTCGATCCTCGCGCCACCAATCACGCATATCGATGCATGATGGCCGAGGAATCGGATTGCACAACTCAATATAGAATGAATGCACATGAATGCTACAACAAAAACCTAACTCCATCATGGGTTATCCGGAGTGTCGGCGACTGGGGAATTGAGACCCGTTCCGTCACTCGGAGTACGAAACGTACCTCGTTTCCCGTGCCCGGGCTAACTCCTATCCCGAACACAATGCAATATGCATGATACGCATGAAATGCAACTAAGATACAGCCTAGTATGCACTATGCTGATGAAAATGAGATGAAAATGAGACGTTTCAAAAAACGTGCACGCGGGCACGCAAACCGGGGCGATGATGTGAGATGCAAATCGGATAAAACTGAAGTGCCTCGAAATGCGTGCCCACAGGCACGTAAACCGAGGCGATGATATGAAATGCAAATCGGATAAAATCAAAGAACCTCGAAATGCGTGCCCACAGGCACGTAAACCGAGGCGATGATGTGAAATGAGAAATCGGATAAAACCAAAGTGCCTCGAAATGCGTGCCCACAGGCGCACATACCGAGGCAATGATGAAATGGAATGAAATGGCATACGGAATGCCACGATGGGCTTACACCAACATGGGAGAGCCTCAGCTCACTCACATAGGAGGCCGTCGGATAAGAATGAAGTGCCTCGAAATGCGTGCCCACAGGCGCGCATACCGAGGCAATGATAAAATGAGATGGAAATGCAAATTGGGCTTAAACTAACATGAGTGGACCTCAGCCACACTCACATCAGACGCCGTCGCGTAAAACAGAGGTGCCTCGAAGTGCGTACCCACAGGCACGCAAACCGAGGCATGGCCCGAAGGCATGAAATAGCACGGGAAATGATATGCAAGCATGCAAACCAAATTTCAGCACCTAAATGAAGGGGAAAACAGTCCCGAAATGATACGAAATGACAACCAATGCATGAAATCATCCCGAAATATGATTTTAAGTACCCGAAATGGCCTATAGCCATACTAAACATGCACAACATGATCATGACATGCAAACCAGTAGCAAGGCAGCCCCAAATATGGCATTTTTTCAGTAACAAACAAAGCTAAATAACAACCACAAGCATGGCAAAAATAGCTTGCAAAAATGGGAGAAAAGAGGAGAATTACAAAGCAAGTAGTATATACAATGCTCAAACTGAAAAACAAAGTTCTACAAAATTGAAGAGGGGCCAAAAACATGCATATTTACAGTAGATGAGATCCTCCAATTCAGTGTGTAGACATGCTTAAAATGGCATGCAAAAATGAGCCTACAAAGGGCTACAACATGAGGTACCATAAGCAAGCATCAAAAAACTTTGGACCCTTAACAAAACATGAAGAATGAGTTATTCTAAGACACTTTCTAAGCCTGATGAAGGCTCAAATCAGTAGCCAAACAAGCTCAAAAAGTCATACAAAATGGGGCCAAAGAGAGGTATAAAGAGAGGTACACCATGGAGACCTCAAACAAGATTGGTCCCTTCTACAATGTTGTAGAGGGACCTAAAATAAGCTCAATCTCAGTTAATGGCATGCTCAAAATCAGATCACAAACAGGCCAAAGAAATCATGCAATTTTACGGTAATTTGAAGGAAATACAAAGCAAGTGCATGATAGAGAGGCCAAACATGGTTGAGCCCTTCTTCAATGTTGAAGAGGGGCTCAAAATAAGCCCACTCACAGTTTATGTCATGCTCGAAAACAGATCACACATAATCCAAACAAAGCATGCAATTTAATGGCATAAAGAGTGATATTGAAGTAAGTACATGAGGGAGATGCCAAATAAGGTTGAGCCCTTCTACAATGTTGTAGAGGGGCTCAAAATAAGCACAAAACCAGAAGGGGTCAGAGCCCAAAACAGATCACAAGTAGGGTAAAAATTTGAAGCAAGAAAATGCTAGAAAAAGGGAACTAGAGGCTTACCCTTGAAGATCAAGCTTTCTTTGCTTCTTGGCTTGAATTTGTTGATCCCTAACCTCTGAAAATCACTCCTTTGCTGCTGAAATGGAGGTGGTGTTGGTGGTGCTTAGGGTTGATGAAGAGAGGAGCTAGGGACTTAAGGAACTTTGGAGCTTTTGGAGATGAAAATGGAGGTTTTGGAAGATGAAGTCTTGAGGAGAATTTGTCTAACCTCAACAAAGAAGGAGGTCCACCCCTTAAATAGGCAAGGAAGGGTGTAAAAGGGGAGGGAAATGCATACAAGCTTTCCCTCCCAAAATATCCCCCGGATGGGGGAGATATTTCAAAAAGCAGCTGGACAGCTGTAAAGAGATGAAAAGCAGAAAGCTGGCCGGCCAGGTAATTTTCTTGAAGGTGGCCGGCCGGCCACCAAACTGGTCGGCCAGCCACTCCCCCTGGCCGGCCGGCCATGGCCCAAAAATGAAGTCCAAATTTTCTGGCCGACCACCACTCCTTGGTGTCCTCCCAGGTGTGTAGAATAAAGCCCCAAGGTTGGAATCTGGCAACACTGAAACAATAGTCACAACATAGAACTTGAAGGAGAGGCTCAAAAATGAAATTAACAATTACTGGCTGACCACCACTTTTTGGTGTCCTCCCATGTGTGTAGAACAAGGTTCCATGGTTGGAATGTGGCAACACTGAAGCAGGAGTCACAACATTGCATTTGAAGGAGAGGCCCAAAAATGAAACTCTGAATTGCTGGCCGACCATGCACTTTTAGGGTCCTCCCATGTGCCCTCATCACAGATATGTTGCTTTGGTTGGAAGAAAATATCCCCAGGGTATTCAACATTAGCCCGGAAGTGAGCAAAACGGGCGCCGGAGGAGCGAAACTGGTTATCTGGGATAATTGCTGGCCTCCCACCCTCCAGTGATCTTCCTGGTGCTAAAACAGAGGTACCTGCCAAAATTGAACAAAAACCAATGAGAAATGAATGCTCGGGGCTCAAACCGCGAAGTTCGGGGCCCGAAAACCGGCTGTAAGCACCGAAAGTGGCATTCAGCCACGAAGTGGGTATCTGCGACCCCAGTGTTCCTCGGTATGATAAAACAGAGGCACTTGCCAAAATTGAACAGAAATTGATGCGAAATGAATGCTCGGGGGCCAAACCGCGAGGTTCGGGGCCCGAAAACCGGCTGTAAGCACCGAAAGTGGCATTCAGCCACGAAGTGGGTATCTGCGACCCCAGTGTTCCTTGTTATGATGAAACAGAGGTACATGCCAAGAACCGGAGGAATCGGAGACGGTTGGGCGGTCCCGAACCGAGGCACACGGCCTGACGGCTCCGAAAACTAGGAACCGGGCTCCGAAATGGGCAAAACGGCCTACGGCCACGAAAAGTAGCGCACGGCCACCGAGAGATGGTCTACAGGACCAATCCCTTCCCTCAGGAAAGAAAACAGAGAAAACCGAGTCAGGTTCGCGAACAGAGGCAGGGTACAAAAGAGGGTTCGGAAGTCCGGAGGCAGGGCACACGGCCGTGACTCTGAGACTTCTGAACGAGCACAGTATGCAACATCACCAAGCGCTCAATTGGTGACGTCTGAGTCTTAAGGTCGGTCAAAAATGGGGTGTCTACATTTAGTTATTGGCGACTAAAAAAAAATTTAGTTGCTAAAATTCGTGTAAATAGGCGACTAAAAATGTTTCAGTAGGCATTTGTGTATTTTTTGGCTACTAATTATGACTTTAGTCGGCGTATATAGCCTTTTGGCGACCAAAAAAAAGTTTAGTCGCCAAAAGATAGGCTTATTTACTAAACTATCAGTGACTAAAATAATTTAGTCGTTGTATGGTTAGTGTTTTCCGACAAAAAGAATACTTAGTAGCCAAATTAGACAAATATTGACTATTATTTGCCGACTAAACAGAATTTGGTCGCTAAAAGCAGGCCAAAAAAATGAGAGGAAAGCTTATGAATTGGCGTCCTCCTGTTTCACACTTATTTTTTTGTATCTATTCTGTCTCACAAACACAGACCACTCACCACAAAACCAGAGGCCCGCTCACCACCGATTGTCACTACCACCATCCATCCCCACCGTGGCACGTCACCACCACTACCGCCGATGCCGAAATCACTACCAACACTGTCGCAAATCACAGGTTTGTCTTTGTCTCTCTCTGTTCGGTCCTCTCCCGGGCATTACGATCTGCTTCTCTCTCTCTATCAAGCTATCTCTTTGGTTCCCTCTCTCTCTCTCTCTCTCTCCCCTTTCCCCTATTTCCCCATTTCTCACACTTCATCTAGGGTTTATATGCTTTTTTAGTTTATTTTTGTATTGATTTCGGTTAAGGGCTCATTGGTTGAAGTGTTTGATTTCTATGAAATTATGAAATTCTTCATGTCCAAAATGGATTTGATTTTTGTTTTATGGGTTTGATTTTTTTTGTTATGGATTTGACAAAGACATATAAATAGTTGAATGTGCCAATGTAATGTGGCTTTGGTCTTTAGGTTGCATTGGTCTTGTGGATAATTTCTTACATTGGTAGTTTCTTCAACTTTCTTACCTTGGTCTATATTGGTGAGTTTCTTCGTGGCCTTTTCCTATATATAAGTGCACAATCCTTTCCATAGAATATTTTAATTCAATTTGATTATCTGCTTTGTTTTTCCCATAGGGGTTCTTCTTAGTCTGTCGGTCCCTGTGCTTTATGAGAAGTACCATGATCAAATTGACGAGAAGTTGATTGTAGCTCGTAAGATCATTCAGACGCAGTTCAGGAAAATTGATGATAATATCCTGAGAAAGCTTCCACTGCCGCTTAACAAGGAAAAGAAAACTCAATACGCCAAGTGTAACTCCCCCCCCCCCTCCTCTCTGTTTGTGTATATACACTCTACATAACATGCATGCTTGATAAAAGTGCCCTTTTTAATCACTATGCATGCAAATGACAATGTTTTCAATCTTGTTTTTAACCATGTTTAATTTATATTTTATTATCACAATTAATAATTGCACTTCTTTAAACAATTTATGTATAAGTATTGGTAATGAAGTTATACTTCCAATAGATTTATCTAAAGTGACTAGAGTTTCAATGGACAATTTTGCTAGTTAATTGAGAGTTGGTACCACGAGTACTACGAAAAATTTGTCAACTTTTTGTGTTTTTTTGTTTTTCCCTTTTGGATTTACGGTCAAATTTTTTTTCCTGATGCCTTATCTTAGTTCAAGTTTTTTTTACTGTTCTATATTATTTTTGATATTTTTTTATGTTGGTTTGTTTTCCTTGGATGATTTCGGGTTATTTTGTGTTAACATGAATCAGAGTTGTTCATGTTGAAATAGATTCTCTACATATTAAGCCATGAATATCCATCTACTTGTTTGCCTCTTGCCCCTTAAAAGAGATGCTTCATGCCTGCTTCATTTGAGTCATTGTTATCTAGAAACATCTTTGTGTTGATGCTTCTTTTCTAAGACATAAAGTTGCAAGTGTAGTTTAGTTTGCTAGATGTTTACATGTATATATGTCCACATGTTTATGTGCTTAATTGGTATTCTCACTCTCGCATTGAGTTAATAGACATAGATATTTTGAACAGATTGAACTGCCAAATCCAACTTTCTACGCATGTGATGATATTTGATCTATAAGTAAAATTCCTATTTTTTGGGATTGCTATATATTGAGGTGGTTATAAGAAAAGATAGAAATGAACATATCGAACTTGTGATAACTGACGGAACGTAATTCGGACCCACAAATAGAGAGTTAAAGCCGAATACGCCCTAAACTTAGACCAAAAAAGGCGTTTTGGGGGTGAAAATTCTAAACAGCCCCAGAATGACCGTGTGATTGTCACGGACAGCTTCCCTATGACAAATAGGACTTGTGACAATTGACGAAATGTAATTCGGACCCACAGGTAGAGAGTTAGAGCCAAATACGTCCTAAACTTAATAAAAAAAGGGCATTTTGGGGGCAAAAATTCTAAACAGCCCACGAACGACCGTGTGACTCTCACGGATAGCTTCCCCATGACAAACAAGACTTGTGACAACTGACGGAACGTAATTCAGACCTATAAGCAGAGAGTTAGAGTGTAATACGCCTTAAACTTACTTGAAAAAGAGCTTTCCGGGAGAAAATATTCATAACAGCCCCCGAACGACTGTGTGACTCACACAGATAGTTTCACCATGAAAAATAGGACTTGTGAAAACTGACGGAACGTAATTCGAACCCGTAGGTTGGGAGTTAAAGCCGAATACGTCCGAAACTTAGTCGAAAAAGGACATTTCGAGGGAGAAAATTCAAAACAGCCCTCGAACCACTGTGTGACTCACACAGACAGTTCCCCCCACAGACAGTTCCCCCATGACAAATAGGAATTGTCACAACTGACGGAATGTAATCCGAACCTGTAGTTGGGAGTTAGAGCCGAATACGCCCTTAAACTTAGTCGAAAAAGGGCGTTTTGGGGGTTGAAAATTCAAAACAGCCCCCAAACCACCATGTGACTCACACAGATAGTTCCCCCGTGACAAATATGACTTGTCACAACTGACAGAATGTAATCTGGACCCGTAGGTTGGGAGTTAGAGACGAATACGCCCTAAACTTAGTTGAAAAAGGGCGTTCCGGGGGCAAAAATTCAAAACAGTCTCTAAATGACCGTGTGACTCTCACGGATAGCTTCCCCATGACAAATAGGACTTGTGAGAACTGACGGAATGTAATTTGGACCCGTAGGTAGAGAGTTAGAGCCGAATACGCCCTAAACTTAGTCAAAAAAGGGCGTTTCGGGGGTGAAAATTCAAAACAGTCCTCAAACCACTGTGTAACTCTCATGGAAAGCTTACCCATGACAAATAAGACTTGTGACAACTGACAGAACGTAATTCGGACCCGTAAGTAGAGAGTTAGGGCGGAATACGCCTTAAACTTACTCGAAAAAGAGCTTTCCGGGGCCGAAAATTCAAAGCAGCCCTCGATCCACCATGTGGCTCACATGAACAGTTTCCCCATGACAAGTAGGACTTGTGACAACTAACGGAATGTAATTCAAACCCGTAGGTAGAGAGTTAGAGTCGAATACGCCCTAAATTTAGTCAAAAAGGGGCATTTCGGGGGCAAAAATTCAAAACGGCCCCCGAACCACCATGTGACTCTCACGGAAAGCTTCCCCATGACAAATAAGGCTTGTGACAACTAACGGAATGTAATTCGGACCCGTAAGTAGAGAGTTAGAGCGAAATACGCCTTAAACTTACTCGAAAAAGAGCTTTCCGGGGGTGAAAATTCATAACAGCCCCCGAACAACCGTGTGACTTACACGGATAGTTTCACCATGAAAAATAGGACTTGTAACAACTGACGGAACGTAATTCGGACCCGTAGGTTGGTAGTTAGAGCGGAATACGTCCTAAACTTAGTCGAAAAAGGGCGTTTCATAGGCAAAAATTTAAAACAGGCCCCGAACGATGGTGTGACTCACATGGATAGCTTCACCATGACAAATAGGACTTGTGAGAACTGACGGAACGTAATTCGGACCCGTAGGTTGGGAGTTAGAGCCGAATATGCCCTAAACTTAGTCAAAAAAGGGAGTTTTGGAGGCGAAAATTCAAAACAGCCTCTGAACTACCATGTGGCTCACACGTACAGTTCTCCCATGACAAATAGGACTTGGGACAACTGACGGAATGTAATCTGGACCCGTAGGTTGGGAGTTAGAGCCGAATACGCCCTAAACTTAGTCGAAAATGGGCGTTTCGGGGTGAAAATTCAAAGAAGCCCCCGATCCACTAGGTGACTCTCATGGATAGCTTCTCCATGACAAATAAGACTTGTGACAACTGACAGAACATAATTCCAGACCATATGTAGAGAGTTAGAGTCAAATACGCCTGAAACTTACTCGAAAAAGAGCTTTTCGGGGGCGAAAATTCAAAATAGACTCCGAACGACTATGTGACTCTCACAGATAGCTTCCCCATGACAAATATGACTTGTGACAACTGAAGGAATGTAATTTGGACCCGTAGGCAGAGAGTTAGAGCTGAATACACCCTAAACTTAGTCGGAAAAGGGCGTATCGGGGGGAAAAATTCAAAACAGGCCCCGAACCACCATGTGGCTCACATGAACAGTTTTTCCATGACAAATAGGACTTGTGACAACTGACGGAATGTAATTCGGACCCGTAGATTGGGAGTTAGAACCGAATACGCCATAAACTTAGTTGAAAAAGGGCGTTTTGGGGGCGAAACTTCAAAACAGCCCCCAAACCACCGTGTGGCTCACACGAAAGTTCCCCCATGACAAATAGGACTTGTGACAACTGACGGAATGAATCGGACCCGCGTAGGTGGTTGGGAGTTAGAGCCGAATACGCCCTAAACTTAGTCAAAAGAGGGCATTTCGCGGGCGAAAATTCAAAGCAGCCCCCAATCCACTGTGTGAATCTCATGGATAGCTTCTCTATGACAAATAAGACTTGTGACAACTGACGGAACGTAATTCGGACCCGTAGGTAGAGAGTTAGCCAAATACGCCTTAAACTTATTCGAAAAAGAGCTTTTCGGGGGCAAAAATTCAAAACATCCTTCGAACGACTGTGTGATTTTCACAGATAGCTTCCCCATGACAAATAAGACTTATGACAACTGACAGAATGTAATTCGGACCCGTAGGTAGATAGTTAGAGCCGAATACGCCTTAAACTTAATCGAAAAAGGGCGTTTCGGGGGAAAAAATTCAAAACAGTCTCCAAACCACCGTGTGGCTCACACGGACAGTTTCCCAATGACAAATAAGACTTGTGACAATTGACGGAATGTAATCCGGACACGTAGGTTGGGAGTTAGAGCGGAATACGTATTAAACTTACTCGAAAAAGGGCGTTTCGGGGGCGAAAATTCAAAACAGCCCTCGAACCACCGTGTGGCTCACACTGACAGCTTCTTCATGACAAATAGGACTTGTGACAACTAACGGAACGTAATTCGGACCCTAGGTTGGGAGATAGAGCCGAATACGTCCTAAACTTACTCGAAAAAGAGCTTTCCAGGGGTGAAAATTCAGAACAACCCCCGAATACGTCTTACACTTAGTCGAAAAACTCGCACACTTAGTTTAAAAAACGACAACTTTATGAAAGTAACATCTACATATTCTAATAATTGCCTTTAATATTTTAGGGCGAAGAAATTACATATTAGATTGTTTCTATGGTTGGTTGGAATAAATATTGCATGATACACACACACATATATATACTTTCTTTTATTTCAAAGAAGACATTTCTCGATTGTTCTGCCTTAAATGCATGTTAGAACATGTTCCATATGGCTGACTGAATTGATATTTTGTAACACAATTCTAATGTTTCGTTTTTTGTTTTTCTTTGTAAATGGCTTTGTTGCGTGGACTTTGTGGATAATCCATATTGGTATATGGAGAAGAATTTTCACTTTTTGTAGAACTAATATAATACTTTGTGGTCCTCAGCTTTGTGTAGTTTCATTATTTACTGATACAGAAAACTTTTGGCAATCAACAGATAATGATTGTCGTGGTACATAGATCACCTTCTGTCGTGGTATATATATACCATTTGTCGGCGTACATAATATGACCTTTTGTCATGGTCTATGAAACTTTTGTCGTGGTACATATATCACCTTTTGTCGTGGTACAGATTATGATGGTAATATTGTACCATGCCAATGGTAATTTCGCTTGGTAGTAAATGTTTTTTTGTATTCGGTGGGCTTTGATTTTTGTATATATATTTTGTATGGAATAATTATTTTAGTTTGGACAATAGTCGATTTGTATGGCTTTGACATTTAAAGTTATTTATTTTTTATATGGATGCAGATTGTGGAGTGATTAATCTATGTATCATTTTGTTTATATACGTATTACAGGTTGCATGGAATATAGATAGGTTGTGGAGAAATTATTTTGTGATAAAACATAATATCATGTTTTTGGCAACTAAACAATTAGTAGGTAAAAACAAATTGGGAAAAGACATTTGGCGACTAAAAGTTTTGTAGCAAAAAAAATAGACATTTGGCGACTAAAAGTTTTTGTAGCAAAAAAAAAAAAAAAAAAAAAAAAACAGACATTTGGCGACTAAAAGTTTGTAGCAAAAAAAATAAAAAAAATAGACATTTGGCGACTAAAAGTTTAGTAGCCAAAAGAAAATTAAAAAACATTTGGTGACTAAAATATTTTGTAACTAAAAACAAAAAGCTAAAAGATAAAAACACTTTTGCTGACTAAAATTTTAGTAGCAAAAAATGTAGAACTTTAGGCGACCAAATATTTAGTAGTCAAAAGAGGAACTCTTTGCCGACTAAAAATTTAGTAGCCTAAAATGTGGGACTTTAGGCAACCAAATATTTAGTAGCCAAAGAAGAACTCTTTGCCGACTAAAATTTTAGTAGCCAAAAATGTAAAACTTTAGGCGACCAAATTTTTAGTAGCCAAAAGAAGAACTCTTTGCCGACTAAAATTTTAGTAGCTAAAAATGTGGGACTTTAGGTGACTAAAAGTTTGGTCTTCGAAAAAGGTCTAATTTAATTTAATGTCCAACCTTTTGGCGACTAAAATTTTAGTCGGAAATTGTTTACATTTGGCGACTAAAATAATTTTAGTCGCTAATTACCTTTACTGACAATTCTTTGGCGACTACTTTTGCGACCAAATAATTAAGTCGCTAAAACCCTTCAGCAACTAAAAATTTAGTCGCCAAAAGTGAAAATTCTTGTAGTGAAACAAGAAAAGCATAAAAAAATCAAACCTCAGTCCCAAAATGCCAAGGATGGTGGCGGATCCGGTGATCTAGTGAAGGTGGGTCGTGGAGGCCGCAGATCTAGTGAGTGGTGGCAGATCTGGTGGCAGTGAGGCAGTTGTGGCATTGACGTAAGGCGGAGGAGGAGGGAGATGGTGGATCTAGTGAGGCACGACATAGGAAGTTAGTGGGGAAGGAAAAAAGAAACATAGTAGAGATTCCACCATGAAGGCAATAGTTCCTGACAAGGAGGGAGAAGATGGAAGACTAAGCTTCCATGACTTTTTGAACCAGAAAAGGTAAGACAATTAAAAAAAAAAAGGGGTAGAAGGGAAAAGAGAGGCAGTTAGAGGCTAGAGCCCCCCCTGCCTACCCCTAATCGGCGCCTAAGATAAGAGAAACCCTAGGAGATGTAAAGAGAGAAGATCTCGATTTTTAGAAAGAGAGAGTAAGGGATGTGTTTTGCAATAGGAGCAAATTGGGAATGACCGTACAAAATAGTGGGCTTAGCTGGAAAAGGGGCATATAACTTGGAAGACTTGGACGGCTGTGTTATTCCTAGACCTTGGAACACTGCCATCCTTAAGTTGTTTTATTTTCGCTTTGTACTCCTCCCAAATTTTATTAATAAGACAAGTAGACAGATTTTTTTTTTATAGTATTTTTCAATATTTATTGTTCTTTTCTTTTACTCCAATTGTGATTGGATTTAGCGACTAAAGAACAATAGACGTGATTGCCTTTTGCTCAATTTTTGCTCTATAAAGTAAGGTAGAGGACGTCGAAGTAGGTTGGAGAATCTTTCCGAGCCGGTTTTGTTCGTCGAAGTAGGTTGGAGAATGTTTCCAACTTTTAAAAAATCTCTACCGAGCAGATTTTGCCCGACAAAGTGGGGTGGGAGGACTTTTCCAACTTCGAAAGTCATTGTCGAACTGGTTTTACTCAACAAGCAAGTTAAAGTGTCGAGTTGGTTTTGCTCGGCCAATTATGCAAATAACTCTGCCAATTAATTTGTTTAGTAGATAATACAGAAACAACTATACATAATGTGCAAAAGTTGAATATTTTCATCGATTACAGAAGTCACTACAAAAGATAGAGCAGCTCACCCTGTTACATCCCTCAAAAACAAAAAAAAGAAAAAAAAAAAAATGTGTTCAAGCAATAGGACAATCATCTTCCACCCCGGCATTAGCCTTATCTCTGACAGTCAGCCTCCAGAAGTTTCTGCTGCATAGCGTTAGCATATGCCGGCATGTAGGTCAGTATGAAATGGAGGGAAGATTATTGAAGATTTAGGAATCCTAAGTGTGGCCAAGCTTCTCGACAACCACCTTCTAGCAGCGTTGGAAAAATATGTCCTTTATGGCCTCCACTCAGGGCTTATAAGTCTTATCTCCCTCTTCATACCCTTAGTCCTCAACTTTCTCAATGTCTTTCTTTAGCATGGCAATCTCTATTTCAAATTTGTCCTTAAGTTTTTTTAGCTCGAAAAGATACCTCGTTTTCTTTGATTCTAGAGCCTTAACTTTATCCACCTCAGCTGACTTGACCTTCTTAGCTAGTTGATCTCGTTCAGTTGTTATCTCAATAGGAAAGGTTTGGAGTTCAGCTAGCTCGATGACTTTGGACTCTTTGTCAGTTGCAACTTGAGATATTTGGAGTTTAGCTAGCATAACGCATTTAGCCTCGTTGTCAGCTATCGCCAGCATGAGGTTCTTTCTTAGCTCCAGCATGTGCTCATGGGCAACTTGATTTTCTACGCGGCATGTAAAAGCATGGGAAGTTAGATAATCGGACAAACAGTTTATGCCAAAATGAAAAGTTAGGAACTTACCAGAACTAAGGATTTTGTAACCGACCCAGTGGCCTTTAGGTCAGTCAGATGTTGATGTCTCTCCATGTCAACTGGTAAACATAGGGTTTGTCACGACCCAAACCCGCCCTTATACGTTTAGTGTTGTAACTAGCCAATAATCTTGGGATTACCAAAGGCCTTTGAACCAATTAAACAAAATACAGAGGCTAGCGGAAGCAAATACAAACATATAATGTCCATAGAGCTGTGTAGACATACATGGATAGAAAATTTAAAACTTATATTTACAACATATGCGACGTCATCAGAGTGTCAGTCTTATATGACCATAGATATAGATAAACCCAGAGAAACTGACCAAACAAATAAAAGAAAATAACTTAAACTTGTATCATGTTCACAAGACTCGATCACAAAACATTTCGGAACCTCTCGGGAGGCACACCGGTTGGTTGACTCAAAAAGCTCTCTAGGTGAACCTCACTGAGCTTGGTCCCACGCCTAATCACCTACATACATAAATAATACGGTGAGCTGTAGCCTAGTGAATAACAACAGAGTAAAGGGTTATGAATGATGTCCAATAAAGATTCAGAAATCAAAGTTTATATCAGAAACAGATTCAGATTCACATACTTATACAAATTTCATAAGCAGTTATATGTGGTACATCCGATAGCTATCAAATTAGATTGGTCATAAGACCCACATGCATAGTCGGTACCGACGACCATAAAGATCAATATCTTGTGCATAAGTAGCCATGATATTGTTACCCTCAGGCAAGGGCCACGTAAACATAGGCCGCGGTATTGTTACCCTCGGGCAAGGGCCACATGAACATAAGTTACGGTATTGTTACCTCTGGGCGAGGGCCACGCGCATATTGGCCACGGTATTGTTACCCCCGAGTGAGGGCCATGTGAACTAAGGATGCCACAAGTACATTTCAGAAAAATGGACATTCATTCATAATTCATAAAATAACATTTCATAAAACAGATCATATCTTATCAATCTGGAAACACTTATAATCAACATATCTTTACAAAGTTGTTACTTATAGATAGCTCCAATAGCAGAAGCGTCAAAGCAGTCAGATTGAGGATCTATGGTGCATGACTTGCACAAACACATAACAGATACACATTGAAACACACGCTCAGAAAACACTTAACAAAAATCTTTTTATCTTGGTGTGTTTCTAATTCTTATTTTCATTGTTATGTCTTAATTAAGGCTTATGAATGCTTATGATGCAATAAGAATGCCAAAACATGTGTTGTAACACTTAGTCAAATTTTTGAAAATAGGGTCTTTGCTCATGCTCAAGTTTAGTCGCTCAAGCGGACTGTAAAATTCTGTAAAACTTCAGGGAGCTCTCATTTTACGCTTGAGCGCAACTTCTGGTTGCTCGAGCCAAGGTTCAAAAAAATTGGTACGGTTGCTCGAGTATAGGTTCCCTCGCTCGAGCGGATGCTCATGTCTGCAAGAGTACTAGGAGCATGAATTTTACGCTCGAGCCAACTTTTGGTCGCTTGAGTGAAAGTGCAAAACAAAGAGTGGTCGCTTGAGCGCAGGTTCTGTCGCTCAAGCGATGATATAGAATTTTGGAATTTTTAGATTGCTCTGCAAGCTTCAAAACTCAAATTCAAACCAACAAAACACATCCTTTTGGGCCCCAAAACTTGAGGGAACATACGTAAACTTGTAAAACATTGTGAATTCAAAATCATTTCGCAAAATCAAAGCCCAAAAGCACGCTAATTGAACAAAACTAAACTTGAAATGTCGAAAACATAACATGCATGTATTTTCTTGAGTTTAAGCTTTCCAAATCTTGGTAGAATGAGATGTTTAGTACAAAAAGGTGTTGAATTTTCATAACAAGACCCAAATATAAACATGCATGTAGGAAAACATTGAAATCAACTTCCAAAACTTCATGATATGCACATGCATGCATGGTTTGATCCCAATTCTACTTCTTTAGCTTAATTCTCAAGTTAATCTACTTAATTCACTTGAACTCATGCATTACACTCTAATTCCCTTTGATTTCACATGGAAATGAGCTTGAGGTTACAAGATGTGAGTTGAATTCTTACCTAAGGTTGAAGTCAAGTGAAAAACTAACTCAAAGCTCCAAATTGTCTCCAAATCCCACCTATTCTCCCTTTCCTCTTCTTTGATCTCAATTTCTTCCTTCTCCCTCTCTCTCACACACACACACACACACACACACACACACACACACACACACACACACACACACACACACACGTTTTTTTCTCAAAAAGTGATGAACAAAGAAAGCTCTAGTGTATAAGCCTTATATAGGCTTGATTAGTAGACTCAATTAAGCTTGGCTTAACTTAAATAAATTTGCACTATTTTATTCTAATTATTTTGTTTCGAATCGAATTCTAATTAAACCTACCATAAAATCTTAAAAATTCTAAATAACACATATACTGAGTCAATATCGTGATTGGAGCTGATAAGGCTCGCAATTCCCATTAAGAAACAGAAACACAAATAGATCTTTCTACAACAAACATATATAAACACAATAATGCAATACACATGTAATTAATTTAGAATTCCTTCTTAATTATTTATTAGGCATTATTAATCATAGGTTATAGGCTGATCACAGGTCGAGGTTATTACAAGGCCTTAGCTAGATGTAAATCGAGTTGATTATCTTTGTCTGCATAGACAGAATCAGTCGTGGCCACAACATGACCCTTGTACCGTGGAGTAGGTGTCCACTCTAGGAAAAAAGGGGCATGATCACCAGTTTGTTCAATCTGTGTGGCCTCAACTTGCTTAGTGTGCTTCATTTGCTCGGTCTCTTATAGCTCAGTCAAGTCTTCATCAACAAGTGTTTGCTCAGTAGTAGTTGCCCTTGCCCTTTTGTTTGGTTGAGAAGAAGATGCCCCGACCACTATTGAAGTCAAGGCCAAAACTGTGCCAGCTGTTTGTGCAGTTGTCTGACCCTTGCCTTGTGTGTTTTGAAGGTTGGAAGAAGTTTTGCATGGTTATGAGAGCCTTGATTCCCTTTGTTTGGACATATCTTCCTCATTGGTCAAAGGAATGAAAACAACTTCAAGGAGGGAAAGATCTAGCTCTAGTGATGGCTCAAGAAGAAAATCAGTGACGGCTCAAGAAGAAAATCAGTGACTTTACTCTTGTGTTTTCTGCTATATCGATAGGTCATTTCAAATTTAATCAAGTCGGTCCAATCTCGTTTTCTATGCCTCAACACAGTTCAAAGGGAATCCTGGTTTGCATAGACATAATTGGCTTTCAAGTGATCCAAATTTGCAAAAAGAGTTGAAGTGTTAGCTCGGTGCAAAATGTGGAAATGATTAAGCAGAAAAATGGTGCTATTTGTATTACCAGCTAATCCTTTCTTTTGGCGTTGGTACTTCAGTGTCTTCATAATTCCTAGAAACCTACAAAAAGTCATCGTCATGCAAGTTTTTGTTCGATGTTCTTTTGATGATCTTTTCACGACCTCTTTTATTTTTAAATAATAATAGAAGTTGTCATTTGTTCAGCTTAACAAGTACCGATGGAATATAGCTCGGCTAGACCTAGATTGAGGTTTATGCAGCAATTTAGTTTGGCTATACCATTTGTTATCCTATAAGTATTAGTGAAAACTTGTGTTGGGTAGAGTCTTTTTTGCCTAAGGAATTCACAAATAAGAGGTTGAATCGGGAAGTGTAACCCTTCTTCAACAATGGATATCACGGTGAAGAGGCAAAATCCTGCTTGGTCGCATGGAAAGATTCATTCTTCAGCCATTTCAATATTTACCTCGACTGGAATGCTGTAATGATTTCAAAATTCTATAATGGTGCTTGGGGAATTCACTATGAAAAGATACTTGCCTATGGAATCTGGTTTTACATAAACAATAAGTTAGAAAATTTGGTTGGTTGATCAGTGCGGCCTTAACTGGTTCGGTCGTTGGGCGTCGCCAAGTAGCAATAGTGAAGGTGTGCCTAGTCGATCCTAATTCAGAGTCTGCACGATTGAAAATGAAGTGTTATGCTCAATTGTGGACCAAGCTAAAAAGTAGCATAACTTAACACGGCATAAAGGTGTGTCCAATGGTTGCTTTGATTTCAACGGTTTGCTCAGTTTATTGAGCATGAATACTTACATTGTTTTAGCACGGCCATTAAGCTTGCTTTATTTTTAGCTCGGTCATTGAGCTTGTTTTGTTTCTAGCTCGGTTATTGAGCTTGCTTTGAGCATGGCTCGATCATTGAGCTTGCTTTGTTTCTAACTCAGTCATTGAGGGTAGGCCTTGGGTTTTAACTCGGTTGTTGAATGCTTGACATGCGACTTTATCTTGGTCGTTCTAGAAACATGTTTGTAGTTCGGTTCCTAACTGTTTGAAGACCAAAACCGTAGTTTTATCTAGTTGAACCCAAAGTTGAAGAGGTATACTCAGTGAAATGGGCCTAATGCTCAGTGAATCCCCAATCACAGATGGTGTTGGGCTTAATTAGTGCCTAATCCTCTTAGTCCTATTGTTTCCTATTTGATTGTGGGTTTATTGGCTTATGTTAAGCAATGATGAAGGGTCTAAGGGATTGAAAAGTTCTAGAACATCAAGAACACACATGAAGAACAAGAACAAAGTGGAAAAGGAGATGAGAACTTACAATCGACAGTTCAAATTGAAGAGGTAGTTGATCCGAAGAGTTCTGATGACAATTGCGACGCAGGAACTGTAAGAAAATCTGATTGTAAAAGCCGGGAACAATGCAATGGCAGCTTTGGTTCCCTCTGGTTTGCTCTGAAGCAACGATGAACAATGAAGAACTTGTTTATATGTATCGTCTCTATATATAAGGAGACGAAAGGGAGCTAGGATTTGAATTTTCAGAAATCCTACGTGGCAGTAGAAGTAGGTGCACGGATCCACTAGTCAAAGGCCATGTGTCCGATAAAAGCCATGATGTCAAAATAGTTGGTGAACATACTGTATTGATGAATAGACCATTCCGGCCCGAACAAACATCGTAATCGAGCATGAATTTTAGTTCGGTAGAATGGAGTAAATTAGCTCAGTTTCACAGAGTAATCCCAATCATACCAAAGTAGATGGAATTAAGGGGCAATTGAGAGGATAATTTGCACCGTGCAAATTGGCCGAGCAAAGTTTGCATGGGTCTTGGCTTTGGGCCATGCAAATAAGTTGGGCTAAGTTCGTATGCAAGTGAGCTGAGCAAAGTCTATATGGGCCTTGTGTTTGGATCGGGCTAAGTTGACTTCTTCTTGCTCTCAATGTCAATCTAAGTTTGTATGGCCTTGGGATTGTGCTATCTTTGGAAGACCAAACAACAATGGATATGCTATGATGAAGCGAAGTTGGCCACATAACCGAGCTGAATAACCGAATTGGGTCTTGTGGTTAGTGCTATGTAGCATGTTGCTTGACAATTTTACAGGCAAGCGAATTTATTCAGTACGGTTACTCGATCCTTGACTAATCGGAATGGTGTTCTTAGCCTAATTGTCGGATTAAGAGTTGTGTTATTTTATTTGAACTTTGTAGATAAGGGTGTTAAAGGATAAACATTATCTTTTAAGAGATGGACTCCTGATAGGATTTTACGAAGAGGAATTAGAATATTACTAGGAGTCTACCTTGCGGAATATGTAAAAGCTTAGAGGTAAGCCCCAAGGAGGTAATGTAATTTTTACTCACAGAATACTTGAGAGTTTTTTCCCATATTGATATTAAGAACTGACTTAAGTATCGGAGGGATTTGTTGGCACACACTCATTGGGTAGCTCATCAAAATTGTTTTGTAGGAAGAACGACACCGTTCATCTGAGATTTAAGTTTCATCACAAGAAGTATGCGTGATAAATATTTCGTGCCCGTATATCATATAAATATAGTTGTCAATATTAAACTTTTAATATTATCTGGTATGGCACATTTATAGTGATTGTAGGGGTGTAAAAATGGCCTGAGGCTCGTGGGCGACCCGAAACCCACCCGAGACCCAAGGTTTGCCTGGCCTGGTTAGGCTAGGGCCCCAGCCCAGCCCAGCCCAGTACCTTGGGCCTGGGCTTGGGCCTTCCTTTTGAAACCCAACTCGACCCAAAAAAAATTTCAGGCCCTGCGGGCGGTCCGGCCACCTGGCCCTCTCTCTCTCTGACAAAGGTCAAATTTTAAAAAAAATAAAAATAAAAGGCAACTTGCAACGGTTAAAAAAAATAAATAAATGAAAATAAAAGCTTGATCTTGCAAAAAAAATTTATAACAAAACAAAACAAAACAACGGTCATTTTCTTACAATGAATGAATGGAAAAAAAAAATTATAATTCTGCACCTCTATTGCTGCCCCCGCCTGCCTACCTAACCCTGCCCCTTGCATGCATCACATCCCTTTTCACTAAGTCTCACACCAAGTTGCAACTTGCAATGAAAAAACAAAAAACAAAATAAATAAATTGTCTGCATGCACCTGCTGCCTTCGCTCTATCCCTTGCTCTTCCTTTGCATCATGCGTCACATCACTCTTTATGCCACATCAAGTTAAGTTGCAATGGAAAATAATAATAATAATAATGTCTGCACCTAAAAAAAAAAATTAATTTTTTTTAACAGTTATATTACCGTTTAATACAATGGTAGCATTTTTTTTTTTTTTTGAAATTTATACATTTACTTCAACCTTTCAAACTACTATAAATATCTCATTTTCCAAAATAAATCTCACAAATAATTCTCTCTCTTAAACTCTCTCAATTTCTCTTAACTCTCAATTAATTTTGAAGAGTCATTCCTACGTGGTAAATTGTGCAACAAGAAACTTTTATCAGAAGAAGCTAATTTATGTATCGCATTCGCCAGTCGGTAACATTAATCAGTTTAATTAAATTTATTAGTTACTCATTTTTTTCATTAATTATTTATGTACATATATTAATTATTATTTTTTACTCATTGTATTTACATATTATTTAAATTAATTGTTAATTCTTATATATTGTTTTACTTACATTACGATGGATTCTAATATTCCTAATGTTTATGTCGATATTGATACATATACTATACAACATATATTTGTTGATTCTCCTTCTAATATCCCTCTTCCAATAGTTGAATAATCATCTAGGGACAGGAGTAGTAGTGTTTGGGAACATTTTGAAAAAATATATGTAAATAATCCTCATGGTACAATTACATTTAAAGCAAAATGTAAATATTATGCACATTTACTTAGTGCTGCATCTGTAGGGGTACTAGTCATCTTAAAAGGCATGCTAACAAACATTTACGAAGCCAACCACCTGATATTCGAAGTCAAATTCAATTAGGGACTTCATTAACTTGTAATTTGCAAACATTTTCATATGATCCTATACGTGCACAAAATTCTATAGTTAATTATATTATTAAAAAAGAACAACATTTTACTACTAGTGAATGTCTCGATTTTACCGAAATGGTTGACGAAAGTTTTGCACCGCAATATCAAAGTTTTTTTAGCAATACTATTAGAAATAGGATTTTAAAGAAATTTGAGGATGTTAAAACTGAATTATTTGACATCTTTAAAAATTTGAATGGAGGAGTTTGTTTAACATCTGATCTGTGGTCAAATAATAGTTTTGAATATCAATGTATCACTGCACTTTTTATTGATAATGATTGAAAATTAAATAAAAGAATTATTTCATTTAAATTAGTTGAACTTCCATACACTGGTGATTCGCTTGGTGTAGAAATAAGTAATGTATTATATGAGTAGGTTTTACAAAATAAAATATTTACTATTAGTTTACATACTGCAGCATATTATATTAAAACTATAGCCCATTTAAAATCAACTTTACAATTACTTGTTGATGGTGATTTATTTCATATTCGTTGTTGTGCCCATATTTTAAATTTGATAGTTAAAGAAGCTATGCATGTATATGTGACTTCTGTACTTGTAATAAAAAAAAAATGCAGTTGTTACTATTATATCTTCTGCTAATCGAATTTCGGAATATAGAAAAATTTGTCAATGAGAAAATAGGCCATTTAAAAAATTAATTTTAGGTGTAGATAGTAGATGAAATTCAACATAGAATATGTTAAAAATAGCTTGTAAATAAAAAAGAGCAATAGATTTATTTTTTGCAATAACATCAATAGAAGAAGTACTGACTCCTATAGAACTTAATTGGTGCTAAGTAACCTTGTATAAATTTTTTTTATTTAAAGTTTTTGATAATTCAACAAAATTATTTTCTTATATATATATATATTCCTACTTCACCATTTGTTTCACATATGCTAGCAGAAATAATTAAAATTTTCGTAAAATATATGGGTAATGAATATTATGTAATCATTATTACTTTAATGAAAGCAAAATTTGATAAATATTTTGATCATTTGCCTCATTTTTTAGGTTTAGCCATAATAATCGGTTCTCCAATAGATTGACCCGCAATAATACCTACAGCTTTTCCCAATTCGACCAAGTCACCATGAGTAGGACTCCGGCCATAACATAATCGACAGATCCAAGATATACTCCTACAAGTAAAGGGAGTTCGAATAGATATTGGTTGTGCTCGAAAGGTAATGAATCGATTGATAAGTCCAATCCCAATATCTTGATTTCGAGTGGCAATGCATCGTGGACCCATATATATATCATCCGCTAATACACAACCAATTAATGTTTGGATAAAAATTCTTATGTGTAAAGAAATTGGTTTAGAATGTATTTTCGTTGATCAAATACAATTTGCCCTTATTATGCAAACATACAACCGATTATTTGAATAATATAGGACAGCTGCATCTGTAAATTCATCTACACACACTACACTAGCAGTCTCATCTTGAAGCGGGAGATTAAGTATTTTTTCAGCAATAAAAAGTAGAAGAATATCTCAACATACGAGTGTAAGTAGTTCTGACCTACAACATTATTTGGAAAGCCCATCGGTGGATGATTTCGATGATTTTGACATTTTGGAATGGTCGAAACAAAATGAAACTATGTGGTCTGTGGTTTCACAAATGGCTCGTGATTTACTAACCGTTCCGATTTTTGCAGTTACTTCGGAAACAACTTTTAGTTCATGTGGATGGGTGCTGAGCGATTAACGGAGCAGGCTTACACCCCAAATGTTTGAAGCACTGATGATATCCCGATATCATATACATGCGCTTACAAGAAGACAAAATTATAGTGAAAATGAGCAAATTCAAAATGATTTGAATGACATATCCTCGACCAACGTGACTGAAATGTCTGTCTCCTCCGATGATTGATCAACAATTTGTTTTTTTATTTTTTTTTGTTTTTTTGTATTAGATTATTGAAGTGAAGTATTATGCAAATGGTTGGTAGGGTAGTAGATACCAACCTAGTTGAAATATACTTGACCTATAGTGATGCAATTGCTCTACCATAATTAATAATTTACACTTATTTTATTTAATAATATAAATTTTTGTTCTCTCTCCATCTCAAAATATTAGTCCCTTATTCCATTTTTCATTGTCCCAAAATATTAGTCCCTCTTCAAAAATCAAGTACAAAAATAATATAAATTTCTTATATTGCCATTCTTTTAAATTCATAAACAATATAAAAAATACAATTATAACATTAATATTCTCCAAAAAATGTACTATCAAAGGGTAATTTTGAAAAATCAACTTTTTTAAAAGTACAATAATTGTACTACCAAAAAAATTTGAATTCCCCAAAAGGGACCATTATTTTGGAACGAAGGGAGTAATATTTTATGAGCAATGATTGAGACTCTCATCCCTACAAGACCACTACAAATTTGAACCACTCATGATGTGGACCTCACACATATATAAGTGGACCCACACATACATAGAGGGTCATGATCACTTTAAGAGTGTGGAGGTCATCCCAAAGGGAGCCCAAACATTTTCCATATTTTATTTCATCTTGAAATAAAAATTATTCATTCAATAAATGTTATATAATTAATTTAATATATAATATTGAAAATTTCATTTTCATATATACATAATTATTCATTTCGAAAGAAAAAAATTACATAATTGCATACTTTTTTAGTTATAAGTTCATAATTAAAAAAACATAAGTCATACATAATTAAAATTAAATACCACCATGAAACATAACCAAACAAAACATCTCATTAATTTTAACTAAAATACTCTAGTATAATTTTTCTTCTATTTTTTTTATTCCTGATAAATAATGTACATAGATAATATATTTACATTTATATTTCTCAACAAAAAAAAAAACCCCGAGTAGATCCGGCCCCAAGCCCAAGCCTGCTAACCCAATTATGAGTGGGCTTGGATCTCAGTTTTTAGCCCATGAGCGCCAACCCAACCAGCTAAAAAAAAAGGAAACCCGCGAGGCCCTTCTTGATCCGGCCTGAGCCTGAGCCCAGATGGGCCAGACCAAGCTATCATTACATCCCTAAGTGATTGAATGTTAATTTGATTTAGGCACAATTTGTTGTACTATAACATGCCATATGATGAAATAATAAAATATGATTATTTTTTAAAACAAAAAACGAAAAAAGAATCTAACAATTCAATTGGACCTCAACTCTGGTGAACTTCATTATTTTCAAAATGGGTGTGTTTCATCCACTGGGCCGGCCCAAATTCAGTATATTACATTTGGTTGTAAAGGCAACAGACAGGTCTCCAAAATTATTGAGTACCCGCACTTTTGGTTTGATTATCAGAATTAGTTTTTTGAATTTGAAAAAAAAAAAATTAAAACTAATTTGGTGCCAAAAATGTTTAAAAAAAAAAAAAACACACCATTTTTTCACATGATTTTTACTTTTTTTTTTTTTTGGGGGGGGGGGGGGGGAATTAATTTTTAAAATTTTTGAAAAAATAATTTAGATGAATATTTTTGTCAAACCAATTTCTATATATATTTTTTAATTACTGAAAACAAATTCTGAAAATAAAACCAAGCATATTTTTGCTTTTATTTTTCTAGAAAATGAGAAGTGCTCTCTAGAACTAATTTTGACATTTGAAATTATGTCAATTTGTTTTGGTTGTGTTTTCATTTTTTTTTTTTTTTTGTGGTTTTGAAAACAAATTAAAAGCACCCACCTTTTTTTTTTATTGTTTTCATTTTTCTGAGTTTTTAAAAATTCAAAAATATTTTTTTATTTTTTATTTAAAAAGAGAGTTTTTTTCACATGAATTTCCAAAATACTATTTTCAGAAGAAAAAGACAATCACCAAACGAGATTGTGTTTTTCAGAAAAGAACATAAAACGGAAACGCAACCAAACATGCTCTAAATACAACATTATTAGAGAACTGTCAAGAACAAAAAAATAAAAAAATTACAAAAAAAAAATGTCACGTTATTTACTTAATGAAAATAGGTGTATGGTTTAGATTAAAAATAAATCAAAATATTAGGATTTAAATTGATAAAATTAAAAATTAAAAATTTATTTTGTTGTAAAGGTCAAATTTTGAATTTTTTTTTTTTTTGGTATGGTAATTTTCAAAAATAATAATAATATTTGGTTGGGGAAATGGCTCATACTATTTGGTTGGGGAATGCTTTGGGCAATGCTAGAGGTTTGACCCCTAAATCATTTGAAAATTAATTATAGAGAAATAGAATCAAATCAAGTGGTAGTTTCAAAATGCTACTCCAAAATGAAAATAGGTGTATGGTTTGGATTAAAATAAATTAAAATATTAAGATTTAAATTGATAAAATTAAAAATTACAAGTTTATTTTATTGTAAGGTTCAAATTTTGAATTTTTTTTGTATAGTAATTTTCAAAAATAATAATAATGCATAGTTAGAATGGCTCATACTATCTGGCTGGGTATGCTTTAGGGCAATGCTAGAGGTTGACCGCTAAGAGCTCATTTAGGATACGGGTTGACTTTTTAATTTTTTAGCTATTTTAGTTTGTGGTTAAAAAGTCTCGTTTGGGATAAAATTTTTGACTTTTTAAATTTTTATGAGAGAAAAAATAAAATAATTATAAGTTAGATGTGACATTTTATCTTATTTAACTAAAATAATTTAACTTGTCCCAGGGGCACGTGAAATGAAAATTTTTTTGAAAGTTAATTATAGAGAAATAGAATCAAATCAAGTGGTAGTTTCAAAATGCTACTCCAAAATTCTGAAAAGTCTACCTCTTTAATACTTTTGCCAAAGCCCCCACCAAACCCTGTGGCACCACACCAACAACGTATTATCCTAATTAATAAGGGAGTTTGTTCCTTTTTTATTAAGGTTTGGATCCTTTATTATTCTAATGATTTAGGTGAATCAATTAATTTCTTCTAATTTGATTTGTAATGATAGATCCTAAAAGTCTTGCATTGGGAATGTTCTGAATATTAAAATAATAATAAAAAAAACCCTTTGGCACCATGTCCAAATGTACTCTCCCTGTTCTATAAGCTTTCAAGTGCTTGGTGCCAATCCATGCATGGGTCAACATCGGTTGAGTCTTTTATGTGATAGATTGTACTATTTGAAATCATAAACCAAAAGCTTAAATGAAAAATACTTCGGAAGGTGTGATATTCTAATAAAAATTGGTGATTTTTATGATTTTTAATTGGTTGGTGAGCGTTTATTATGTTTTTTTTTTCTCTCTCTCTAGTGCTATGCTATTCTTTTTTATGCCCATACCGACATGCAAAAAATTCAACCCCACTCATTGTTATCACTCTCTTATTATAAATTCAACAATAATACATTCATCTAAAATTAAAATTTGAATTAAGCTCTAGTAAAGTGGAAAGTAAAAAAAAAAAAGGGATCAAAACATCACATCAAATGAGCTTCACATATACATTAGAGCTATTAGAACTTACAAATTAGAGCTCCAAAATATTTTTATTATCAATTAAAATTTGATAATTTAAAAATAAAGATCAAAAGCACCTTTCATCTAGTTTTTATAAATCAAAAATTTCAACTTATTTAAGTTATATTTACTTAATAAATTATAAATAAAAATTGCACCAAATAATTTACTACAGACTCCACAAAATAAAAAATAAAATTATAAATGACTTAAATAAGTTATATCAAACACCCACCTAATTTAGTATGCAATCATTTAAACCATTTTTTGAAATGGGCTCCACAAGATATCATCATCACAAGCATGCTAAACAAATAATTTTAACATCGTATGTTGAGCTTTTCTATGACATTTCATGTCTGTAATCACATGAGCTTTTCTATGAGTTTGATTGCACAAGTGGAGAAATAATGATGTTGTTGCAAAGTGAGTTTGATTAAAATAGTTCAATTTATTGACTACTATGTACTTCATACAATAAGAAGAATTTTGATTGCACAAGTGAGAGAAAAATATTGCAGCAAAATGAGTTTGATCAATAAAATTCCAGTAACAGTATGTCCAGTTGAAAAAGAAGTTGTGGGGTTGACTGCTATGTGGATTGACAGGTACTTCATAACATGATGCTCGATTAGTGGAGAGGAATTGATCGTTAATGGAGTTAAGGATTATCGGTACAGTGAAAAATACTAAATTTATAAGAGCTAATCAAATTTAATACTGAGTTACTGTGATTCCCTTTCTCTCTCCCTCCATATAGGCATTGACCTAATCATACCAGCTTCAGGACAAGCAGGAGATGGTTTTGTGTCCGGTCTAACTTGGTTCAAGCATTAGGCTTAAAAATTATTCCAAACACATAATCCTAAAACTGAGTTAGGTGGTATTTGATAAAACTGAAAATTAAAAATTAAGTATTGAAAATTGAATGCTGAATTTTTTAAGTTAAAAAACTGTTTGATAAAAGTGTTGAATTAAAAATAAATTGTTTGATATGTATAAGATTAAATTTGAAATTTATTATTTTGAAATTGTATATTTTAATTTTTATATTGTGGTGGTGGTGGTGGTGGTGATATGATGGTTATGGTTATGGCGGTTGTGATGGTGGTGGTGGCAGCAGTGTTGGTAGTGGTAGCAATAGCGGTGGCGGTGGTTGTGGCATGGTGTTCGTGGTAGTGGCGGTGACATTATGGTGGTGGTGGTAGTAGTGGTAGTGGTGTCAGTGGCATGGTTGTGGTGGTGGTAGTAGTAATGGTGGTGGTAATGGTAATAGTAATGATGGTGGTAGTGGAGAGTTTATAATAGTATATATCAATGCTTATGTTTTGTTTTTATAAATTCATTCAAAATTAAGTAAGTTTGGTATGACTTAAAATTTATTTAAATTTTAACTTACATTTTAAGAAGCACTTAAATTTTTAAATCATATCAATTATGATTATCAAACAAGTTTAATTAATTATTACTTAATCAATTTAGTTTTAAAAAAGTCAAATAATATCAATAGTGATTATCAAAATGCTAAATCATATTAACAAACACCCTCAACTTAAACTATTAAAGATGATAACATGCCACAATGGGAGCAAACTTATTTTTGTCTAACACTAAATTGTATAGAACTTAATTACTATAAGTAATAACATTTCAATAATTGCCACATAAGATCTTTGGTGAAGCTTTTTATATATATATATATATATATAATTTTTTTTTTTCTTTTGATTCCAAATTCACATGAACACGAATCTGGTGCCATTTTTGAAATGCCCAAATGTATGACTTCAAAATGCGACAATTCCTAATATTATCAATATTTTTTCCCACTAGAAATGATTAATCTTATAATTGAAGTTATAACTGATTCATTTTCACATAATTGTAAGAAACCATGATGATGGCCAACACATTAAAACCTCACCAATTAAAGTTGCAACTTGCAACCAACTCCACAATGCATGCCCTATTGACGGAAAAATTATTTGGTGCTTCAAGAGCGCTACCTGTTTATGCTTCCTACTAATCACTATGAATCATATCTCTTAATATTTTTCAATTATTCAATATAAAATTATGAGTTCTACCTCCCCATCTAATTACAAAGCTCTTGAGGCATCATGTGGTCATGCCATAAGACTACCAAATAACTCTCTTCTATTGACGTGACATTTAGGATTATTTTGGTAATATGCTAAAATAGTTTAAAAATAAAAAATTATTCTAAAAAGTAAATTATTCTCTTTACTTTTTTTATATAATTTTAAACCAGTCGAATAATCACTAAAAACCTTCTTCCCGAAACAACCCTTAGATGGAGTGAATTGTGATGAAAACCCCTGTTGCATTTTTATAATATTTGTTATATATTTTAATGATAAATTATATATATTTTTATGGTGAAATTATAATAATTTATGATTCAAAAATAAAATTACATATTTTTGACATGGCGTAAAGTCATATATATATATATATGAAAATTTCAATAATTTACATCATATATATACGAATGCTAATAGAGTTATGACAAAATTAATATGATTGGTTAGGCGCCGTTTGGTAACACTTACGTTTTCAATTTTCTGTTTATATTTACAAAAATTTTAAAAACTCAAATAAAAACTTGTTTGGTAAATTTTTGATTTATAAATCAGTACTCTCAGTTTATAAATTTGGCCAAAAAATGTGTTTCCGTTTTGAATTTTCCGTTTTTTTTTTTTTTTACCACCCAACACTAGCCACCACTCGCCACCATTTTCCACCACTGTCTTCCGCCACCACTACCCACCACCCACCCCCTACCACCACCACTCACCACCCACCCGCCACCACCACCCGCCACCATCACTCACCTGCCACTCACTCGCCACCACCACCCACCTCTCGCCACCACCACCACTACCACTACCCACCACCACCACCCACCTGCCATCCACCCCGCCACTACCATCCACCGCTCGCCACCACCACTCGTCACTCGCCACCACCACCCGCCACCTACCACCACCACCACTCACCACCCACCATCTACCACCCGCCACCACCACCAGCACACTTACCACCTACACCACCACCACCATCACCACCACACCCACCACCCACCTACCACCACCAACCCACCACCTACCACCACCATCCACTCGCTACCACCCACCACCCGCCACCGTCACCCATACCCCACCACCCACCACTACCCGCCACCACCCACCACCACCCGCCACCACCCACTACCACCCGCCAACCGCCACTCACCTACCACCACCACCACCCACAACCTGCCAACGTCACCCACCCACCCACCATCACCAGCCGCCATCTACCCGCCACCACCACCCACCCGCCACCACCCACTACCACCCGCCATCCGCACCCACTCACTACCACCCACCACCCGCCACCGTCACCCACACCCACCACCACACCACACCACCGCCACCCACCTGCCACCACCACCACCACCCACACCACCACCGCACCCACCCACCCGATCACCCACCCACACCACCCACCACCCACCCCACCACCACCACCACCACCACCCGCTACCCACCATCCACCGTCACCACTTTCCACTACCGTCTTCCGCCGCCACCACTTGCCACCATTTGTCATTTCTCACTATTTTTATATTTTTAAAATTTTTTAAATATTTTGTCAATTACCAAACGCGTTTGTAGTTTATATTTTTCTAAAAATAAACAAAAACCAGTTTATGAAATTTTTGTAAATATAAACTGAAAACGTAAACGTTACCAAACAGACCCTTAGTATTAGGGTTATAAATTGAAAACCAACCAAAATGTTCATAAACAGTTTGAATTCGACTACTCGGTAGGATTTATTTACTAAATAAATGATCTCGAATTTAATTTTTAGGTTCGTTTAATTGAATCGAGCTCGAATAGACTTAAACATGACTGGATTAGGCTCGTGAACACAAGAAATATGAAGTAATATTTATTTTTAATAATATATTACATATGTTTTATTAATTTATTTTATTTTTTAATTTATGTTTAGTGTTTGTGTAAATTTACATATTTAATTAATAAGATTTATTATTAATATAGATTTTTTTAATATATTTTTATTCATAATTTTCTTCTCTATTCCCCCCTCTTAATAGGCAAATCGATTTAATTTTGATTATTTCTTTCAAGCTCAGGCTTGAGCTCGAGTTTCTTAAATACGTGAAACTTGAACTCAATTCGGTAAGCTAGTTCGAGCTCGAGCTTCATCTTTACTAATTATTAGCAACAAACCTGTATCACACCCGAAGTGAAAATTTTGTATTTTTTAATTCATCGTATATTTTTTTAACTCTAGAAAGCAATTTCTATTAAAACAAAAATAATTCAATAATTTTAAACTAACTATTAAAATTTAATTATGAAAAGAACGTCAAATTTTGGTGAGAACTATTATATTCTATATTGATTAGGTAAATTGTCTATTAAGTATATTTAGTATAGGCGCATTAATTGTGTCAGGGTCAAATTGAGCTGAGCTACATAAAAAAATTATATGTCAACTCAACCCCAACACAACATAACTGATTAATATAGTCATTCAAAACCCGACCCTAAAAAATTTCTAAATTTCAAATCCATTCAATTAATTCATTATACATGGACCATTATTATTATTATTATATTATTATTATTATTATTATTATTATTATTATTATTTTCGGTGTCTTGGAGTGTTTTTAAATGAATTTGACATTTTTAATAATAATTTCAATTTGGACCATTAGAAAATTGAAAATGATTTTTGCCCTTTTAACAAATGTTCAAGTGTAAGCTCCAGGAAAAAAAAAAAAAAAAAAAAAAAAAAAAAAAAAAAACCCACACACATATTTTTTTTATTGTTCATTTTTTTTTATAAATATTTTGAAAAAAAATATAAATAGGTAGAATGTTAAAAATAAATTATTTCAAAAAATATTGATTAGTTCAAAAAAAATTGATTAAAGAAAATAAAATGAACCAAAATAATAAATTTGGAACATTTGCACTCCAAAGAATTAATGTTAAGATAATCAATAATCTCATTAAACATGCATTTGGTAAATTCATATATGTGATTTATTTTTTTATTTTATTTATAAAGAAAGTATAACTAACTTTTAATTGGCTATCGAAAAAGAAAAAAAAAAGAAGTGACAAAGTCATAATATTTTCAAACTCAAATACATTTTTTGAGTTTTTTTTGTTTTTCATTTTTTTTTTTAATCTTTAGTAAAAAAATTCATGTTTCACTATTTTTTTAAAAAATTTTTAGATACATTTAATCTAAATGCACCTAAAAAGTAAAATTGTGAAGAAAATTTGGGGAAAAAATCACTAAAAATGAAAAGGTCAAAAATAAAAAAAGGACACATTTTTCATAATTTTTTGTCTTTAAATATATATATAATAATTTTAATTCTTTCATAGGTATCTTAGTTTGTAGGTGTATTTCATTGAAATATGAAAAAATAAAATGAGTTTATTGAAGCCATAAAATCAAAAAATCAAATCAAACAATTCTGATAAGTGTATTTTTAATAAAAATAATTAATTAATTTTTAATAATTTAATAATTTTTTTTTACATATATACTTTCTATGTAAGAATTAAAATACAATTTTGAAAATCTTTCAATATTAGTCTTTCCATATCGTTTTGCTTAAATTATAGAAAATTGTTTAAGACCACTAAAACAGTGAGCTCTAATAGCTCTAAAAACACTGTAACTCTAATTGATTTGATGTTTTACTCTTTGTTTTTTTTTTATTTTTTAATTTTCTGCACTGCCAGCTCATTAGAGCTGGCTTAGTGCTCCTTTTTTAGTGGTATGTATCACCACTGTAAATTATATTACCAAAATTGCAATGTAATATTATTTAAAAATAATTATCTTTTTGTATTATTTGTAAATAATTCTTAATTTAGAAAAGGAAACCCTACACCAACAAAAGTCAACCCAAAAATAAAATTAATTTTAAATTAATCCATTAATAATGACTTTACAAATTTCTTTTAATTATGTTACTTCCAAAAACTAATATGGAAAGATTTTCAAAATTGTATTTTAAATTCTGAAAAGATGAATATGAAAAGATTTAGGTGTAGAGTTTCCTTTTTCAAATTAAGCATTATTTGTAAATAATATTAAAAAAATAATTATTTTCAAAATAATATTAAATTGCAACTATGGCAGCATGCTTTAAGGAGAAAAAAAAATTATAATAACAATTAGCGTATCTAAATTGACACTTTTAGAGAGTTTAAAATTTAAACTTAAATTTATATAAATATAATTTTGGAAAATCATTGCAAGACATAAAATTTAAAAAAATAAAATTTCTTAGAAAGTAAAAATTAAAAAAATTCATCTCTTAGTTTTTAATTTATTTAAAATAATTTTTCCTTATAAATATAGGGAAAATTATCAGAAAGTTCTATATTGCTAACTGTTACTCTTTATGATCCTAAATTGAATCTTTTGGATTGGCAAGTCCTATTTTGCACGTTTGTTAGACAAGCAAGTCCCATTTCAAATTATGTGTAGTGTGACTAGACTTATTTGCCCTTTTTTGTTATTGGCATGTACGTGTATAATGGGATTCGGTGCATATTTTGTGGGATACGTTGCTCTGTCACGTTTGGCAAGTTGGATCCTATGTTTATGGGTGTGGCATTTTCGTGGGTCGGGCTGAAGGCTTATTGTGAGTTAGCAAAGTAGGGTTTCATTGTTCTTTTGCTGGTGGTGAGAGCTGCTGCAGTCGTCAACGTTCGCTATCATTGCAGGTACATAATACGTGTATATCGTTTTCCATAGTTAGCACGCCATTTTTTCCTGCAGATGACGTGTGTTCAGTACCACGTTTGTACGTCCTTCACACTGTCCACAATTGTTCTACTTATGTTTTTGTCGCGATGTATCTGCCTCTGATTTACCCTTCCCACACCGTCCGTGTGGGGGGTGAGACGATACAGTTTTTATTCAGTTCATTACTGTATTGATTTTGTTTTGGTACTTTTTTTGTTTTTTTACATGTATAACATGTGTTTGACACATGCCAGTGTCTGTGATCGTAGGTATGGAAAGGAGTTTGATGTTGCTGTGTTCGTATCGGAACATTAACGCAGCCTACAATCTCCGGGATCATGGCACGTTTGCTGACTTAGTCGATTTTCTGTGTTCGAAGTTCAGCGGGATAGGTCCCCGTAATGTGGGATTGTCGTACAACATTCCAGGTTTAAAGAGTCTTACTTTACAAGATGTGTGGATTTGGGAAACCTTGTTATTCTTGCCCAATCGTTCGGGTTGCAACACGTTTGTGTGTTGGTTGATCAGCACGGAAGGTTGGATACCGTAAGTGCGTACACCGAACAACAGAATATGCAACCCAACCCTGTGGCCGGAATAATCGTTAATGACCAAGGAGAAAGTGATGACGAGGTTGATTTGTTGCCTGATTTTGCCCTCACAAAAATAAAGTATTACTGACTGAATCATGGGCGCGGGGTTAACCCACGTCGGCCAATGCTTTGAGGGGGGTGCACACGAATTCCGTACGGTTTTGTGCAAGTATGCTGTGGAGTTTGGGTTCAATTTCAGATATGTTAAGAACGATTCCGTACGGGTAACAGCAGTCTGCTCCATGTTGGAGGAAAAGGGATGCACGTGGTCTGTACATGCTCGGGTGTTGAAAGCGAATCAATTTTTCTACATTCGGAAATAGAACAGTGTGCATAGTTGCGGTGTATCCGTCCGGACATCAAATCATCCAAGGGTTGGATCTGATATGGTTGCTGACATTATCGCAGCTCGTGTTCGGGATAGACCACTCACACGTCCAACTGATGTCGTCTTAGATTTGAAAGACGATTATGGGTTGGACGTCAACTACCGGGTTGCGTGGTTAGGGGTTGAGAAGGCAAGGGGGGAATTGTTTGGCGCGCATTCTGTATCATTCGACCAACTGCGTTGGTATCGTGAAGTCGTCATGCAATACAATCCTGGGAGTTATGTTGACATCGATTACGATGAACACAACTACCGTTTCCGCCGTTTCTTTATATCATTCAAAGCATGCATTGATGGTTTCCTTCATTGTCGTCCATTACTTTTCCTCGACGGAACATTCTTGAAAGGCAGGTTCAAAGGGTTTCTGCTAGCTGCCACCGCGAAGGACGGTAATCAAGGTGTGCCCCATTTTCACTTTGAAAACATTGTATTGTTACGGTTCGAAATATTGTACACGCTAAGCATATTCTCATCACTTTTTGTAATAGGTTTGTTCCCGCTTGCTTATGCAATTGTGGACTCTGAAAACAATGCGAATTGGGGATGGTTCTTACAACATCTTGCCAACGTGGTACCCAGTGACAGGACAATCACTTTCGTGTCTGACCGAAACGTGGGACTCATAGAAGCAATTCCTATATTTTTCCCCACATCTCACCACGCATTCTGCCTCCAACATTTACAAAGAAATCTGCGGGACAGACTACGTTATGTGAACAGCATGCATCGGATTGGACTGGTCAGCAAATTCCGTAAGTGCGCATACGCACCCACCATAACAACATTTAACCAAAAGGCCGACGAATTTCAAAATCTAGAAAAACCATTGCCACGAAATTCCTTGAGGATGCACATCCACAACACTGGGCGAACGCGTTTTTCAAGTACGTATATTCCTGTTACGCAACAGAACAATAACATACCCAACAACAAACGTGCATGCTTACTTGTTAACTTCTTTTTGCCCTTGGCATTTGCAGAGGTCGCAGATATGGCGAAATGAGCTCCAACGCCGCCGAGTCATTCAATTCTTGGATTCAAGAAGCACGAAATTTACCAATCACCAGAATGGTTGACAGCATCAGGGGTCAGATTATGCGACAAATGTCGAAGAGGAGGGTATCGGCCCAGACATGGACTGGCGCAATTTGTCCCAAGATGGAATCCCGGCTGGAAGAAGATTACAACAAAAGTCGGGCGTGGAAAGTGAGTCAAGCGAATAACGACGTGTACGAGGTCCATTCATTCCCTTCTGTTATGGTGGACATCGGCAGACGTACATGTTCATGTTTCCAGTGGCAAATAAACGAGTTTCTATGTGCGCATGCTATAGTTGCAGTGCGAAAAAGCGAAAAAACCTTGACGACATAGTCGTACCTTGGTACCATGTGTCCGAATACCGTCTGACGTATGCGCCCACCATCTACCCAATACCAACTGTGGAAAAACCACCATTCAGCCCCACCGACTACGTCATTTACCCACCAAATGTCAAACGTCCGCCTGGGAGGCCGAAAAAGAAGAGAATACCGTCTAAAGGTGAGAATGTGCAACAAATACGGTGTGGAAGGTGTGGTCGTATGGGAAACCACAACAGGAAGACTTGCAAAGAACCCATTTAGACGTAATCCAAAACGTCGACAAGCCAATTTATGTTAGTACGATCCAAGTGGTTGCGTACACCGTGCATACCATTAAATAAGAATGTGATACTCACATACAGTTCAATATTTAAACAATTTATTATATGAATTTGTTTGTTCGTCTACAAGTTCCATTTGATTACAATTGTTGTAACGTTCAAACCTTCATGCAAATATACTTTGCCTACCTTCGCTTAAGCCGTATATTAATGTTGTCATAGTTTTTGTGTTTGAACACAAGCCCGCAGACCGTGCCTACATGTAATATGCGAACCTGTTCGCGCACATCTCACTAACACACTGTCAAGCATATTGTCAACCCCTTTCACGCAATCACACCTAAATTATGTTAACGCACCACAATGGACTGGAACGTGTGCCTTATACCAACATCAGTCTGAATGGGTTGACACATTATCCATTACCCAGTCACATTACACCTTACTGAATGTCCCAGTGCATAACTCAGAGAAAAAAGCAGACAACACACTCTGCGAAAAACTACATCATTCATCACAATACGCACACATTTCACAAAATTACAACCAAAACATAACATAATATTTTCCAAAACTATGTCACCTAACTACAGCCAGCATGGAGTACACGCCAAAAACTACTACTCAACGTCGTATTACATACACATTAACTCAAACAACAGCATCCCACATCAAAACAAATTAATGTCTTGCATATTGTCCACCCCTTTGACACATTCACACCCAGCTGACGTTCAATGCACCTCGACGGGCTGGAACATGTGCATCACTTAACTTGCAACTCAATTTCAGCCTGATTTGATTCAGACAGTATCCATCAACCAGCAACATTATACATGACTGGATGTCCCAGTGCATAATTCAAATGAAAAATCTATACAACACGAGTTGCGAACAACCACAACAGTCATCACATTACGCACACATTCCACAGAATTCCAACCAAAATATATCATAATATTTTCCAAAAAATGTGCTAGCTAATTGAAGTCATAGCGCTGTACACGCCTGTCACGTGTTAATTCCAAACAAAACGTCCAACACACTAACCTACCAATATGAATAAAACATAACCTGTGCTAATAATATAATGTGCATAACCAAAAAGATAATTATATGCGCATCGTATCGTCCACAATCTTAAAACCCCATATTCGAACTAGCTAATATTATAACTATATACTATTATATGCATCCCTACACACCCTCAGTCAGTTGATATCGCTCTTCAATCCACGCACCGGATCATTCACGAAAGCCTTTACCATGATCGCCCGCAACACACTGCAGTGGCCCCCATGCAGCGATCTTCTAACTTCCACATGGCGCACATACTAGCGTATTACAGCACGGACAATGATAACACAATCAAGCCTGTCCAAATATATCACATCGCATGTTACTAACGTCGCAGGTATAAATTAAGACAATTCATGTAATGTACCAGGTCAAGTCGGGGAGGGGGAAATTAAAATGTGCTTACGATTCGGGACGCTGTTGGGGACAGTCCGCCACTACTTCTAACGGCGGGTCATACTCATGAGTATCAACTGAGTCATTCCCAATTGTTTGCCTCTACACCTCTGACACAATGTTTTTCTACAACACCACATACATACGTCAGCCAACACAGTTTACATGTTCACACACAGACCCACAAATATTGACATTTACAAATGTTTACCAGTGAAAGCGCCTCCATGTAGTGTACGTCCACAATTCGCTCCTCGTCCTCATCGAATTAAAATGCTTCCAACTCTCATCCTCAGTGTCATACACGACCAGCGTCCAGTGTGAGTCTTTGCAAATCGGGAAATGTACGTAACGGAAGAGCTTAGCTGCATGCAGGTTGTCCAGCACATACCTATTCCTTGAGCGTACGTTGTTGTTCTTCATCATGTCCTGCATCACCATGCAAACATGTTACACATTATGACATCCCATAACCAAACAAAACATCTACAGCCACAAACTTACTATACATATACTACTGAAGAAATATGATTTGTCTGCAGCATCAACGCCCTCATTTATTCTCTCCTGCTCAGCACTTAATAGCATAGCATATGCATCGATCACCTGTGACATTTTCACATGTTCGATTATTGCATGGTTGGTAAAAAAAATATATGAAAAAAAACAAAACACATTGCATAAATACACTTCTACGCGACTTACATTCCCCCGCATCTCAGATTAGCGCACAAGAGATTTCACATCGGTGAAATACACAGCAACACCGTGACACTGCCCGTCCCACATCACAGCACTGCACAAATCAAACAACACACATCAACCACCACAAAACATACAAGGCTAGCAACGCATAACCAAAACACTTTACATGTACATACCTATCACCATCCCTGTTATATGCATCGGTTATCTTTTTCTTCTCCGCAGCTGTCATCATTTTCCACACCGCGTGTCTGTTGTTAATGTCGAATCCTGATTTCTTCTTTGGATGTACGTCCACATCGTCCCCATCAATTACATCTATGCTACCACTGTTTCTGGCTTTGCATACTACATTACTTGTAGATGGAGGAACATGCACCACGTTTGAATTTCTCGTCTGCCCACTTACAGCCACGCACTCAACCCCTGTCACTGTTAACCCCTTTCTATCGTTGCGTTTCACATCCAACACAAATGAATTTTTCCAAACATTCAACCTACCACCTTCAGCCATGTTAGGACTAATAACCACCCCTCTCTTCCACCTATTACAGCATGCTCCATTTCACTAACACTGTTGGTCTGTTCCCTTACTGGCGTGACATCCCACACTGGAACTGCATCCCCATTCACTGCAAACAGTCTGTTTGGGGTCGTATTGTTTGTTAGGTATGTAACTTGTTCGTTTCCCATCAAACCATAGTTCACACCCACTACATTCATGTCTACTGCAACGAACGCTTGCGTCACGTTATGCACTTCGTGCTCAGCAAGCTGCTCCTCCAAAACATTGATTGCTTTGCAATTCAGCGTTTTCAGTTGTGAGTTTCTTCACCTCATCGTCCTTATTTTGCATCAAACAACCAAAACCTCCAACAAGATGCAACGTTTGCACCTCATTCGCCTGCCTCAGTTTGTCCACTTCTGCACGTAAATCTAAAATCACTTTGTCTTTCTCGGTGACTTGCATTTCCAGTTCTGCAATTTTCTCCGTAGCATAACAAACGTGTATCCCAACATCCACTACGTCCTTCCCTGCATTTCGTGCAACATTATTGATTGGTGTCCGAAAATGATCCGAAGACGAACCCCGTTCTACATTTCTACCATAAATTCGTACGTCCCCACACATCAGATTCGCATCCCGTCCCATATTCACAAAATCATCCTCATCCACACTACCACCAAAATCTTCAACTGCATTTCCAGCAGGCCTAGCGCTGTTTATACCATTCACCTCAAAAAAATTAGCTTCATACTCTTTCATAATCAAACGTGCAGATGTTATCTGTAAACACAACAGAACAACGTCATGAACAATTTTGGAACGATGTCCCATATAACATCATCATCAATACCAGTTACTATTACCTCGAAACCAACACGCCCTGACAGGTTGACCCCACGTGCAACCGTTACTAATGTGGCAACATCCCATTTCATGAACCTGGGAAATGCAACTGCAGATTTAGGCGCTATGATCATTGAATGCTCACAAAGCCAATACTGTACACCACATCAGACAGCACAATTAACAAGGTGCAAATTAGTTACATGACTACACCACATACAACATAAAACAAAGCGCTTGCAATTAATAGGACAGCTAAGAAAAAAATTACACGCACACGTACCATCAATACGATGACACATCCAGTGACTTTTTCAGGTGTTCGATAAAAGTCCCTCACCGAACTCATCAACGAGCTACGGATTGCCCCCGTCCAATCGTAGGTTTTCATTGCATCCAAATTATCCACATACCGAATCAGAGCCTAGCTGATTGTTTCCCCAGAATTTGAAAAAAATAATTTCCCACAGGCATATAAACATAGCAACTTCACAGTGTCTTCCACATCACGAACAGTTCTGCCATCCACAGCTTCGACTAGTAACGTCCGTATCAATTTCGATATTATGCGACTAGTGTTATGACACCTACGCTGTACGAAATCTGATGGTGCCTTCGGTCTGGGAGTCAAGTCAAGGCTGCCAATCCCACATCGGATCCCAAAAATTAATTTGATGTCATCATCGCTTACGCACACACTTCGTCCTCCAATGCGGAACGTCCCGTCTCGTGCATTGTACGCCCGGATGATATTTACCACCAAGTCGTCCCCTTTGCGAAACTCCGCGTGGTCAAGTTGATTTACCAACATTGCCTCAAACATCAACCAGAACGGTGTTTTTTTAAGGTGAACAAGGTGTTCGTCTCGCAGATTCAGCACATACACCAACTTCACAATGCCTGCAATGTTCGACCGGAAATTGAGCCTCGCACGATTAAGCTTTGGTGTGACACTTGGACGATTAACAATTTTACTCTGTTTGAACAAGATCCGTCCTTGTTTACGTACGCCAAGTTCGGTTCTCATTGTTTTGCCCGCTGCGTCTTCACGTTTACGCTCACATGAACGCGTCCACGGACTGTTTGTCCTCCTAACCCCTGCATTTCAAACAACAAATCAAATATTAGTTTGCTTAGCGTTACTTACTAAACACAAAAGGTTCGTAACTACAATTCAATATTACAACACGTCACAACCACACACACACACAATTTACAACAACAACACCCTTCACAGTCGCACATACTTATTAAAACACAGCGTTTGATTAACCACGTCCCACCAGAAACAGTAACAACAATACCACATTCTCACATATCATTTTATATTAAAGTTTCACTTTATAATAACGGAAAATACATTTCACACAGTTATATCGTAATGGACATACCTACACCGACCTAACGTGACACATCGTCATTTAAAAACAGCCCACAGCCAAACACTGTTGTAACCCCACACAAATCTTCCCCTCACGTCACCACAGATTTAAATGCGTGACAACACAAGGGAACCGTTCCACACAAAGTAACATTGAAATCCACAAAACGCCTTAGATTATTGACCACACACATCTCAAAGACAAGTAACAAGGATGCCCCACAAACACATACACACTACACTATCAACACACCCCACCACTTTCAGTGTTTTAATAGAAAAATCAGTTCCTCTTTATGATAGCGACACCACACACCAACCCACCGCACGAACAACCTACTGATTTCGCCCAACATACTAAGCCCTTAAACATGTCACAAAAACCAATATCACCAACCACAACGGTGGAATCCATGCATCGTCGATGACTGAAAAAGTTTTGTAAAAACTAATCACATCATAAAAACTGTAAAGAAAACCAGTTAATTAAGTTTACCAGTTATCGTTCACGTTTGTGAATAAGATATTCCTCCGCCGTATTCTTCCCGTAAACATCGCACGGTCGTCACGTCGCACCACTCATTAGGGTTTATCCCACACACAAAATCGCAGACACACCAAAGCGAACCCAGACGCAACGTTTCAGATCACCAAATCTGTGTGAAGCCACACCAAATCTACACCGTGGAAACGATTGAACGAATTTGAATTTTGAACCACCGCTTTTCACCCCTTAATTTTAGGGCAACATTCATTTACATACCAATTACGTGGTGTTTCCAATTTGGGGATATCAAACGTTAACGGGTCGGAGCGCCTTGTTTTTCGAAACCATATTGCCGAAGTCTATCAACGTAACACCCACCCACATTCACGCGTCACATTACTCAAACCCTCACCCGGTTTACACTCAATGGCATTATAGTCATTCAATGTACATGAGGACTTAGTGGTATATAAGAAAACATTTGGGACCATCCAGACCATAAGTTCAAAAAAGGGGATTTACCAGTCAATCTCCCTAAAATATATGTTACACTAAATATTTTGACACAAATTGTTAAATATATATATATATATATAACTGAATAAATCCCACTGAATATGGGCTATATTCGACACATGCAAAATTAAATTATTTTAAAAAAAATATTTGAAAACCATATAATCCGAAATATTAAAAAATTACTTTGATTTATTAATTTTACACAATTTTGTTATACGTAAACTTAATCATGATTGATTTTTAAAATCTGTTAGAGCATTTTCTGCCCCTCATGTATAACTTGTTACTAGAAAATAAATTTAAGGCATTTAAAAGTATTTATAAACATGATTATAACTTTAAAAAAGAAAAATAGTATCAGCATATTATAATAAGAACAATCAAAATACTTATAGTTAAAAATATATATATAGACACAATTTTTTTTTAAAATATAAGCATGGGTATCTTCTTTATAAACGTAATCATCACGAACCCTCCACGATATTTCTCTAAGAAAATTTAGAAACAACCCAAAACATTGACTTTTTTAATAGAGTACTTTAACTAATAGAAAATATTCTAACAGATAACATGCTTTGCTAATAGAAGTTTATCAAATGATAAATGATTTTGGAGCTGATCTATACTTTAGATTTGTTGATGCCGCCCTCCTTCTCCATCCTACAACTATCACCTCTTTCTTAACTGCACCACACTAAGCCCTGAATTTTGAAGAAAAAATTAGGACATAATCAATTAGAAAATAATAAATATTAACTAATCTTTAATATCTTTGGCAAAAGAGTTTAAAAGTGTTACAGTGATCTATTGCATGAAATGATATTTTGAGCGATAAACAGGTTTTATAGAGTGTAAAAAAAATATTTGTGATTGTGTAACAGTTAGTGTTTTGTGTAGAGAGAATAGATTAGAGAAAAAAGAAAATGAATAATGAATTTTAAGAGAATGGCTTCCCTCCGTACTCTTATCCTTCTTATTTCTACATACTTCATTTTTTTGGCTCAATTTTAGGCCCACAATGATAATCTAAATCGTTCATCTCGTAATCCCAACAATTTAGATGAGTTATGCAAAAAATTAGTTTCATTAGATATCACTAGAGACATGAATAAATTGTATTTTATTTTTTAAAGTGGACGATAATTATGAGTTTAAACTTGTAACGGTTATAACGATTCTAGTTTAGACCCGACCCATTTAGTGCTTTTGGATCCAAGAATCCGTGTATTTAACTATTGTTCAACTCATTTCTATCTTGTTGTTTGTTGAGTTTGGCTTTCGGAGTTTTGGTTGTGTTTGAAACAGGTTGGGAAGTTAGTTTTTCAAAATGTTATTGCCCAGAATTTTCCTTGTTTGCTTGAGCGACCATTTATCCGCTTGAGCAGTCTTTTGCAGTCTGCAAAACTACTGGGAGTTTGAATTCTTCGCTCGGGTGGTCTTTCTTGTACTCAAGCAAACTTTTGTAGGTCTGGAACTACTGGGAGGGCGTCATTGTGCACTCGAGCGGTGATTTTGATCGCTCGAACGACCATTCCTTTGCTTGAGCAGTCTATCTGTCTATCAATCCGAGAGGAAGACCTTTTTTTATCACTTTTTCATCTCTTTCTCTCTTTAAACATTCCAAAACCCTAAATCCACACACACACGCTCTCTCTCTCTCTAGTTCTTGAGCTTTTGCACCAAATACTCCCAATCCGTGAGTTTCCTCACGCTAGTCCCTTGGAGATAAACGTTGAGCACGTCGAGGGTTTCGTTTTGATCGGAGCATCTAGTGTTTTTATCATCGTTAAATTTTATCCATATTCTATTCGTGTCTTCTACTTTGAGGTAGGGATTTCTTTTACTTTTTTTACTCTTTTTAGCTTAGTTATTTGTCTTTTCAAAAGGGTCACATGTTTGGAAAATTTTGGTATAACCTAGGGTTTGGTTTGAAATCAAAAGAGGGGTTTTCTAAATTGATTCTTGAAAATGGTTGTAGGAATATGGTTGTGGATGTGTTGTATGGAAATGGTGGAAAATTTTTCTCAAAATTGATTTCGTAAAGAAAATGGGGTTTTTTTCCCTAATTTTGGATATTGGAAGGTATGAAAAGGGAAATGGAAAATGATGTTGAATATTGTGAAATTGGAATAATGATTATGTTAATGATACTCCCGTTGGAATTGATGAAAATGTATCTTTTGATTAGAATTTATCTATTGTATAGAAATATTTGTTTTGGGCTATCGGTGGAGGATAGTCTTGATTGTTGTAGACATTGAATGGAGATTAGGTTGAATTGAAACTAATCTCTTATTCATTGTGCATTATTACACATTAAACATTTTAAATGATTCGATTTTGAGAAAAAATGGTGAATACCGTGGTTAATCTGGTTACGGGGTGTGGTTGTGGTTTTATTATGTTGGTCTCTGTGTCCATGGTGAAAGTCCAGAAACCACATGCGGTTAGGTGTCGATCATTCCGATTAGTACCGGTAAAATGGCTTTGGTAGTGCTTGTATAGCCTACTTGCAGACACATACCTAGAGATTCCCAGTATGTTGTATCCACTGCCCTATTTTTTGTATAAAATGATTATTTTCATGAATTGATATATAATTTGGCAATGCATTGTTTTGAGATGGAAAACGAGGAATGTTTGGAAAATGGCATGCATATGCATTCAACTTATGACTTTGCTAAGATTCATATAATGTGTTAGAGTATTCTTACTGGGCTTTGGCTCACCTTATGTGGAAAACAACTTTCAGGTACTGATGATATGCCTCCCATAAGGTCATAGCTTGAGAGGACTCGGAGCTTAAGGCTTCTTTTTGATTCCTTGATGTAATTATTTTGTTTAAGCTTCGGGCTTTATTTGTATTGAGTTTAAACTCATTTTGTTGTAACTAAGCTTCGTCTTGGAAAGTTGTAAGCCATTAGGGCATTTCGTTTTTGATTTTAATTTCCTTTATACTCCTGTATCGACGTCATATGCTATAAATTCAGAATTTAGGATTTATGAGTATATATTACATATGCCACCTTTTGTAGTGATCAAAGATAAAATGAATTGAAGATATCATATTGTTGATCTATTGTAACACTATTATGAGTTGGGTTTAATGTTAATTATTTTTCGTATAAAGATGGTTGTATTAAAAAGGTTTTTTTTCTCAAAAGATCGAAATAATCTGAAAATTTTCTAAGTGAAAAGAAATTGGATTTTTCAAAAATTACGATTTTGAAAAAATTGTTCCTAACATATTAAATAATCTAATTTGATTTTATGGGATTTTTCTACGAGTTATTAACCACTTTACTTCAACGCTAAACTTAAAAATTTCAGTCAAAAAATAATTTTTGTACTAAAACTGGAGGAACCACTTTTCGATTTAATTAGATTTTGATTTATTTATTTATTTTTATTTTTTTTGTATTTTTTTGTGAATCCAAATGAGGGATATTTCCCTATTTACATTATAAATGAAATATAAATGTAAGAAGCTAAATGAAAGTAGTCACTGTGAATTGTTGTGTCTAGGGTGACCGCTCAAACAGTTGGTTCACCAGTCGAGCGGTGGGGAGGGTGCATCCAGTATTTAGTTTTTCAAGCCTAAAATGTTGGGAGTTTAGGCTCACCACTCGAGCGGTCTGTTCAGGTTCAACTAGTATAAAACTCACTTTTTCCTCATTTTCTCTCACTTTTCTCTCCATTTTCTCACACCCTTCATATCCAAAAACCCTAACCCTAAAATCTCAGATTTCACCCCATTTTAGTAAGGATCCACCATAGGTCTTGCAAAAATAGTGAAGAAGAAGTGTAGATTGACATATTTACTGATTAGATTGCGTTTTTGTCAAAGTTCTTGCTTGAGTCTTCGTTCTTAACTCTCATCTTTGAGGTAGGGGATTCTCTTAACTCTATATATTTATGAATTCGTATGATTTTGTAACATTTTCGGGTTATGGGTTATTATGAGTTGGAAAATTTTGATAAAAAATTGTTAATGTACAAAAATTGGATTATCACTCAAAATCTTAAAATATTTTGAATGTTTTGACATATTAAGAAAAATAATTGATGATTTGTGGATTTGATGAAGAAATGAGGAAAGAGAGTTTGAACTAATTGGTATTTTATGATTCAATTTCAATTGATTTCAATTGATTTCCTTTGAATATATGTGGGTGGGATGAATTCTGATTTATGATGATATTATTGAGGATTATAGGAAGTTGAATCGTGTGGAAACTTGAGAATGTTGGAAGTATATAAAGTTAATATTTCGTATGAGTTATTGTTAGTAATGAGGAAGACTTGCAGTCATGGAAATGAGAATATTTCATTAGTTTTTGCTTGTGTAGTTCTTGTGCAATTAAATTGAATTTTGGGTAAATTAGAATATTTGGAAACTCATGCATTGCATTGTATACTCATGGTTTTAGACCAAGTGTCTGGTGATTCAAAAGTGCGTGTGTGTTTTGGATATGCGTTGTGTATATTGAGGTGCCCAATTGTCTTTCCATACTCATAGGCCAAAAAATGAGGGAATGTTATCGATATATTATTAAGATGTCTAATTATCCTCATGTACTAAATACTGGTAAATGTAGGGGATATGGTTGAATAGATTGTTAGGTGTCCAATTGTCACTCTGTGCTTGGTGGTCGGTAAATGTAAAGATGTTTTCAAAATGATATGGGTGTCCTAATGCCCCTCTGTGCTCGATGGCCAATAAATGTGGAGATATTTTCAAAATGTAAAACGTGCCCACTTGCCTTATCGTGCTTGGTGGCCGATAAATGTGAGGGGTGATTGAGATGTGTATCGTGGATTTTACTACAAAAATGAAAAGTTCTTGGTTATCTAAAGATTAAAGTATTTGAGTCAAACATGGGTTTCAAGTTATATATTTTGCATGTGAGTTTCAAAACAAAGTCAAAGGGTATGTTTGGTTTGTGTTTGTAGAGTAGTTTTTGAGATAAAAAGTACGAAAACTTGTTTGGTTTGTCTTTTTTCAGAAATGGTTTTGGAAAATTGTTTTAGGGAGAGAGTTTTAAAAAAAGTGATTGATTTGATGTATATAAGAGAGAAAGAGAGTGATTTTGGAAAGTAGGTAACCAAACAAAATTTTGAGATTTTTTTTAAAAAAATTTGTTTGATTTGATTACTCTTGAAAATTTATTTGTAGAGAATTTTTCTAAAAAATTTTCTGAAAAACAAACCAAACAAGAGTCTTTAGCATAACATGGCACTGCATGAGCATAATTGTATCGAGCATATATATATATATATATATATATTGTGTTAAGATTATTTCCTACTTGGTGTATAAGTTTAAAGTATTTGGGTCAAACATGGGTTTGAAGTTATATATTTTGCACGTGAGTTTCAAAACAAAGTCAAAGTCTTTAGCATGGCATGGCATTGCATGAGCATAATTATATCGAACATATATATATATATTGTATTAAGATTATTTCCTACTTGGCGTATTTTATAGGTTGGATATCCAAAATTCCAAGTGATGAAGACATGTCTCCAACTCGTTGAGAAGGAAATTGAGTTCTAGATAGAGCACTGAAACTCTTTTTGATGTTGCTTGTTTACTGTAACGCCTCAACTTCCAAGTTATTAATAAATCAAATCAAACTCAAATTTAAAATTCTAACTAATTAATAACCTCAAAAAAATACAAAGAAGACTTGAGAAAAGTATTAGTCTTCTACGTTCCTTAGTCATTAAGCTAAAGGGTAAAATTGTATTTTTAACCCAAACTCATTACCTCTAAATTGAGACCATTTCCCCAATTCCTTACTCACATTTTCAATATCCAAGGAGAGGGTGAGAGGAGGAGATTGTGACTAGAGGGAAGTGGAGAAGAAGAGGAACAAAAAAGAAAGGAAGAAAAGTTGTTTTCTTGTGTTAAGGTAAGAACCACATCTCTCTCTTGTCTTCTTCAATTCTTTCACCCATCTCACCCTATTGTCTAGTATGCTTTTGTGTTATATATTAATGGTAAATAGGGTTTTGGTGTGTATGCAAGTTGGGTATGAATTGGTGACTTTGTCTTGTAATTTTATTCAAAATATGCACTGCTGCAACTTCTCTATTTTAAAAGAAATATCCCCTAAACCCTAAATTAATTTATTTCTCAGATCTGAATTTAATATAGGATATTTGATGTGTTTAGAGCTTATGATAATTGTATTAGTCCCTTACTGTGTGTTTTTAGGGCTTGGATATTTTGTTTAAGAAATCTGGTTTAAGGGGGATAGATTGTGAAACCCCATATTTTTCAGTTATTAATACAGGGTTTCACATTTACAACTATCGAGCTTACATTTCGAGATAAGATTATATTTTCTTGTGATCAAGGCCCATAGCCTTGAAAGATGTAAGCCCTTATGGCAATTTGATGTATATTTATAATTTTGTGTATTGTAAATTAATGTAAGGAACTTGATGAAGAATCTATGAAAATGTGATGAGTTTTGGTTTATAAGATTGTTGTCTTTTGTTCATTATCTATACTAATGTTATGGAATTGGATAATAGTAACGGATTAGTAACCTATAAAATGGTATAGAAATATCAGGGTGTGACAAAACTTAAACCTTTCATTCTATAAAACAAAAAATGATTTGTTCATATATTCATCGATATACGATGAAGCTAATGTTTTCTATAGATGATCTTTATTGTGAGATTTACACGATGAACTGTTTAGATTGTTATTGTGAGCCTAGAATGAAACTCAAAAAATAAAGTATGGAAGAGTATAAAGAATAAGAGTATGAAGGGGAGCTATTCTTGAATTGTAATATCTCCTTTTGAATTTTGGGCAAATTATATTAATAGTTCTTGTAATTTAGGCTTTGTGTCACTTTGTTCTATGACCTTTCAATTGTGATACATTTGACTTTAATTTTGAATCTCATTCTAAATAAAGACAATTGAAGACACTATTGCTCCATTTCAAAGGCAAACTCATCAATTTAATAAAATATAAACTAGTATGACAAAAATAAATGTCAAAAAATTATTTTTGAATTTTTAAAAATTATTTCTACCCGCTAAAGATAAAATTGTATAAAAATAATAAATATTATACTTTTTATTTTTTTATCAAATTAATTTTTAGTATGGATGATAATCATGTAATGGGTGATTGTTTTGGTTAATATTTTTGGATGGTTATAATGTAATAGATGCTAGTTTTGTTGTTAACAGATATTTCTAAATGATTTTCATGTAATGGATGGTTATTAGTCTTTTAATGTATAATCGATATGTTTAATATATGAAAATGTTTTTAGTTTTGAATTTTTTGATTTAATGGATTGGTTTAATAATGACATCAAAGTTGTCTCTATGTTTAACTTTTGAAAAAATAGAAACTAATTTAACAAAAATAAATATAAAAAAAAATATTGATACCCTCCCAAAAGATAAAATTATATAAAAATGATGTGTTTTTAATTTTTTTTTCACCAATTTAATTTTTAGTTTCTTAAAAATAGATTCTGAAAATCAAATCAAATAGAACTTTATAACCAATAAAGTTCCAACATTATTCATGAAAAAAAGCCATTACATTATATGACAACTTTGTCCTTGAAATAAACCGTTTGCAAAGGAAACCTTTTTTTTATTGTTCATGTTTGGAATAGAATTTAAAATTTATAGTCAAATATATTACAATTGAAAAGTCAGGGACCAAAGTGGAGATATAGGGATTGTTATTGTAATTCGCCCTTGAATGTTTGTATGAGATAATATGTTTAGACAAATTAGGAAAGATTTTCTTTAACTTTACTTTTGAAAAACATAAATCATTGAATAATTTGTATTTTATAATTATTATATTAATGGGTTAGCCAATAGCATTTTTTTAAATTATTTTTTAATATAAAATTCAGTTGGAAGTTTTAGAGCTCCCACATGATTCCTCACGAAGTTACTTTGCTATAATATGTGCTATTAGTGAAAACCCATACTATGCATGGGATATGAAAAAGTTAATAAATTTTTTTATATAAAATATTATAAATAGTTAGATTTTTGTATGTAAATTGTGAAAATAAAAATATATTGAAACATACAATTTAAGTTTCACAATTTTATCACAATTTATGTGATGTCCCGTGTCTTGGGCTTGAATAGTAATGTGCAGTAAGGTGATATGCTTTTTTTGGTGTTTTGTTTACCGTATCGGGTCGTTGAGATTCTTTTTCTACTCCTACTTAACCTCTCTTAACTTTTCCGAGTTGAAAATTTTAAGGTTTGGGTTTGGAACTTGTTTTGGATTGCAAAATCAAACACTGAGTTTCTCGGCAAAACCGCTCGTGTGGAATTGGAAGTTACTCGAGCGGATCATCACAGAGTCTTCTGGATTTTCTAGATAGAAAATTGCTCAAGTGGATGTTGGGTCCCGCTCGAGTGAATTTTGGTCAAATTTTCTAGGCAACTCTCTGGAGCAATCCACCCGTGAGGCAAAAATTTCCGCTCAGGTGAATTGAAAATTCCGCTCTTGTAGAATTGTAACCGCTCGTACGAATTTTGGCTCATCTATTTCGAAATTCGTGCTCTGTTCCTCAAAACTGATACCAAATAGTGTTTTACACAGATTTTTCACTCCTCTCTCTATATATATTCATCTTTTCTCTCCCTTCTCTCTATAAACACACCCAAATCCAACTTCTCTTTAAGATTTAGCTCAAATCTTCAAGAGTTTGAGGAGACTTTTTACACCAAATCAAGAGGACGACGATGGCTACATTTGTAATCGATTGGATAGTGTTTTCGTCAACTTTGAGTTTTAGGGTTTTCTTCCTCTCCATCTCCCAAACTTGAGATAGGGATAATCTTTGAGTTATATATATATATATATATATATTTGTAGGATTATGCTTGTTTGAAACATTTATTACATGTTAAGTTATGATTTTTGGTTGTTGAACCCTACATGATGTTAGAAGATGATTTTATCTATTTTTCTCAAAAATTTTGAAAATATGAGTTATGTCCTAAGGTGTGGATGTTGTTTTGGAAAAATCTTTTCAAAAATGGAACAAAAATATTATTTTGGTAGAAATCCTAAAATTTGGAGATTTTGGAAAAAAAATGGAGGTATTGTGAAAATTATGCATGGTAAATTGTTATATGAAGAAATAATGGAGAAAATCCTATGGTTGTACCGCATGAGGGAATTTCATGGATGAATGAGAATAGTTGATTTTTAAACCTTATTGTTGGTTTGCCTTGGACAATCGAGTTTAGAAAATGATGTCTAACATGTGAAAAATACATGAATGTTGATATTGTTATATTGTCTCTTTGATATATATATATATATATATAGACTATGATGTTATATTGATAAAAGAAGTGGAATTTGATCACAATGGAGTATTGTGTGGATGAATTGAGAAATTTCAAGGCAGTGATACAGAAATACATTGCATTGGCACTTGATTTCATTATCATTACCTTTCAAATTGACATTGTTGAGATTATTAAATGGAACTTTTGTTGGAACAACCTTCTGTGTAAAATAAATAACTTGAAACCAAATCAAATAAATAAAAATAAATTACTTACAGAATTTATTTACAGAACCGAATAAGTACAAAAAGATTAAGTTGAGTGTGTGACACTCTGTTCTTAAGTCATATTCGCCCCGCTTCGGTGCTTACGAACAAATAGCATCTATCTCCCAGGGTACAATGATCTATACAGATTGTAGTAGCACTCCAAACTATCTGTATGGCGAACTAGAACCTGTGTTTTATACTCTCTAAATGTTTCCTAAAAAACTAATATGAAGAGAATTTATGCAAGAGAGCAAAACCATAAAGATACCAAGGGAATTTCAGATTTTTCAGGATGATTAAACTGCTAGAGAAGTCCTGGTATTTATAAGGCCAAACAGGTATGAATTTTAACCCGAACAGATATGAATTCAAACTGAACAGGTGCAAAATCTGCTTGAACCCAGCTTTGAATCTGTCTAGAAGAAACTGAATCTGTTTAGTGCAAACTGTCAACCTGTTTGAACCTGCGGACTGGTGCAAATTGGACCGAAGGGGCACTATTTTGGACAAAAAAATTGAATTCAAATTTGGCACAAAATTTGAATTAATTTTATTCAGAAAAAATAATTTTTTCCCACAAGAATTTTTGGAAAAAATTTAAATAAATTTTGTCCAAAAAATTAATATTAGAATCGACCCGATCCACACCCGCGCTCGGCACGACAAGGCTTGACTCGGCCGGCTGGTCGAACGGACGGAATGTGGCAGCGCGCATGTGTGTGTAGTGGTTTAAGCCAAGGCTCACTTTATCCATAACTCCTCCCTTCTACAAACTTGAGATGCACCTTGGGGCCCAATGCAAGTATTGCCACCTAGAACTTATATACATACATAAGTTCTCTTAAGTTTTCAATGTGGGACAATCCATTTCAAGGAAACCCACATTTCACTTCTTTAATTGTCCATTCCACAAACCCGAAAATGACGTCAACTTCCCATTCACTCATAAATGGTTTTGACGAACCGTCTTCACCATGTGAATGAGGCAAGGAACACGACACCTCTTTGAACTCACCGCAAAAGACGTATGGTACCTACTCAAATTTGGTCTCAAAGTTGGCCCAAATTAAGCCTATAAAAAACCATAATTCCAACAATCCCCCACATGAATGGAATTTCACAAAGAGAAAATGCAACAAGATGATCTAATTACAGAGAGTACAAAAATTGGAAATATTCTGCAAAGGATAGATAGTTGTTGGCTTTGAACCTTCCCTTGTCAGACACTATCGGATTTACTAGCTAACCAGTGAACATGGTGTCTTGAACTGTTCAACCATTTGTGTAAACTAGGACAATAGAACTCACACAGTATATTACCAAACACAGTTTAGTTCTCAATATTGTGTTCATTCTGGCCTTGAACAACCTGGTCTTTCATGAGTGCTCTAGAGAATTGTAGCCCTTCACATATCTCATAGAATCGGCTCAATTCACACTCATATAAGTGATTCTTATGAAGAGTATCCTGCCATACTCTACTAGGTATTCCTAGATACAAGAATCATTAAAACTATTACTTAACCTAAAACGCTGCAGACTTCACTAATTCATCATAGAAATGGGTAGGAGTTTGACTCCCCAGTGATCCTTATGAGTCATACACAACTCGGTTATCCTTTTGAACCTAGATCTTGGGATCTCTAGTCAACTAGGTTGGATTGCCGTTGTAGTGACTCTTATTTAATAGGCTTAAATCCCATTTCCCTCGATGAATTCTCAACTAACTCTTTTGCTAATCTTTTGGTTAGCGGATCCGCTATGTTGTCTTCAGACTTCACATATTCAATAGAAATAATTCCATTAGAGAGTAGTTGTCTTACGGTGTTATGTCAACGACGAATGTGTCGCGACTTACCGTTATACATATGACTCTGTGCTCTACCAATTGCTGATTAACTATCATAATGTATGCATATAACTGGCACAGATTTTGGCCACGTTGGAATATCTTCAAGGAAGTGGCGAAGCCATTCTGCTTCTTCTCTAACTTTATCTAAAGTTATAAATTTTGATTCCATAGTAGACCTAGCAAAGCAAGTCTGTTTGGAAGATTTCCAAGATACAGCCGCCACACCAAGAGTAAAGATATACCCACTGGTGGATTTTGAGTCTCTAGTATCTGATATCCAGTTTACATCACAGTATCCTTCAAGTACTACTGGTGTCACGACCCAAACCCGCCCCTATGGGTTTAGCACCGTAACCAGCCAGTAATCCGAGATTACCGAAGGCCTGCTTAACAGTAAAACAGTAATATGGAGTACAGAGGCTGCGGAAGCCAAAAACAGTAATTAAAAGATATCCAATAAGCTGTGACAGTCTGTATGCAAAGAGACTTTTCTTAACATATTCACATTCAGAACAAAACAGTATACATGCACATTTACAGGGCATTCAGGTTAGGGACCAAGTCCCCATCATAACAGTACAGTACAGGGTACAGTCTTTACAATATTACAAAAACAGATGCGAGAAGGGGGAAATCTAAAACACCCTAAGCAGCCCTAGCTCGGTCAGGCTTGGAACTCGCAGGGGCACAGTAGTTGGCTTGACAAAAAGGGAGTTTTATCCAACGCTCCTAGCTCCGATCTGGTGCCTAGACCACCTACATATATATATAAAAAGTGAGCTAAAGCCCATTGAATAACATGTGCGTAAAGAGGTTAAGAATAAATGTCCTTTTCAATATTTAAAACAGTCATTCGAACAGTATATCAGTTATCCGATCATAGCAGTCATAAATGGTACATCCAATAGCAAACAGTAGTAAATAGGTCTTAACAGACCGAACAGTCAGTTGATGGCCATTCATATCAATAAACAGTAGTGGTTCCAAACATGGGAACGACAAAGATCTCTGTGATAGTAGCAGTATAGTAAGTAAGTAAAGGCTATTGAGGATGCGAATAATTCAAAATAGGACAAACATTCATTCAGAAGAAATATCATTTCAGGAAAGCAGTACAGTTGTTCATTCAGAAAATATTCATGATCGAACATATCTTTAAAAACAGTTACTCACAGAGTTCTGGGCTACGATAAGCTAGTGCGCGTCCTCGGATGCAACCCTGCACAGTTACAAGATGAAACACACTAAGTCACATACTTGGGAATCAAAGACTTAGTCCCTACTTAGACTCGGTGTGGTTCTAATCAATATCCTCATTAAGATGCCTTAAACTAGGCCTAGGAATGCCTAGGATGAAGAAAGAAGATGCAAGATGTACTTATAAACACTTTCAAAATTTTCAAAAAACAAGGGTCTCGCTCGAGCGTGTTGTTTCTACGCTCGAGCGACATGCAGACAAAGGATCTCCGCTCGAGCGTGACTTCAGTCGCTCAAGCGGACTGCAAACTACAGTAAAAATATTGGATGCTCAAAATTCACGCTAGCGGCGCTCGACCCCCGCTCGAGCGTGAGACACAAGTCCTCGCTCGAGCGTGAACTCTCTCGCTCAAGCGGACGTGTAAACTCATGCAAGTAGTACTGGATACACGCATTTTCACGCTCGAGCGTCACTTTCCTCGCTCGAGCGGACGGCATGATCTCAGATTGTACGCTCAAAGGTGGAGTCCTCGCTCGAGCGTGGGTCCAAAATCTGGAAATTCCAGATTTGAAACTCAAGCTCAAAATCAACTTTTAATGCATCAAATTCGATCCCTTTGGGCCAATTTTCTGGAAAACACTTTTAAACTCATAATATAACATGTTTCAAAGATCAATTTGAGAAATCGAAGCCCAAAGATAGTTCAATTAAACTCATTTCCAAACAAAACTTCAAGAACATGAATTAAATGTAACATGCATGTATTTAAACAACTTCTAGGCTTTAAATACTTGCTCCAAAGAGCCAATTCCTTCAAATCAAGATGAATTCATGGACTACAACAATAATATGGACATGCATGCAAGAATTCCCATGAAAAACAACTTTAAATTTCAAGATGTGCACATGCATGCATGATTTAGCTCTAAATTCAACAATCTAAACCAAAACTTGACTTCAATCTCTAAACTTCCATGAACCATGCACTATATGACTCAATTTAACAATTTAGAGGATAAATTCCATACCTAGGTTCCTTAATTACAAGAATGAGAGCTCAATTATGCAATCAACCTTCAATTTCTCCAAGTCTCCAAGTTAAGTTTGATGAAATCAAGCCTATTCTCCTATACTCTCTCTCTCAATCGGTTTGTCTCTCAACATGCTGAGCAAGAGGTATGTTAAGTGTACAACAAGCAGGTGTTGGAGAAGTGGTCCACTAACCATGGCAATTTGGTGAATAAGTCCAACTCTTGTAAATTAGCATTCTTTTAATCCAATTTAAACATACCAAATCACATTTGAATTAAATATATCATAAAATCACATTAATTCTAATTAGCATAAAACACTAATCAATTTCAGATTCGGCCGCTGATAAGGCCTTCAATTTACAGTTTAAACAAATACATGAACAGATAATTTAGCAGTCAAACAGATAGACACGAAATTAAACATACATCAATCAATCCGTTCAGAATTTCAGTCAATCAGTCAATTAACATGCTTAATCATAGATTAGCACTAATCAGTGGTATTATCAGTAAACAGTGGTGAGGTTGTCACAGTTGGGATATCTAGTATAATTAAGCCCAATGTTACGAGTAAATCAGAGATATCTTGGAACCCTAATAATTGCTTTCCAGTGTTCTACTCCTAGATTACTCGTATATCTCCTTAATTTACTTACTGCAAAAGCTATATCCGGGCAAGTATAATTCATCAAGTACATTAAGTTTCCAATAATTTGAGCATACTCTAATTGATAATTACTTTCATGTACATTTTTAGAAAGGAATAAATTAACATCCACAAGTGTTCTAGCAAAATGATTATCATCTTTGCTGAATGTAATGTGATTGTAACAAAGCATATCCTTATGATGTTTTGGTAATTTTCATACCAAGAATTACATCAGCAATCCCCATATCCTTCATGTCAAAATGTTTATTCAACATTTTCTTGGTAGTTTTAATCATGTCATTATTACTACCTATCATGAGCATATCATCCACAAAGACATACTATAACATAACATTTGTTTGTGTTTTTAATATAAACACATTTGTCACATTCAATAATTTTAAATCTATTTGACATCATTGCCTTGTCAAATTTCTCATGTTATTGCTTTGGTGCTTGTTTTAAACCATATAATGATTTAACCAATTTACACACTTTTTTTTTTCTTTTCGTAGAACAGAAAATCCTTCTAGTTGTTCCATGTAAATTTCTTCATTTAACTCTCTATTTAAGAAAGTTGTTTTCATATCTATTTGATGAATTTCTAGATTGTTCAAAGATGCAATGGCAATTAACATTCTAATGGATTTTATTCTAGTAACTGGTGAGTATGTGTCAAAGTAGTCAAGACCTTCTTTTTGTCTATATCCTTTGACCACAAGTCTTGCCTTGTATTTGTCAATTGATCCATCCGCTTTCATTTTTCTCTTGAAAATCCACTTGTACCCAAGAGGTTTACAACCTGGTGGCAGATCCACCAATTCCCAAGTGTGATTTTGCAAGATGTTAAACTTCACTATTTACAGATTCTTTCCATAAATAAGCCTCAGGACTGGACATAACTTCTTTAAAAGTTAAAGGCTCATTTTCTAACAAAAATGTTAGAAAATCTAGATCAAAAGATTTTGAGGTTCTAGCACGTTTACCACGCTTAGGTTTCTCTTCCTTATTTTGATCGATCACTTGATCTTGACTAGTAATATCATCATAAGATCTTTTGTTAGTACTAGTCTTTTGTCCAGTCTTATTTGGAAATATATGTTCAAAGAAAGATGCATTTTGAGATTCAATAATAGTATTTACATGCATTTCGGAATGTTCTGACTTATGAATCAAAAATCAATATGCACTACTATTCTTGGTATAACCAATTAATATGCAATCAATAGTTTTAGGACCTATCTTAGTCTTTCTAAGAATAGCCACTTTAGCCAAACACCCCCACACTTTTAAGTATTTGTAGGATGGTACTCTCCCATGCCACATTTCATAAGGTGTTTGATTTATTTTCTTTCGGGGTACTTTCTTAAGGATATAATTAGTAGAAAGTATTGTTTCCCTTCACAAGTTCTGAGGTAATCCAGAACATATTAACATGGCATTCATCATTTCTTTTAAAGTTCTATTTTTCCTTTCAACAATTACATTTTGCTGAGGTGAGTAAGGAGCGGTGGTTTGATAAATTATTCCATGTTCTTGACAAAACTCACCAAAAGGTGATTCATATTCACCACCTCTATCATTTCTTAGTTTTTTAATTTTTTTACCAAGTTGATTTTCAATTTCATTCTTATATTGAATAAAAGTTTCCAAAGCTTCATCCTTAATTCGAATTAAATAAACATAACTATATCTAGTATAGTCATCTATGAAAGTGATAAAAAAAAAAATTTCCCACCTCTAGCTTGGATTGATTTAAAATCACAAACGTTACTATGAATTAATTCAAGTGGCTCCATTCTTCATTCAATTGAATGAAAATGAGTTTTAGTTAATTTTACATCAACACAAATTTCACATTTATGATTTAAATTAATGTCAAATTTAGGTAAACATTCCATATTAATTAATGTACGCAAAGATCCATAATTAACATGTCCTAGTCTACCATGCCATAAATTAGAAGACTCAAGCAAATAAGAAGAAGATGTATTATTATTAATAACAGGGTGAACAATAGTCATTACATTTAGTTTGAAAAGGCCTTCAAATATGTAACATTTTCCTACATATATCATATTCTTAGTAAGTACAAATTTATCACTCTCAAACACTAGCCTAAATCCATTTTTACTTAGCAGAGATCCGGAGACTAGATTCTTGCTAATGTCCTGTACATTTAGCACATTGTTGAGAGTGAGTGTAGCTCGACCTTTTCGCACCTCCTTTCGGAAGTCGAAATAAGCCCTACAATTACAAATCTTTTAGAAAATCGATTTTGAATCAAATTGTCAAAAATGGACTGCTTTGCCAGATACAGAGTCACCACCTAAATATTTTGTTTTGGGAAAATTTAGGAAACCCATGACTCGTGCCAAAGGCCACGTGTCCGTCACCACCAAGATTGTCTCGGCTTGGGAACTCAGGTACGAAAGGAGAAGGTCATGAATGAATTTGAGCACCCCCGCTCGCTCGATCAAAGATCGGCCTCTACTAATCATGATATGAATCTTATCTACGTTATATGCTCTTGTTCCGACTTATTAGGCTAGCATTACTATGTGATGCGCACACACACAAGTATAGACTAACTTTGCAAGAATTGGAACATTTGATTCATGTTTGTTTGTAAAATTGTTTTGAATATGTACCACTTGAAAAAGTGATCGCATATAAACATTACTCAAATTATTCCAATTCAAGCAACAAGCCTTCATCCACAAGCATTCAAGCAGTTTATCAATTAAGCATTTAGCCTCATGGCAAGCATGCTAAACATGGCAACAATCACACACATACGATATGCTAAAGTGAGTAAAGGCTCACCTAATACTCCAAGCCAAAAGAGAAATGGGTTAGAAAAATGCATGATTCCTAACTTATGCAATATGACTAATGTAACGCATTCAAAAATGCAACTAATAAGCTCGGCTACTAATATGGCATGTGTATCAATTAAATAGCATGCGGTCTAAGCACGTATTCAAAGAAGTATTGAAACTAACAATGCAAGTTAGAATGATGAACCGAGCCTCGGTATATGCAATACAAATGGATGCAAACATGTAGTATGCTAAACAAAACATGATATCCCTAATCTAACCATCGTAAGCAGTTAAATAAAAGGAAGAAAGACGTGGGGTTGGAAGACATTCACATTATTACAACATTGCGCTCTCACGAAGGAGAGTCCGAATGAATAAACTAAGCTAATTAACTAACTAATTAAAGCTAAGGCTAATTAAGCTAATTATTACAACACAATTAAAATTTAGCTAAACTACTTGGCTAACTATTACAACAAATGAATCAACTAACTATTCTAGTTAACTAATTAATTACAAAACGAAATTGAATAACTAATTAACTAACAAATTCGTTACAACACTTTACAAAAATAATTAGCTACAACTAATTAATTATAACAATTTAAACTTAAACATGCTCAGCACGCGAGGAATACTTATGCACATGCTCGGTTTCTACCCGAAAAGCCACTGTTTTGCTTCCGGAGAGCTTCTGTTGCACAATAGAACACACACTGTTGCCCACTTCCATAATAATTTTGCTCTTCCTCAGAAACACACTGCTAAATTTTGCATCAGTGGCCGGCCAGCCAGTGATGAGGGTTGCCGGCCACTAGTGATGGTCAGTCGGCCATCAAATGTGGTTTGTCGGCCACTTGCCGACCACTGCTGCTCAGTTCTCCTTGCTGCAACAGAGGACAAACAGAGCATATACAGGGTATTCTCAATTGTTTGTTTGCACAATTCACCCCTCCTTTTCATGAACAAATCAAAGGAGTAGTGAACTTAAGCGAGAAACCACCAACTCAAGCAATTTCATTGCATGATGGCTTGTAAACGAAAGTGTACAAGTTCAATAAATGCAACAAAATGAGACTCTCAAAGACATCTCCTTATCATGGAAGATCAAGGGAAGTAGTGATCTTGGAACCTTGAATCATTTCATCACTAATGAGTATGAAATGGTTCAAGCTTCCATGTGTTCAATTAACGTCCGATTGAACACAACCAAATTATTATCTTTCACTATTTTAGTCTTAATTTTAATTACTCTATTTTAATTTACCAACCATTCTTTAATGAATTAAGTCCAAAGGGTGAGTTTAAGTCCTCTAATGGAAAGAAGGTTCAAACCAAGAGTTGTTCTAGGTATGAAAGAGACATCATACCGTTGGTAATGAAACCCCATAAGGGATTAAACCATTAAGCATGACACCTCAATCTCATGCTTTAAACAAACAAATAGTTTGAACCACTTTCAAAGCAAAACAAAAGGCCAAGAAGGGAGGGAGGTTGCAGAGATTGTTAGTGCTGAAAATAAGTGAGAAAAGCATAAATAAATGCTATCAATTTAAAGGAGATGGTGTCTAAGGCCTAGAACACCAAACTCATGAGGACTATTACACTACAAGCATGCAAAATAAAGCTCAAATGCAACTAGCAGTCCAAAACAGTGCTAAAATAGGCCTAATATAGTCCTAAAATATGCTAGAATTGAGCTAAAAATAACTAGATTAATATGCTAAAATATAGTACTAACTAGGGTAGTAAGCAAGACACAAGGAGGGGAGGCCAACCCCTCCAAATTTGGACTTCAAAACATGATTTTGGCAACTGAAAAAGCTCTAAAAATCAATGTTTAAAAGCTTGGAAAAAGATAGTAAAAGCGTGGGAAACACAAGGGCTAAGGCCTCCAAAACAAGGTATAAAGAAGGGTGAACCACCCCTCACCCTTTAATGGCCTTAGGACCCAAGTTTTAGCCCAAAAATACAGAGGTTTTATAGCCCAAAAACACTTGAAAAACAACAAGGAAAATAATAGATAAAGCACGTAAAGAGGCAAAGCTTTATACCTTTTGAAGAGAAAAAGCAATTCAAGCAATAAACCAAGACAAACACACCCTCTAGAGCTCAAACCCAGCTCAAAGACACCTCAACTCAAAGATGAGAAGATTTGGTTAAGGGTGTATAGACAAAGGTTAAAGAATTGTAGGCAAAAGTGTAGAGATTTGGTAAAGAGAGAGAATTGTAGAAAGAAAAGAAAATTTTTAATCTCAAAATTTTCTAACCTTAAAATATGAGAGAGAGGCCCTCTATATATAGAAAACATGAATTCTCTACAAGGATATCCAACCCTACACATGGGTGCAGATGCATGCATCTGTGCAAACAACTGGCACAGCTATCACAAAATATCTGCAAAAGAAACTGGTGGCCGGCATGCCAAATCAGTGGCCGGCAGCCCAAAAGTGATAGTCGGCAGCCCCAAAAGGTGGCCGGCAGGCCACCAGAAGCTGCAAGCTTGAAGAACTAAGGCTTGGTCCAAGAATGAGGCAACAAGGGTGTAGGGTTTGAAAGGCTCAAAGCTATGGCATTCTACTGAGGATTTTGAGCACTTGGCAAGCATATAAACTCATCATCAGGTGTGCATGCAATGCTGTCCAAGTTGTAAGGGCCGTCAAAAATGGGGTGTCTACAGTGAGTTCCTTTCCAGATATTACTTTTAAAATAATCTTTCCTTGTCCTTCAACTTTAGAAATCGAGGAGTTGCCCATAAAAAGTTGTTCGCCGTTGTCTACCAGAGAGTAGGATGTGAACATCTTTTTATGTCAGCACAGATGTGGCGAATAATAGCAGTGTCCACTCACCATTCTTTAGGATTTTCAACAAGGTTTGCCTCGAAAACAATTGCAGAAAGATTTATGTCATCTACACCACTGGAAATTTTGTCCACTTCGGTCATATTGGCTTGAGCCGACTTCTTGCTTGATCTTCCTTTGCCTTTGCGTTTGCTACGACAATTTTTGGCCTGATGTCCCTCTTTATCACAGATGTAACATTTGCCATTGAACTTGTACTTCTTAGTTTCCCCTTCTTTATAGCCTTGTGCGGAACTTTCTCCAGAATACTTCCACTTCTTTGCTTTTGGAGCATGTTCCAACACATTTGCCTTAGACTCCATTGGATGCTTACTAGCCCGCTTCTCAGAATTGGGGTTGTCCTTCTCAATCCTTAAACGCACAATCAATTCCTCCAAAGTCATCTCTTTGCGCTTATGTTTGAGGTAGTTCTTGAATTCCTTCCAGCGTTGTAGCAATTTTTCAATTAAGGAAACAACTTAAAAGGATTCACTAAGAGATATGCCTTCTGCATGAATGTCATGCAGAATGAGTTAGAGATCTTGAACTTGGCTGATCACAATCTTATAATCAACCATCACAAAGTCCAAGAATTTGCCAACCACAAATTTCTTTAAGCCAGCATCTTCTGTTTTGTATTTTTTCTCCAAAGACTCCCAAAGTTCCTTTGCAGTCTTGATAGGACTGTAGACGTTGTATAATGTGTTGTCAAGTCCGTTCAAGATGTAAATCTAACAAAAGAAATCAGCATGTTTTCAAGCCTCGACCGCAGCAACCACTTGCCGGTCAGTTTCATCCTCGTTCAGAGTAAGAGTATTCTCACGGAGGAAACGTGCCAGGTTGAGAGTAGTAAGATAAAACAGCATCTTCTGCTATCATTTTTTAAAATTAGTTCTTAAGAACTTCTCTGACTTTTCACCATAATTGACTAGCACAGTCACAACAAGAGGAGGGATCGGAGCAATTACAGCCACTATACCAGTACTTGTTTGAGTATTAGTTTCAGTAGCTATGAACTCTAAATTATAAAACAAAATTATAATTAGAATTTGTATACTACACAGAAAATTAAACCATAAACATAGAATTTAATTTGGTAAAAATAAAATATTTATTTAAACAAATTAATTCCACATAGAAAAATATTTCTGTAACACTCCAAAAATTAAAATACTGAAAACAAATTTTAATTAATAAAAACTCAGAAATTATTTCTGAAAACCAAAATTAATTTCTGACCAGCTTCACAAATGAATATTCTGAAATTGTTAATGACTACCAGTATATTACTACTAGTTGTCAAAGAAAATAAACAGTATATTACTACTATTTATCAAACAGTATATTACTACTATTTTTATTTTTCAACTAGAATATTATTTTGTAAAACCATAGAAAATAATTTCTGTAAGAAAAAGAAAGGAAGAAAGAGAAACAAACAAAAAATTCTGTATAAACAGAATAATTCGAATATGTCTTAAGATTGTAGGAACAATCTTCTTTGTAAAATAAATAACTTGAAACCAATTCAAATAAATAAAAATAAATTACTTACAGAATTTATTTACCGAACTGAATAGGTACAAAAAGATAAAGTCAAGTAGAGTGTGTGACACTCTGTCCTTAAAATAGATTCGCCCCGCTTCGGTGCTTACGAACAAATAGTGTCTATTTCCCATGATGCAATGATCTATACAGATTGTAATAACACTTCAAACAATCTGTACAACGAACCAGAACCTGTGTTCTATATTCTCTGAATGTTTCCTAAAAAACTAATATGAAGAGAATTTATGCAAGAGTTCACCATAACTCCTCCCTTCTACAAACTTAGGGTGCCCCTTGGGGCCCAATCCAAGTATTGCCACCTAGAACTTATATACGCACATAAGTTCTCTTAAGTTTAAATGTAGGACAATTCATTTCAAGGAAACCCACATTTTACTTCTTTAATCGTTTATTCCACGAACCCAAAAATAATGTCAACTTCCCATTTACTCATAAATAGTTTTGACGAACCGTCTTCAGCGTGTGACTTGACATACGGCAAGGATTACGTCACCTCTTTGGACCCACCCTAAAAGACGTGTGGGACCCACTAAAATTTGGGCTCAAAGTTTGCCCAAATTAAGCCTATAAAAAAATCATAATTCTAACAACTTTATTATTGCATTGGACATTGTATCGCCATTCCATAAGTCATTGATGTAATTGATTTTGAATATTGCATTGGAAAAGTATTGCTTTTGAGAAATGAAAGTATTTTGTGAAACAAGGTCATATTGATTTGCTTTTGGGGTAAATAATTTGGTAAGTTAGATAGGGTGTAGTTGGTATTAGTTAAGTTGGCCTGAGTATCCATGGTGAAAGACTAAAAATAAACGCGAACGAGGTACTATGTGCCTTCCGGTTTGCAACCGGTAAAGTAGGGATTCGTAATGCTTGTTATGCCTACTTGTAGACACCAACCTAGGGATTAACTGAGTCATATTTACCGCCCTTTTGAACTACATTGAAATTATTGAATTGTTAAATTCTCAAGATAGCATTGTGCACAAAAGTTTCAAAAAATAGAGATATATGTTTTTGAATATGACATGGCATATGCATTCATCCCAAGAGATTGTATAAAATGTATATACTTTGTTAAGATTTTCCTACCAGGCTTTGTGCTCACCTCATGAGATTGTGTGCAGGAAATGATGTTGTGAACTCGCCAAGCTAGAGGCGTGAAATATATTTTGAGAGGACAAGATTCTTTTCTTTTGTTGTAATTGTTTTTGACAAGCCAATGGCTTTACATGTATGGGTTCGAAAAATCATTTTACGTAACCAGGTTTAAGCCTTGGAAATTGTAGCCTTTGAGGGCATTAATTTGTACTTGACTTATTGTGCCACATGCTATAGATTCATATTCTAGGAATGTTGAATATTTTGTAAATCTCTTGATGTTTAGTGAATACACATAATAGAGATTGATGATGTTGTCTATGTTGAGGTGTTATATTCCTTACATATATAATAAGCATTGGAGGGGTTGATTTGGAAACAAGATAATGTAAATGGAAAGTTAATGAATCTATATTGTGTTAATTTTCGGGGCGTTATGCATCAATTTTTAATTTATCACAACTTCAATTATGTAACTTTCAACCCCCTTACTAGAGTTGCAAACTTGGCCGAGTTCAACCGCAGCAACTCGAGTCAAGTTTTTAAATATTGGGCAACATAATTTTTAATTTGGTGAGGACTTATGTAAAATTGGAAATTTTGAATAAATTTCAGTAGACTTGGATAGAGACACTAAATAACTTGAGCAATTAAAACAAAATTGTATATATGCTTAAGTTTTTTCAATAGAATTTTTATTATTATGTTTAAAAAAAAAAACTTTCAGAAAGGGATTATCAAATAAGTTGATATTAAAAAAAAAATACATTTTAGAATGACATAAAATAATTTAAATATGATTTTTCAAAAATTATTTTTATTTAAAAATTACAATAAAATATTTAAATATAATAAAATTAAATTTCTTACAAAATAAAAGAATATGGATAATAAAAAATATATAATATATATATATATAAAAGAGAGAGATAGGAAGAAAAAAATTTAGAATGGTATTCTCATTTGATCTGAAAATAATTCTGATTTATCAATAAATTATTACCTATAACCCTCATTTTTTTTAATAAAAAAATATTTCACGAATCATCACTTTTAATAGAAAAATAATATTTATTTTTATTTGTTTTAGCAAAAGTCACTCTTTAGCAATTTGAGCAAAAAAAAATTCATTTTTTATTTTAGTTTGTTTAATTGACAATTTTTTAAAAAAAAATTATAATAGGATCCATTATGTTTTGCAAGTGCTAAAAAAAAGGTCTAAATAAACAATAAGAAAATTGTTTGAGACTCACAAAAAAACCCACAACAATGATGTGATATCATATGTGTCAACTCTTGATTTACTATTCAATCAATGACATGGGGTCCACCTCCCTTACCACATGCCACATGGGTGAAAATATGGATTTGTGGTATTGCTTGAATAATAAATGATTACGTGTAACTCTCATTTTTTTAATTATATATAAAAAAATAAGTTTCACCAACCATCACTTTTAATAGAAAAATAATATTTATTTCTATTTAATTTTAGCAAAAGTCACTTCTTAACTATTTAAGCCAAAAAAAAATATTTTTTTATTTTAATTTGTTTAATTGACAATTGAGATTAAAAAAAAATAATAATAATAACAGGATTTATAGTTCAAGTCTTTATAGTTTAGAAGGATATTACAAAGATTATAAATTTAAATCCAAGAATGACAAAAAAAAATATAAATATAAATTTTTAATAACAATTAATAATTTGAACACGTTTATTTAATAACATATTATGTTTAGACCAATAATATTATGACATAATCATTATGACACATGTAAATATTCATCTCATTCTAATTGTAGTAACATAATTTAAAGAAGAATTTAAATTTAAAATTTTATTTTATAGTTTAATAAATGATGCATAAATTAAGGGATAAATATTGATTTTATTCCAATTATGACATAATTTAAGGAAGAATCTAAATTTAAAATTTTATTTTAAGAATATAAAATTAATTTATGGACCAATCATGTCGTGACACATTAACAAAAATTAAACAAATTAAAAAAATAAGAAAAAAGAATTGTAATTTTCAGCCTTAATATTTTGTAATTGTAATAATATATGGATATATAGATATGGAATGAGAGAAAGTTAGGTAGGAAAGAGTATGAAGTAGAAAGTTTATATTTCCTTTTCAAATTTCACAAATTATGGTACAATAATTAATTTTAAGTAATTAATAGTCAATAGTTTTTTTTTAAACTAATTTTAAAATAAAATACTAACAATTTTAAAATGAGGAGTTGAAACTCTTATATCTATTTTTATTAAAAATCTCATTTTCTTTAATATATAATATCGATAGATTGGTTAATGAGTTGGGCTTGAACACTTCAAAATTTAGTACAATTTGACTCCTTTTCAGCTGTAGCAAAAACATATGTGATGGACAATCAGATTTATCGATTACATTGAGTCATAGCTTTCACACATAAATTAATTAATTAATTAACTTTTGATGTGATGACAAGAATATGCATGACATGCTTTATAAGTTGTGTTTAGATCATAAATTTGAACAAGAATTTAAACTCAAAAAAAAAATAATATGACATACGAACGAAATATAAGTACATTTTATCTATATAACATATTATTTTTTCTTTTTAAATTTCTATCTAAATTCATGATCCAAGCACAATCTCACAGCTTCTCTCTCCCATAAAGCATTCTTGTCAACCACAAGCTGGCCATATGGCATGTACAATTTGAAGAATTGAAACATGAATTCATCAAAGAAATGAACAATAAGACAATAGTTGATTGAGTACACTGCACATGCATATTATATGATATATACATTCCTTTATGAAGACTTGGGGGGGGTATCCTAACATGCACTTGCGTCCCCATGCCATGGGGTACTATGTTTGATGTTTTATAGCCAAAGAAACAATGGCCGGTGTTTATAATAATGTTTATATGGTTTTATTAAGAAAGTTTTATCTAGGCATTGGCTCTATCAACAAAAGTGTCATCCCCACCAATGTTTGGTAATACCCTATCTGATCGGGGCATAATCAAACTAGTCGGTGACCACATCAATTTGAACAACAATGAAATCTATTTAACAAAAAAAATAATAATAATAATTCAATGTATTTGGGACACCACGTCATAAATTTCATTCATCTTCTTAATGCATGGTAAATGGTGTCAATAAAAGGAAATAAAAACAGAAATAAAGTAGAAGCATGGTTTTCATATCTCAATCCGAATGGTACCTGGTTAAACTAATCTAAATTGCATTAAGATTGAAATGTTATAGAACCTCAAATTGGCTATGATCTTAGTCACAAAATTATGTAAAATTAAAATCCGACCATCTTTTTTGCTTGTTCTTTATTGACACACACATATAAATTGAAATTTTGACTAGCAACTACATCACCAAGTGTCTCTTTTTAGAAGAATCCCATTTGATAAATTTATTTTCTCTTCAAAATCAGTATCAATGATCATTTTATCAGTTGTGTCAATAATAAATATTATTAGTAAATACTTTACAAAAATTTATGTTAATATATAGAAGATGTATTAGATTAAATTTATCAATTATTTTTGGAAGTTGTTATTCTCACTCCATTTTGCTCCAAATACACTCCATTTTTATCCTTATAATATGTCCTTATCATACATAGTTACTATTCACACTCCACTTTGTTCTAAATATACCCCTTTCTATGTATAATAAAAACAAGAAAGGGAGTGTAATTGGAGCAAAGTGGAATTAGAATAGCAGCTCCTTTATTTTTAATATTTTAATAATTATTCAACATATATTACCATTATTGAAATTTTAAATTTATGTCATATTGAAAGTAAATTTATTTTATTTTTTTAGGGGGAATTACAATTTAATGTAAATTTAGAGAAAAAAATTACACATAAATGCTAAATTTTATAAATATTAATAATTAAAATCATAAAGTTTTTATGTATCTAAATAAAAAATTCCAAACCATTGAATTGTGATTGTCCTTTTTGTTTAAGGGTTTTGTTGACAGGTGTTAGTACAAGATAAAAAATTTAAAAAATACAAACACTTTTGATTGAATTCAATACATTTTTATTAAAATATTCAATACATTTTTATTAAAATAATATATTTTTTAATATTTTTACATATTCAAAAGACTTTTACATATTTTCTAACATTAAATAATGTCTTTAAAACACTAATTAACATTTATTTATTTTTAATCTAATTCAATGATTCGATCCACATGGTCCTTCCAATGGTACGTAGGTGCCAATTTAAAAGATTGTTTGAATATTCTAAATAAGTGTAATTTTTTATTTTTAATAAAATATAGATTAGATTTAAAGTGATGTGGTAGAAAAGTTATGTGACTTAAATAAGAAGATATGATTTAAATAGAATACTAATTTTTTGACTTTTTAATTTTTTTAAGACACGCCAAACAAAACCTAAATTTGTTTCCTTTTTGTATTTTTTTCAATCACGATAATATGTTTTCACAAATCTAAAATACAAACAAAGATTTGTATTATCTTTTTTTTTTTTTTTTTTTTTATTACAGGAAAATCCTTCTTACTCTCCCGCAGGTCTAAGGCAGCGCCCCTTGCAGAGATTATCAGGGTGTCCTGTTAACCGGTCCGACGAGGAGACTATAATCTGGGAACTTGCCCCGACCTCTCAAGATAAGCTCCGCTTAAATCAAGACTCGCACAGCGGGAGAGCATTAAACCCACACCAAGTGTTGATTAGACAATTTAAGGTCTAACCTCCTAACCAACTATGCTTTGCCCAGAAAATTGGCCCAAAGAAAGAAAATTGAACTTATGATCTTGAGATTTAAACCCCAAACCTTAACCATAATGTCCCTCACCCCCGGGTTAGATTTGTATTATCTTCAAGTTGAAACAAGTGCATCTTGTGGATTGGTGGGTCCAAAACCACTAAGGTGAACCACATGGTTGGATTTCATGCAAGGGTTGTACCAGATTACGTGTCTGGATGTTTCTTTTTGTAACACGTGTCGTGAATTTGGACCGGGACATGACATCTCCTAGCCATGTGTCATATCAAAAAATTTAGAGAGAATTTTGTCAGTGAGAAATATTTTAAAAAAATGAAAAGTATTATAAATAATAGTAATTAAAATCATAAAATTATTAATTTTTATATAAATAATTTTTCTTACACTCACTGTTGTGTTGTTTATCAAAAAAATTTATAATTATAATTATTAATAATTAATATTCGTAAATTTTCCCACTAATATGAAATTAGTTTTAAACAATTATATTGAATTGTATTTTTCTCAAAAAGAAATTAGTAATTAATGTGACATTAATTTTTTTTCAATTAATGACAAATATGTTTATAAATTTTTTAATTTTTTTAACTAAAAAATGACTTTTTTTAAAAGATGTCAAAACTTTCAATAGTACAAACAATTGTGTTATTAATCATGTGATGCCCTCTCAACAAATGACGTATAGAAAAAATACAAGTGGGACACTATTAACTCATATGTTAAGTAATTAAAAAATACGGAGCCACTTATTAATTATCTTTTATCCAGAGTATTGGAGCAGTTTCAACCGAAGTGCCAATTCCCATCCGCCTAATCAAATGTTAAGTTGACATTTAACATAAATTTAACAACATATCAAATTGGACGTGTTCCAGTTTGCTGCCAAATTTAAATTGCACTCAATAAAATTATTTTTATTTTTAAAAATAATAGAAAAATAGATTTGATATATCAGATAAAAAACTTTTATATCAAATTGACATAGATCAACTTGACACCCAAGTAAACCAAACCAAACCAAACCAAGCCTTAAATCTTATCAAATGGGATCAGCTACATGAATCATTTTTCTCCACTCAACACTATCCAAGACCATTTCATTGGTCAAATTAAGCAGATTCATATCTCTATTTACTACACTAGTCCATGTCAATCTAGGTCTACTCCTTCCCCAAACACTACCATCTACTGTCACTGTATCGCATCACTTCACTACTGCCTCTATTAGTCTCCGTTATATATGACCAAACTATCTCAATCTATTCTCTCTCAATTTATCTTTTATCGGTACTATTCCTATCCATTCTTGAATATACTCATTCCTAACTCTGTCTTTGCTAATCTTGCAACACATCTACCTTAGCATCTCTCATCTCAGCAACACTCGTCTTATCTACATTTTGTTTCTTAATTGCCCAACATTTCGTCCCATACAACATCGCTAGTCTATTAGCCATTCTATAGAACTTCCCTTTTAATCTAATGGGTACTCGTTTATCGCACAGTACTCCAGACGCACTCCTCCACTTAAGCCACTTCGCCTTAATTCTGTAGACCATATCCGCTCCAATCTTCCCAATCATTGTGATAATCGATCCTAAATAACAAAATGTTCACTCTTAGGTCGTTATTGGTTCCCAATCTTTACTTCTCCTCTACTTCCATTGTGATTGTTACTAAAATTATACTCCATATACTCTGCATTAGTTCTGCTTATCCTAAATCCTTTAGATTCAAGTGTTTTTCTCTAGATCTCCAACTTAGTGTTAATTCATTCTCTAATCCCATTCACTAACACAATATCATTTATAAAAAGCATATACCATGGCACATTATTTGAATATCGCGGGTCAACTCATCCATAACTAAAGAAAAAATATAAGGACTTAAGGTTGATCCTTGGTGTAACCCTACAAAAATTGAAAATTCACTTATTTCTCCAGTAAGCAATCTAATAATGGTCACCACACTTTCATACATATCCCTTACCACATCAATGTAATCTTTTGTTACCATTGTATTCTCTAACATCCACTAGATTATATCCCGAAGTACTCTATCATATGCTTTCTTAAGGTCGTTAAAAATCATATGAATATCTCTTTTCTTTTCTCTATACTTTTCTATTACTCTCTTCAAAGATAGATCGCTTCAATTATTGACCTACCAAGCATAAACCCAAACTAATTCTCTGACACCTCTATTATATCTTGCAATCGACGTTCCATCACTCTCTTCCACACGTTCATTGCGTGACACATTAACTTGATTCCTCTATAGTTGTTACGATTCTGAGCATCTCCTTTATTCTTATATATTGGCACTAAAATATTCTTCCTCCACTCCTCTAGCATTTTCTTAGTCAACAAAATCTTGCTAAATAACCTAATCAACCAAACAACCTCCTTCTTACCCAAACATTTCTACGCTATCATCGATCCTAAAGCGTTATTCAATTTCATCTTCTTAAGTGCAAACTCTACTTCAAAGTCCCCAATCCTAAGATATACCTGTGGTCCTAGTTTCCTTATTACTGCTTACTTCCTTCCCTTTTGACATACTTCCATGCTCCTCATTTAACAACTTCTCAAAATAATTCTTCAACTTCTCCTTAATCTCTCAATCCTTCACCAACACCTTAGAGTCCTCAGCCTTAATGCACTTAACCTGATTAAAATATTTTGTTTTTCTCTCTCGTATCTTAGCAAGTTTGTACATCCTCTTTTCTCCCTCCTTACTATCTAGTCTAGTGTATAAGTCATCACAGGCTTTTAACTTAGTCTCCATCGCTACTTTTTTGACCTCATTATTGGCCAATATGTAGCGGTTAAGGTTTTCCTCAATTCTATCACTCTATCACTTTTTAAAGCTCTCTTTTTTTTTATCTTTATTACCACTTGGACCTTTTCCCTCCACTACCAAATTTCCCTAAAGTTGGGTCTCTTTCCTTTCGACTCTCCAAGAACTTCCCTTGAAATTTTTCTCATACAATTGGCCATCAAGTTCCACATAATTTGGCATCATCTTTCAAGTTTCAAGTACTTTCTTTATCCATTCTATTCTTAAATGTGTCTAGTTTATCGTCTTTTAGGTCCTACCATCTAGTTCTGCAATGCCCACTATCTTTTCAAGTTTGGTATTGCCCTTTATAATATAAATCTAGTACTAAAATCCTATGTTGAGACGTCAAGCTCTCTCTAGGAATCACGTTATAGTCACTACATTTTAGACGGTCTCCTTTTTTTACTAGAAAGTAATCTATTGAGCTCCTAATTGACCCACTCTTGAAGGTTATCAAATGCTCATCTCTCTTCTTATACATAATATAGGCCACTACTAGGTCAGAAGCCAAAGCAAAATCTAAAATACTCTCTCCAGTCTCATTTCTATCACCAAAATCATACACACTATGCACCCTCTCATACTTCATACCCTAGGTAACATTTGGTAGAGTTTTAGAATTATGATCTAAGAATAGAATTGTATTTTGAGTTTATGAGTTTTGAAATTATGATTTGAGTGTAAAAAATTTGTTTGGTTATGAGTTTTGAAAAAAGTTTTAAATTGAGTTTGGAATTTTTGATGTGACATATGATATTTGATTCAAAAACTCAACTCATAACTAAATACAATCTAAAAATTTTTAAAAATTTTGAAAATATTTTTTATATAAAATATAAAAAATAACAGGTGCCAATTGGCCCCCAAAAAAAAAAACAAAACATTTTCCGATCAACAGGCCGGACGTCCTGAGGATGACTGGGTAAGCTAAATTTCAAAATTCAAAACCCCGCCTAGAATGAGTTTTCAAAAGTGGTGTGAAATTAATTTTTGAAAGTTGTATCCAAACACCATACTCAAATATATGGGTGTGAAGTCATGATTAGAACTCCACAACAAACATAACCCTAGTTTTTCTACTCCTACACGGCCATTGAAATCGCTACCTATAGCCAGGTTCTCCCCTATGGATATCTTCTGTAATACCTCATCCATTTAGTCCCAAAAAATACTCTTAGTCTGATCATCTAATCCTACTCAGGAGGCGTATGCACTAATAACGTTCGCTATATTCTCTCCAATAACTAGTTTAACTAATATAATCTACTATAACTACATTTTCTACAAGACTCTTGGCAACTATTATTCCTACTTCATTTATGTATCTATCCTTGCCACTACAATATAGCTTAAAATTGGTATCCTCTATTTTCCGAGCTTTCTCACCCGTCTAGTTTCTTGTACGCAAGTTGTACTAATTCTTCTCCTAATCATGACATCTACCAATTTCATAGTCTTACCAGTTAAAGTTCCTCTATTTCATACGGCTACCTTAAACCTATAATCTTGAATTAGCTTCTTTATCCGCGTTTGTCCAAAAAAGCGAAGCGAAAATCTTTGCCCATTTTTCACCGCACACAACCGTCGATGCGATACTCCTTACTCAGTTTTTGATATACCCGAAAACAGGCGTAACGCGTCACTTAAAGAAAACGACCTAATATTTAATCGATTCAAAGTATTAGATTTCATGTTATAAAAAATCAAAACAATTTTTTTATGTAATGACTGTCAGCTACCTAACACACAAGATTCATCTTTTATCTGAACTTGGTACCAACAAAATTATTAAGCAACCCCAGCAGAGTTATTTGGCACCCAGTCTTTGAAAAAATTTTGACACTGTCAAATTTCAAAAGTTTAAGGGGAGATGCTCTTAATAATAAAACATATTATTATTTGATTATTTAATATTTTTTTAAACAAGTCAACGGTTGTACCCGATTACGTGTAGGGCTGGTGTTCTGAACCCACTTTACCACGTGTCATGAGTTTGAAGCAGGACATGACATGTCATGGCCAAGTGGCATACCAAGAAATCACACGTTGGTGTGCTCTCTTTTGGTGAAAATAATAACAGAGGACTAGAGCCTTCGAATTAGTGCTAGAACATCTAAAAATCAAATTAGAAATCTAAAAAGCAAATATGGAAAAAGGCAACTATGAGGTGTTTCGAAAATATAGTTAAAAATTAATTTTTTTTTAATGTATTGGTTAAAAGTTTGATTTTTAACTTATTTTAGGTATCATTACTTTTCACATTTTTTCTTCACAAAAAAATAAAGAAGTTAAAAAAAAAGGTTAAAAAATCAATTTTTAACTTACTTCTCAAAACACACCATCTTTTTTATTTTTTAACTTTTCTTTGTGAGAGAGATAGTGGATTAAAAGTTAAAAAATAACTTTTAATTCACTTTTCAAAATACCCTTATGTACAATTTAGCAAAGGTCTATGGACCAAAATGGATGGGGTTCATCTTCAGGGGAAATTTTTTTTTGATGGGTGGCTTTGAGATTTGATTTTTTCAATAACGTTTTTATTTAAGAAGTAAAAAATATTAGTGTATTTAAAAATATTATTTTAATAATATAAGAGAATGTGAAAAATTAGTGTGTTTGAGGCTCAATAAGGGAAAATGAGTTGGACCTCCAGTGGGGGTGACCCCCAGCACCCCCACTGTTTTGTGATTGGCTCAAATTTTATTTTATTTTTTATTTCTGTGCGCAAGTCACAGACCCTGCTGGGGGTCACCCCACTAGTGGTCCCCAGCAGGACTCCTCAGTAAGAGAAACTGCGTTGATAATAATAGAACCTGAATTGAGCATCAGACCTAGTAAATGAGTGCTTCAAGCCTTAGGTTCTAATCAATGGAGCAGCGTGAGTTGCTACAATAATCTAATTTGCTAACATATTAATATCCTACCTTGATTATACACACAAAAATAAAAAATAAAAAATTGAAAGCATCAAATTTGTCAAACAATGTGTTTTTCCTAATGATGTGTCTAAATCTTAAATTTGATAAGAAATTTGTAGAGAAAAAGAAGAAGAAAAAATTAAGAAGATGAGACACATTTTACTAAATTTAATATATTTTTAATAAAATTGATACATTTTTTAACTTTTTCAAACATTTTTTTTATGTCAATCCCAATATTAAACAATGACCACGAGGCACTTGTTAGCATTATTGTTAGGATTTGTGTAAAAAGTGTTTTGAAAATGATAAATTTTTTTATTAAAAAAAAAATGAGTAAAAAGTGTTATGCAATTTATGAAAAGTGTATTGAGTTCTATGCTTTTATTTATTTAGATATTGTTATAAACGAACTAAACTATTTGCAAATTCGTTAAGTAAATAAACAAGTTCATACTTAATTTTTAAGATTCGTTTAATAAACGAGTCAAACTCAAATTCACATAAATTTCACTCCAAGTTTAACAAGTTTATTTGAATTTAAAATTAAATCCAAACCCTTATTTATTTTATTTGAATTAGTGGTAAGGTTCGTGAACCTCTGCATTAACTTGGAGTTGCATCAATTAATTAATAAATATAGTAATTAAATAATAGGTGTGCATTTCCATAAGAATTGCAATACCAAAACATTAATTTGTACGCATGACTGTAATTTTTAATGTTTATATGGTACTGTTGCATCGTTGCTAGCAAAACATAGCATGTATAAATCACTCATGGGCGGCCAACAATTTTGTGGCCTTTGATTGAATTTTAGAAGGGGCTTACTATATTTAAGTAAGTATTTACTCTTTGGGTTGTTTACGCAAAGATTTCTTAAATTATTAAAAAATATTATTTTGATCTTTAAAATTTTAAAAGTATACAAATGAACTTCTTAAATTATTTAGAAGTATCGTCTTACCGCTCTAAACTATAAAAATGTACAAATAAATCTTCTAAATTATTGACTTATTTTATTTTGACTCCTTTAGTTAACTATTCAATTTGTTTGTTTTTATAATTTAGAGATATTTGTTCACTTTTATGATTCAGAGAATAAAATCTTACTTCTCAATAGTTTAAGACGTGTTAAATATAAATGCCCCTTACTCTTTTTACTTAATTTTTTTTTTCAAAATTAATTTTCTTTGAAAAATGCTATACATAAAATGAATTTTTTATTAGTAAATATAAAGTTTAATTTCAAATAATATTTTAAAAATAAAAATATTCAAAATTGACCTCATCCTGAGGTACGGGGTTTTCCCAATGGGTAATTCAACTTTTTTTTTATAAAATAAAACTATTCTTATTTTATTTAAAGATAGGATTTTTTAATTTTAAATTTGAATTTGGTTATTATGTTTGGAGTCGTGGGGTCTATAATATGATTGAATCGTTCATTTTATAAATTTTTTCATATATATCATTCATAAATAAATAAAATAAAAAAATTAAGATAATTTGACAATTATTATCTTTCCATTCTATTGCATTTATCTTTTGAAAAGCGAAAAAATCAGCGGTAAGTGTCTTTAAAAGCAGACCATTCATCAAAAGCTATTTTGACAGTCAAATTCATATTTGAACTTTAAAAAAATCAAATCTTTTTATTTATTATTTATATATTTAATGGTCCAACCCTTTTTATTTCAGGGATTATTTTTCTGGCTAAATATATATTTTTTTTGGATAAATTATAAATACACCTCTTGAAATTTACTTAAAATATAACTTGTTCCCTATTGTTTTGAAAATTAAATTTCGCATTTTGAAGTTTCTAATTTCATAACAAATGACCCATTTTATAAATAAATTAATACATTAATTAACAATTTTTTATGATGTCATAAATTTATTTTAATTAATAATTCAGGTAATTTTATCATTATATAGAAGAACAGTTATGAATTTTATTTTTTTAAGTAATCTTGTTAAATAAAAAATTCTAACAAGAGAATATTTATAATTTTCTAAATTATAGGAGACAATCCGTATTTTAAACAAATCTTGAAAGCGTATTTATAATTTTTTTTTTTGGTTTCTTTTTTACTATAAGAATTAAAAAGGACAAGTATTGTAGTTTACATGTGAAGATTAGGAGTGTAAAAATGGTTCGCGGTCCAGGGTGGGCTCGGCCTAGTCCGAGACCCTGGGTTTGGGCCATCATTTTGAAGCTCGGCCAGGCCCGGCCTGCTTAGGGCCCACTAAAGACCCGACCCGCCTGAAGCCCAGTGTCTCTTTTAGTGAAAAATAATAAAATTTTGGTTAAAAAAATTAAAAACAAGAAAAAACAAAAGAAAACTGTTCAAGCTTGCCTAAGCCCGAGCGTTGGCTCATCAGCCCGAATAGCCCATGGACGTAGGCCTAATTTTTCTGTCCCGTGGGTCGGGTAGCTCGGCTTGAATTTTAGAGGGAGCCCGCGAGGCTCAACATGGACTAGGCCAGGCTGCGCCAAATTTACACCCCTAATGAAGATGGATTAGACAACCAACTTCTAAAAGCTACTTCTTAGCCTACCTACTTTAAAGAAATTATTTGCTCAACCATCATTAGTGCATCAAAGACCCTATATTCAGAAAAATGTTATCTCCAATGACATTTTCTCTAAAATTGAATGGAATTGTTTTCCAAATGAGAGAAGTTATTTGGTGAGACCTTAAAAGATATCTGTTCTCAGAAACAATTTTGCATGTTCACATTATGATAACAAGAACCTCGTATTTTGGAATGTTCAAGTAGTTAAAATGATATAATTTGGGGTACAAGCACGAAATAATTTGTCTCGTATAACCCTGTTGATCAAGTTTGCATTCCTCCAAATGTCGTCGTCTTATCACTTAAAAACACAAACGTGAGTTGGCTGGCGGGTGTGTGCCGGAAACCTCTCCGATGCCTAGGTCAGCAAATAGACAATAGACACAAAAACTCTGTGAATTCGAGAGTATGAATTGCAATACCTGGGAATAGGTTTTGTCATGAGCTTTTATAGATTTCGCGTAGCACAATCCTAGTAGGACTCCACTCCTCCTAATAGAGTCCTCCTAAGAATCATATTCTTAAAGAATAATGCTTATCCTTGGAACACCCTCCTCACTGCAAGCTAAGTGGGATGGCAACACCATGTTCGGCTGTTGATACTCAACCGAGCTACTTCGCTCCACTCTTTCTCTGGCCGAACTGTGAAAACGGCCAAGTGATGGTCTGCCGAGCTAAACCTAGCTCGGCTTTGTTTACCGAAGCCATCTCGATCTGTTCCTAGCCTGCACATGGATAACTAGGTCCAATACCATTATCTGGCCTAATATCCATTCAGCCCAGAACCGAGCTATCAAAGCTCTTATCTCGGCCCAATGTGCGGCTCAAACTCCAAAGACACTTTTACCTAGCTTGGCCCAATTTGCCTACACAAATTACTCTCTCAATTGCCCCTTAATTCCATCTGCAGAGCATGATTGGGATTAAATTCCTCCAGCCGAGCTAAGAATGTTTAAACCATCCGATCTGTGAGCGTTGTGCGGTCTTACTAACCTACTCGATGCTAATAAGTCTTATCAGTTGCCTAGCACATTCTCCTGTTACCCTGGCACAACGTCAATCATGTAACATGCGGCACGCCCTATCTGGTCTCGTACCTCTGTTACAACCATCACACACCACGAAAATTTTGAACAACCCCGCCTTTTTGCCTTTAACATATATATCCTATACACTCGAACGATTTCAGCCATTGTGCACCCTCTTCGTTCACAAATCTGAAACCCAGTGCTCTATTTCTTCTTCCTATCTAAGTACAATCTAATACTTTCGAGTCTGCAATCGTACAAGGATGCGTTTATTCTGTGTCTTGCCGAGTAGACTAACTCGGTTTACACTAACCCTGCCAACCTTCTTTGGCCGAAATAACCATTTCGGTCCAAGAGTTTAAAAAAATGTTAGTCAAACCTACTAACCTGTGTTAGCCGAGATAAGCATCTTGGTCAAATAGTTCAAAAAAGTTGGTCAAACATGCTAACCTTCTTTGGCCGAGATAACCATCTCAGTCCAAAAGTTCAAAAAAGTGTTGGTCCAACCTGCCAACCTGCGTTGGCCGAGATAACCATCTCAGTCAAATAGTTCAAAAAAGTTGGTCAAACATGCTAACCTTCTTTGGCCGAGATAACCATCTCAGTCCAAAAGTTCAAAAAAGTGTTGGTCCAACCTGCCAACCTGCGTTGGCCGAGATAACCATCTCAGTCAAATAGTTCAAAAAAGTTGGTCAAACCTGCCAACCTTCCTTGGCTGAGATAATTGTCATCTCAGGCAAAGAGTTAAAAAAATTGTTAGTCAAGCCTGCCAACCTGCTTTGGCAGAGATAACCATCTCGGTCAAAGAATGCAAAAAGTTGTTAGTCAAACCTACCAGCACTCTTTGGCTGAGGTAACCATCTTGGTCAAAAAGTGCAAACAATTGTTAGTCAAACCTGTCAACCTTCTTTGGCCGAGGTAACTATCTCAATCAAAGAGTGCAAAAATTTATTGGTCAAACATGCCAACCTTTTTTGGCCAAAGTAACCATCTCGGTCAAAGATTGCAAAAAAGTTGTTAATCAAACCTGCCAACCCACTTTGCCCCCAATTGTGCAAAAATTTCTAGAAAGAGTTTGTCAAACCTACCAATCTTCTTTGGTCGAGGTAACCATCTCGGTCAAAGAGCACAAAAAGTTATTGGTCAAACCTATCAACCTTTTTTAGCCGAGGTAATCATCTCGGTCAAAGAGTGCAAAAATTTGTTAGTCAAATCTGTCAACCTTCTTTGGCCGAGATAACCATCTCGGTCAAAGAGTGCAGAAAGTTGTTGGTCAAACATGCCAACCCACTTTGCCCCCAGTTGTGCAAAGATTTCTAGAAAGAGATGGTCAAACCTGCCAACCTTCTTTAACCGAGATAATCATCTCGGTCAAAGAGCGCAACAAGTTAATGGTCAAACCTACCAACCTTCTTTGGCCAAGGTAACCATCTCGGTCAAAGAGTGCAAAAATTTGTTAGTAAAACTTGCCAACCTTCTTTGTTCAAGGTAACTATCTCGGTCAAAGAATGCAAAAAAATTATTAGTTAAACCTGCCAACCTACTTTGCCCCCAGTTGTGCAAAGATTTTTGTGTTTGATCAAACCTGTAACCATTGCCTCCCAGTTGGGCAAAGATTTTTGTGCGGTCAGTCCTTCTTGTCAACCGTGTTAACTTTCACCAAAGTTTTTTGTCCGGCATCGCTGTTATGTCAGACTCTGCCTTGGCGCGCGCTCCATCTTCGTCTACCCGGATGTATTGGTACACTCTCTTCATCAAGGCTTCCATAGTAAAAGGCGATGTCATTATCATTGAATCCCTCAACTTATGACCCACTGGCAGACCCCGCTTGTACTATGCAATAACTAGGTTAGTAGGACAGTCACTTATCTAGTTGTAGGTCTCCCAATACCTGTTATTATAAGATTTCAACATTTCTTTCTCGCCATGTCAATGGCAAGCAACTGATCTATCTCGACTGGCGTCTTGGTATTCGTCTTAAACCTGGTGACAAACGTCTCGCGAGTTATGCCCATGAAGCGATGCTAACTTCTAACAACTTTTCAAACCAAGTTAAGCCTAGGTCGCTCAAGCTTGACGAAAATAAGATGCACATTAGAGCTTCGTTCTGCCGATGTATGGCCATAACTTGACGAAAGTAGCAAAAGTGCATGTAAGGATCTGACTTCTCCTCATAGATTGTGAACTTAGGCTAGTTAAAGCCCAAGGGCAATGGTGCTTTCTCTATTGCCAGAACGAACGGCGAGCTCTGCAACCTTACCAATGCCTTAACGGCTGGTTCGTGGGCAAGGCGTGGTATTAGCATTCCATCCTTAACGCTTCCGTACGTTCTATGTAGCTGTTGTAGAGCTGATATCCTTTGAGGGTCATGGGCTTAGGCGTCTTCCCTCCTTTATGTCCTTTCTTCCAAAACAGTTTACAGATCCACCGATCTGGGCAGTTCGGTGTGCCAAGAGATGGTTTGGAAGTATGTGAGGGTCGGTAATTGCTTCCCTCCGTGCAAGACCTTTCATTCCTCGTTCTCTTAGACCCGAGTAACGAGCCCTGGAGGTCCTTCAGCATGTATCGTTATTCCAAAGGCTCCTACTATCGAAATGTGTAGATGTGGCGTACCTATCTCGATCTCCTGAGCAGTGAGAACACATTCTCCCTTCGCGAATTTCCACCCTGCCACACCCTTGCCCTTCATCTGGCGTTTCATGGCCTCCATGTCAATTGTCATTCTCTTAATCAATTTGTCTTGCTCCCTTATGCTATTTTCCAGAACCTAGGCATCCATCCTCCGCCCATGTCCATCTAGGCTTTGAGAATGACGAGGACTTAAGCCCCATTTTTTCTTGCACGCCCCTGTGAGGGTTCCGTCGCTAAGAGTCTAAGTTTACCATGGGCAGAACAAGAGGCAAATCCTCGCGCCTCTTGTTCCCTTCTGGAGTTTGTCCATCGACAGCAAACTGAGGCAAGTCTTCATTGTGTGCCATTAAAATGAGTTGAAGGAAAACTCAATCAAAAAGTTTGTTCTCTGTAATCTTTCCTATAGACCACGCCAATTGTACAAACACGAAATAATTTGTCTCGTATAATCATGTTGATCAAGTTTGCACTCCTTTAAACGTCGTCGTCTTATCACTTGAAAACACAAATGTGAGCTAGCCAACTGGTGTGTGCCGAAACCCCTCTGATACCTAAGTCAGCAAATAGACAATAGACTTAAAAACTTTGTGAATTCGGGAGTATGAATTGTAATACTTGGGAATAGGTTCTGTCACGAACTTTTATAGATTCCGCGTGGCACAATCGTAGTAGAACTCTACTCTTCCTAACAAAGTTCTCCTAGGAATCACATTTCCAATTAAAATAAATATTATTTTTTGAATTCCATCATCAAAACTTCTTAATAATTGTCCTTGAGAACATTCACATTAACCTCAACAAATTAACTTTCCAACAAAATATAGCAAGTACATTATGAAAATATTATTCTATCATAGTTAACAAATTAACTCGATTATTATTCATAGTTCTTATAGGGAGAAGTTCATCTCAGCCTCACATGGAGAGGTGTTGTTCGGACTCATAAAATTCACATGAGGTTTATTTTAATAATTTGAACCATTTAATTGTTAGAAATCTTTATTTATATTCACACAAAAAAATAGATTAATTCGATAATCATAACATCTTATCGCATTTGTCTTTAAAAAAATGAATTGTCTATTTTTAAAAGTATACTTTTTTTTTTTAGTGACAAACACAATAAAATAAAAATGTTACAATTTAAATCGAGTTAATTTTTTATATAAATTATACATACAAAGAGGTCCAAAAAATATAATTCAAATTATTAAAATAAGTACCGTGATAAGCGTCACGGATTTGAACAACGCACCTTCAGTCAGATGAGGACCGGAGTACTTCAACAATATTCACCAAGAAAGAGTACTTCAACAAATTGGTTGATGCATTATTCTTTGGCTGTTCAATAATTTATTATTTTTTAATAAATTTAGCCCCACTATTTTGACTTTTTTTTTTTCGTACTATTTATTTTCTTGATAAATTTACCCCACTATTTTGATGCATTATTCTTTGGCTAATCAATAACTTTTTTTTTTTTTTTTTTGGATAAATACGGATGATAAAATATTTTTTTAATAAGAGAGTAACAGGGAGTGTTAGGGATTGTATATTTAAAAAGATAACTAACTTTTTTTTTAAAATTATTTTTTGCATGTATAAGAGAATATTTATATATTTCACAAATATCAAGACAATTACATTAAATTGGACAGTTAACTATTTAAAAAAGTTCAACAATACAATCCGGTTGTAAGTCCAACACCAATAGATAAGAGCTCCATAATAAGATGAAACAAATCAAAGAAAGACACTCTAATAAGAATGAAATATAATTAATTTGTAATATTAATAAGAATTGACTCCGTAATTTCTCAGCTAAGAGTGTATATAATGGTCAATTAAACAAATCAATTAGGTATATGTTGTCACACATTCATTATCAAAATTCTTTATCACAAGATGAAGTATGAGAAATGTGAAGTGTCAATATCAAATTTTCCTAGGTTTATCCTCAATCAAACGTTAATAATGTCTGCCATTATTCCCCTATGTCTTTTTTCTTTTTTACAAGGAAAAAAAATACTCTGAGGTGTTATCACTGCATCCGTAGGTCCAAATCCCAAAGTAACTAGTTATCAATTGATTTAACTCAATTCATAGAAAAAAAACCAACAATCGAAGTACTAACAAAACTCAACCACATGCCACAAACGAACCCAATTTTCTCGGAGTACAAGTGAGGCCTTCAAAAAAAAAGCCAACTAGGAAGCAACGGAATTTGCTCCCAAAAATCAAATTTGGGTCTCGCTAATAAAAAAAGATGCCTTCTCTACTAGGCCACACCCTAATCGTCATCATTTCCATCTGTCAGCTCAGTCATTTCACTCAAGCAAGAAACACATCCTCAATCACATGAATCACAACCAACAAATGTCTCTTCTGTGAGACTCAATTGGTCCCACTATCATATTTTCCTGCTTTGGGATCAATAATTTTAGCAACATAGGATGTCCTTGTTGATGGTTCTTCAATTTTCTTTGTATTTTCCTAAATTTGTTTTAATGGCCTCATCCCAATTTCCTTTCATGTTGAAGATTTTTTTGGATACTTACCAACAATATTTTGCTTAATATGTTATAACAAACTGATATCGATGTGATTCATGATATCGGTTTGTTAAGTTATCATGTTTAACTTAATTAGGGATCAGTGGCATTTTGATTTTTACGATTGTTAGGCACGCACTTGTGTTGGATTTTTTTAGATAATTGAGTGTTTAATGTGATATAATTTTTATAAAAAAAAATACTAATAATCATCTCAAGAGCTGTCATTAGTCATGATGAATAGGGAAAATTTGCATCAAAATGTATAAAAAGTGCACAAAATGATTTTGAAATGTGTACAGAGTACATTAAAATTTAACCCTTTTTTTAACACATTTCCTCCCTCTTATTAATAATCTATTGAACTGTCATTAAGATGACTCTTCTCGGAATATTTATAAAAGAATTTTCATACGGAAGAATCATTCAACAGAATGATTTGTTAATGGCAATTTTGATATTAAGAAAATGTTGATGGGATTTTTGGTTTAAAATGATAGGTTCAATTGCATGCTATATCATTATGTATATATATATAGCACTGTAATTAGTATCTCAATTAATAATTTGAACTTTCCATTTCTTTGGACTTCCATCTACAAAATTTAAAACCCTAAAAATTTCTAGGAATCACTCAAATAATACCAAAAATATACTTCTAAAAACATCACACCCACAAAAATGCATACATTGTAGCACACTCCCTAAAAACCCTTCATCTCCTAAAACTCTTAACTGTTGAACTCTCACCATTGAACTCAAACTTAATCTCACCGTCAACAGATCTCCATTGTCGATCTCTCTGCCATTGATCTCTCACGACCGACCTCTCTCCACCGTTGACCTCTTTCACATTCAATCTCTCACCGCCGTCATCTCTCAGCCGCCACGTTTAGACCTATGTTGCTAAACCATCTTCGGACTTACATTACCAAACAATTTGTACATATTCGGACTTGTGTTACCGAAAATTATAAAAATGTAAAATCCTATGTCTATGAACGAGTTTGACACATCAAAATTTAACAAACAAAGATAAGTATGCATCAACCAATTTGATTAACAAATAAAACTATCACATCTATAATCAAAACAAATATGCATTAAGGTTATATCTAAAGTGCCGAACATATGAATAAAAAAGTTCGGATCCAAAGTGCTGAACATATGAATAATGTTCGGTTAGATGTTGCCGAACTAATGTCTTTAATTCGGCCCTGTGTTGCCATTTTTTTGACATATGTTCGGAGTTCAATACCCCAAAAAAAAAAATCCGAACTGTTTTTACCATTACTTTTTTGTATTTTTGAAAATATTGATCATTACAAGGTCAACTTCCTCCTAGTTACAAATATTATCCAAGTTGTGAACCTCCTCTAAGGTTACATAGTGATGCTCCGTTCATTTCATGGTATTGAGGTTGTCGGAAAAAACTTTCACTCATAGCCATTGTCAGAGAAGTGTATACTGTTGAATAGTTGTTGCTGTTGCCGCCGAAAGTTGCTAGAAGACTAGCCGTTGGAGGGTTTTGAAGGTTTAAGAGTATGTAAGTTTTAAGGGTTTTGAAGTGTGTAGATAGTGATGGAGGTGGGTGCTTTCATAAACCCTATGTTATGATTTAGTGGGTGGATGGGTTTAATTGTGAGATGAAGTGTCCCAAAATAATTCATGTAATTTTTGGTAATTTCATTTTTGGTTATTATTATAATAAAAAATGAAAGAAATAGGAGATCCAAAGCATTAAGGGAAATTCTACTTACACAATCCTTTTACCTCTTTACACCCTCCATTTGAGATTTTTTTTTTTTTTACAATATTACCTATGCGTGAAATTACCTTTAAAGAAAAAGGGTAAAATTAAATAGATTTGATTATCTCTTTACACCCATTACATTTTAATCACTACTTCTTTTCTTCATTTCTCATTTTTTCTTATCTACTATACATCTACTTTCAAAAAGTGAAAATCATAGTATTTTAATTATAAAATAAAGCAATGGACAAAGAAATGGTGGTAAAGGATCAGCAAAAAATAAAATTGTGAGTTTTTTCTTTGTTTTTAACGCTTTTGTTTCGTTTTTTAAGAGAGTTGTTTGACTTTTGTTTGGGGTACCAAAACTGAACAAAATCAAATCGTTCGGAATCACACTGCCAAACAAAAAATGCTTGTTCAGTAACCTATGGCTAAACAAAAAGTATATGTCCGATTTCTCACTGCCAAACATTTTTAGTTTCATTTTTTTGACATTTTTTGTTTTTTTTACTAAGGATTATGCTTTTACGCATTGCAGTAAAGCTAGTAGTGCATTGTTATAATAGACTACAATCATGAATTCATTATAGACAAGGCTTGTTAGATTTATCTATTTTCTGGTCATCTAGTACCTCTGATAACAAGTAATTAGATTCGCTTTCATCACCCGTGTGCTAATGGATGGAAGAAAGCATATATTACCCGTATTGATCAATTCTGTGTGCTTGTCAGCCCTGATATAGTAACTACTGAAACTATCAACATAGATAGATAATATTGTGATAACAACTCAGTGTGTTTTTATAAATATTTGTATTGACAAATTTTATGAATATTTTTATAGATATTTATACACTTCATGTTTTTACGAATACTTAATGTTTTAAGGAAAGTGAATCTATAAACGTGCGGCAATAGATGGCTAAACAAATCTAGTTTGTTTGGCAACATAATACTAGAATAATCCAAATTGTTCGGCAATCTATAATTGAACAGACCCATCATAAATTTAGAAGGAAAAAACCTAACGTTTTAAGGAAAGTGAATCTGTAAACGTGCGACAACAGATAGCTGAACAAATATAGTTTGTTCGGTAACATGACACCGAAATAATTCAAAAGGAATAGGAGTAATGAGAAAAATCTTAAGGATTTTGATGAAAAGAGTTTAATTTAGGGTTAACTTTGGCATTATAAAGGGTGTAATGAGAATTTTAATTTTTTCTTAATAGTGTAATAAGAAAATAAGTGTAAAGAGATAAAATCGTAATGTAAGTAGAATTTTTCGAGTATTAATTAGAGTGCTGATAGTAGCACTCATATATATTATTGCTCTAAATCATCTCTCTATTATTGAAATAAACATTAAAATGTTACCGACTAATAATAAATAAAATTACGTAATATATTGCACCTAATATTTACTCTTGTTAATAACAACAAAACTTAGCAAACAAAATGCAAAACGAGAGTTGGGTGGAGTGGTAGTGACTGATCTCAATATCCAACACAATTTTCAATCATGCTATAATATGCAAAAGGCCCTAACACATTGTAGGTATTGCCTAACTTTGTTTTTTAATTCCTCTATTGTGTTGTTGTCAAATTAATCCTTTCAATCAATTTACTATATGCATGCTTTTGGTTTTTTTCATAAAAACTTTACATGGATTACAAGTAGGAGATGCGTGTCAAATTGTGTTTGTATTATATTTTGGTTAACAAAACAACTTTTTCTAACTAAAGGTTTTGGCAACCAACAACATGGCTAATGGCCAGCTAAGAATACTCCAATAATGTAACAATTTTAGTGTAAATTATATTTTCTACCCTTTAATTTTTTACATAAATTTTATTTTGGTCCATCATCTTTTAATTGTAATAATTAATCTTTGGATTACGACCTGAGTTTCAATGTAGTCTTCATGTCACCCCATCATTTAAAATTTGAGTAAAAATTAAAACATAAAAGATTAATGTGAAATTTGAGTGAAAGTGTAATTTTTTTTCATATTTTGTTCTTTAATGCCATTAAAACATGCTTAAGTAATAGAGGGACTATAGTGAAACTTTGGTTAGAGTCTGAGGATTTAATTGTTACAAATAGAAGATGAGGGACCCCTTTTTTTTCTTTTTTTTTCTTTCAAATGAAAGAATAAGAATAGCCAATTAAAAAGATTGTATTTTAAAATTTATTTGTAAAGCATTATGCCATTACCCTTTTCCTAATAGAATAGAGTGTTTTGTTGGAAGGTCATCAAATCACATTGTCAATGATTTCTACATGGGGAAGTAGTGAGATGGCAAAAGGCTGGACGACCTTCAAGAGATTGAAATTTATTATTATTATTATTATTATTTGATAACTCAAGTATCCCTCGTCCAGTTCAGTCTAATTGAGTTGTCTTGTATCTAGACAGTCAATAACTAATCTTTAAAAGTCTTAAAATTAACAATAGAATTAAAAAACTCGAACTCAAAACCTTGGTAACATTTGGATGTAGCTTCCCAAACAACAACAACCAATAGTTATGTGTTAAAGTTAATGGTAAACTTAAAACAACCAAACATGAAATTAGTAGATGTCACCTTTTCAATTTTAATTTTATCATCAGAATTTGAGATGTTTATTTCTCTCGATTATTGAGTTGTGTGTAGTTTGGACTATAATTCTTGTGATGGTCATTGGGCTTAGTGACTTAGCTATTGTTGAATTTTAATTTTCTAATTTGATGTAATTCTTAATTATCTCCTATTGATGTAAACAAAACAAAAACAAAATAAAAAAATTGAATTTTTTTAGTTTTCAGTGATTTTTTTAATTTCAGATCCTTCTAGTTTAAAAGATTTTTTTTTTTTTTTTTTAAAAGTAGTCTTTTTAAGCTTTTTCCGGTCTTTAGTAACTTTTATTATTTTTAAATTTAAAAAAAAATTAGGGTCTTCTAATCCAGTGCTAAAGTTGAAAAATATTTTGATTTTTTTTTTAAAATTCATTAAAAAAATACAAGAAAAAAACAATTGTGAAACCTATCTAAAGAACAAAAAGTCCTTCATTTTAGCCATCCTAGAAAGGACCACCTTGTTGCGTTTTCCTGAAATACTAATGGTTATCAGAGTTAGGGATGGCAACAGGCTGGGGTGGGGTTGGGGATCACACTCCCTGTCCCCGATCCCGATGGTGAAAATTTTCCCGCCCCGTCCCCTAATGGGGATCGGGTTTCCCCGACCCTGAAAATTCCCCAGCCAAAACAAAACAAAACAGCAGGAACAGAGGGGAGAGTGAGATCTCCACGAATCTAGATCTACCACCACAACAACAACAACAATAATAATCTAACAACAACAACAATAATAATCAAAATAATTTCACATTTATGACCAACAGTAAATCAATCGTGCTTGATAAAACCGTACACATAACAAGAAGAAGAAGGAAAAAAGAAAAAAAAAAAAAAGAAGATATGGTAATAGAAGAATCCTCTCACCAAGCCAAACTCTCCAGTCAGAGTAGTTGGTTGGTTGTGAATCTATTTGTAGAGAGCCTTATATATAACCTTTCGATCTCATTCACAAAAGATATGTAAAAAAAATAAAAAATAAAAACAAATTAATCGCAATACAATTGACTGAATCAATAAATCCCTACTTAGCCGCTTCCTACGATTTCATAAATAGCATCACTGATAGATTCATCCTCAGATCTAACGGCAAGCTTCATTGCAACTTCCTTTGGCCCATCAATTCCAAAGGACAACCGAACAAGCACTTTCGTGCCCATGAACACACCAAATCGGAGAAGACAAAGATGAGAGAGAAGACAGAGAGCAAAATCAGAAATAGAAGAGAGAGAGGACGTTATCGCATGGATCTCGTCCTCTCTACCAACGCAGTACGATTTGATTGGTGGAGGAATGCGTACCGACAACTAGCGGTGATGATAGAGATGGTGGCAAGTGATGTTGAGGAAGGAGGAAGAGATCTAAGTAAGAGAGGTTTGGGACCATCGATGGATGTGAAAGAGAGAGAGAGAAAAGAGAAGTGAATGAGTGAATAGGAAAAACAAAACATAATATATATATATCGAGATTCAAGGATTATTCGGGGTGGGAGTGGGAGCAGGGCAGAGGAACCTATCCCCGTCCTCGGCCCGAAAGTCATTGAGGATCTATTTTTCAATACCAGCCCCGGCCCTATGGGGGATAATTTTCTAAAAAAACCCGACTTATCGGGACGGGGCGGTCCGGATCCCTGTCGGGCCGGGTTCAAATTGTCATCCCTAATCGGAGTAGTACTCACTGCAGTCTTATGTTATGTTTGGTTTCAACTCCTTTTATATCATTTTTTATATTTGTTTGAAAATAAAAATAATAAAATGTTTAAATTATCATGAAAACAATTTTTGAAAACATAATCATTAAACAAATTCATGTTTTTGGAAAAGATTAGGCTTCTCTTATGTTGAGATCTCAACATGATAAGTTCATCCAAATCGTTCATTTGTTGGATCCGCAATGTATAATATTTATAAAAAAAATTTAGTTAGATCTGCTAATCATAATCTTTTCATTTTATTGCATTTGTGTCCAAAAAAATGAACGACAAATATACTTTTGAAATAGATCATCTATTTTTTTAAAAACAAATACAATAAAATGAAAAAAGTTACGATTATCGAATCGTTCTAAATTTTTTTTCATAAATAATACACATCAAGGGTCTTACAAAATAAACGATTAATGCTTGAGACCCCCAAAAATGGGTGACCCCCTTAACCCCCAATTGATGTGGACAACATGTTTGTAATTTTTTTTCTAAAAATGTTTAAGACCCCCTTTCCTTCCACCCCTTTGCTTTTGATTGGTCCTTTTTTTTTTTTTTCTTCTCTCCCAATCCCAACCCCACGTGTGTGTGGGGGTGGTGGGGGTGAAAGTTTGAGGGGATCTTGATCAGTCCTCTTTTTTTTTCCCCTCTCTCTCTCACATGTGTCATCTCTTTCTCACAAGTGCGTGGGGTCGTGGGGTCTGTAAGACATATAGTATTTTATAGTATTGTGATTAGTGAAAAAGTAGATGAATAAAATATTATATTAAGTGATTAAAAAATATAAAAAAATATATAAATGATAATTAATTAAGAAGACACGTGATATTTCGAGAGCATAATTTTCCAACTCTAAAATAAACGGTTTGAATACCGAAACAAAACCTGTATTGTGCCTTACAGACCTCTACTACCTTTCTTTCTAGTCTCTGTCAATTACTACTACAGCATTTAAGTCATAGCGAACCATTCAGAATCGAAATCAATGCCAATGAAAAGAGACAAATTGCAGCTATTACGATTAGGATTACAATATTTTTGGTTTTGAATTTTAAAAAAATTAATTTTCAGTTTTTTACTTTTGTATTTTTATATTTTTTTATTTTTTTATTTTTAATGAATTTTTTAATATTTAAATTTTTTTATTTTTTTATTTTTTAGATGCACATAATCTAAAGTTACTTAAAAAAGTAAAATATTTGTAAAAAAATAAGAAAAATCAATAAATACAAAAAACGGTAATTTATTAGAAAATTATTTTTTAAGTGTTTATATCTCAATTAGTCCATAAGATATTTTTATATTTTAATAAGTTCTATTATTTTAATTTATTAAATCCTAATTCTCATATTTAAGGTATTCTATGGATATTTCTATTCTTACAAATATTTTTTGAACGGTTAGCAATTTGGTGATGTGAACATTCATGTTTTATAATGTGAATATTCACATTGACGTGTAAATGTTCACATTGATAATGTGAATATTCAAATTGATGGTATAAACATTCACATTACGAAATATTCATACTGTAAATGTGAATATTATTAGAAGTATTTTGGTAACTATGTCATCCATAAGACTTATTGAAATATAAGAAAATAATGTGGACTAAATAGAATCATAAGTAGATGAGAGAGAATTTATGAAAAAGTGTCCCTACAAAAATATATGAAAATGTATTGACTTTTTTTTTTTATATTTAGTAAATTTTAAAAATTTTGAAATTTTTTTTATAAGAGTTTCCAAATTAAATGAAGTTTTTTAAAAAAAATCATTAAAAGTCAAAATAGTAATGATTTAGAACTCTAAATAATAAGTTCTAAATTCACTACTAGTGAGGTGGAAATGAAAAAAAAAAGGCACAGCACACGCTGTGACAGCGGATGGACCACCACCACATCATTAGTGGTAGTTTTAATTAATGGTCTCAAAGATTATTCAAGTCAAAAAATAAGGATTCAAAATTCAAAACTTGTTTCTAAAAATTCGTAAACCAAACCGAACTTGACACAAAACCAACTACATAACCAATCACATAGAGCATATTTGAAACAATCTAAGTAAAATGTCAATATCTTAACGATGATCCAACCATATGATGTTTATGGTCAAGATTGTTTTCTATTATTGATTATGTTGTGTATTATCGTAATTAGGTAGTGGCAGAGCCAAAATTTCTACTAAATGAGGCAATATTAAGACAAAAATATTAGGTTGAATTGATCCAGTTTAGTTTGATTTCGTTAAAAATATTTTAAATATTTTAAAACTATTACAATAAAATGTATTTCACAATATCAAGATATGGCGTATCCACTTCGTTGGAAAAAGAATAAGAAAAAATTTTAACCTATTAATTCAAACAATACATTATTTCACAAAATTTCTATAATTTTAATATCTCAAATAATTTTATATGAATAAAAAATTATAACAAAATAAAAATTAAATGGTAAATTGTAGAGTTTTCTTTTTTTTTTTTTTTTTTTTTTTTTTTTGAAAGACAGAGAAAAAGATGGACTATAAATTTATATAATTTTAAAGGGATAATTTGAATGATATTTTAAAACTTTAGAAAAATATATATAATTTTTAAAAGTTGGGAAGGGACATGCACAAAAGCAACTACATCACCAATCACATAAAACATATGTCAAACAATCTAACTGATCAATTCAACCTAATATTTTGTCTTCATATTGCCTCATTTAGCAGAAATCTTGGCTCTGCCTAATTGTGATAATACATGACAGAATTAGGATGGTTTACGATAATCTGAATATGTATATTTTTTAATTTTTTATAAAATATGGATTGGATTTAAAATGATGTGTAGAGAGGTGATCTGACTTAAATAAGATGATGTCACTTAAATAAGATAGTGATCTTTTGACTTTTTAAATTATGACAAGTAAAGCCATAACAGAAAATAATTCTAACCATACATATCATATGGTTGGATCATCATAAAACAAACACCATTTTAAGTACAAAACTAAAAATGAAAAAGAAGTCTAGTAAAAGAAATTTTATCTTTGTAGTAAAAAAAAAATATTGTTTCGACTGAGATACGTCACGGCTTGGATATTTACTAGATATGTCTAGGTAGGCCAAAAATTAAGAAAGAAAAATTTGAATACATATTTTGTATACCCGGTATATATGCAGAAATATCATACGTCAGTAAGTACCAGGTACGAGTACGACATATTGTCGAATTATCCATACTTCATAGTCTTAAGATAATTTTAAATGAAAATTTTATATTTATATATATATATATATATATTGCAAATATATATTATTTAAAATTTAATTTTTCATTATTGAGGTAAAAAATTATTTATTAAATATTTAAGTTTAATTTTTTTATATTTGGGGGGCAAATTGATTTTTAAAATATAGTTTGGGGGTAAAATGAAATTCCAAATGAACTTTGGTGACACGTCAGCACATTCTATCCAATTGTAGACGGAATGTGACAGTAGGTAGGGCTGTGCAAAATACCCAATCCGCTAAACTGCACTGATCCGCATCAATCCGCACCGCTCTAACCGCTAACCGCACTTTAAATTTTAAAAATTTATAATCCGTCTTTCAAACTGCTCTGCTCCATTATAGTAATAATATATATATATATATATATATATTGGCAAATTACACTAACGGTCCCTATAGTTTGGATTTTTATCACTTTGGTCTCTGACTTTTCAATTATGACACATTTGACCATGAATTTTAAATATTACTCCAAATAAGGACAATTGAAAATACTATTGCTCAATTTCAATGGCAAAATCGTCAATTTGATAAAATATAAACTAATTTGACAAAAATGTTTTTAAATTTTTAATACTTATTTATACCCACTAAAAATAAAATTATGTTTATTTATTTATTTACCAAATTATTTTTTATTATTTGTTTGGCTGATAATCATGTAATGGGTAGTTGTTTTTATTTTTATTAAATTAGTTTCTATTTTTCCAAAAGTCAAATATGGCGACAATTTTGATTTCATTATTAAACCAATCTATTAAATCAAAAAATTCAAAATTAAAAACATTTCATATATTAAATATATTGATTACACATTAAAAGCCTAACAACCACCCATTACATGATCATCATTCAAACACATAATAAAAATTAATTTGATAAAATAAATAAATAAATGCCTAAAAGATTTATCAATTTTACATAATTTTATCTTTGGTGTATAGAAATTATTTTTAAAAATTTAAAAATATTTTTTGACATTTATTTTTGTCAAATTAATTTATATTTTATTAAATTGACAACTTTATCCTTAAAATTGAACAATAGTATCTTTAATTGTCCTTATTTGGAACAAGATTCAAAATTCAAGGTCAAATGTGTCACAATTGAAAAGTTATGGACCAAAGTGATACGAGTCCCAAACTATAGGGACTGTTAGTTTAATTCCCTATATTTTTTAACAGCCATTGAAATATCAAAGTAAAAATGAATATGAGAAAGATTTAAGATATGCAATTTATTACAAATTAGTAGTTATATATATATATATATAATTATTATGTAAAATTACCTTGTGTATTATATATAATATTATACAAATTAGTGTTATATATTATGTAAATGTATGATAATTAGTTAGAATATTCTTCAATCCGCCAATCTGCCAAAAATCATAATTTGCCAATCCGCTAATCCGCCATTCGATTTGTAATATTATGCTCAAACCACCCAAACCGCACTGCGCACACCCCACAGTAGGGGTCAAATTGATCAAAATTTTAAAAAGTTTAGATGTAGAATTAATATTAATCGAATTCTGTGGGTCAAATTGAAAAATGCATGAAAATTTAGACAGTAAAATGATATTTCTTCCAAAATATATTTCACAATAACAAGATATGGTGTATCGAGTTCGTTGGAAAAAGAATAAGAAAAAATTGTAACCTATTAATTCAAACAATACATTGTTTCACAAAATTTCTATAATTTTAACATCTGAAATAATTTTATATAAATAAAAAATTATAACAAAATAAAAATTAAATGGGTAAATTGTAGAGCTTTCTTTTCTTTTCCTTTCTTTTCTTTTTTGTTTGAAAGATAGAGAAGAGATAGACTACAAAATTTATATAATTTTAAAGGGGATATTTGAATGATATTTTTGAAACTTTAGACAAAAGTTGGGAAGGGACATGCATTCCAGCATGGCTTTGAGCATCTCCAACCCACTAGGTATTCGATGTTTGTTAGTTAAAATGCCTAATGTGATTCACTTTTTTTAACTCCAATGCATTAGGCATATGATTAGGAATTTTGGCTCAGCTCACATTCACTAGCTACATGTAGCTAGCCTTCAAGACTAGGCAAAATGTATTTAATCATTAAGATTATTTCCCTCCATCTTTGTTATTGACGTGACATTCTATAAAGTTAATAGTATTTGGATGAATAGCTAAAATAAAGAGCATGGTTGGAGTAGAAACATAAAACAGTTGACAGACAAAATAAAATATATACTTTATAGTAATATTTAGATAGGTAAAATACCTACTACCATTAAAGATGCTCTTAAGCAATTGCACACATCCATACTATTTATTAGTAGAGTTCACACACACTGGCATCCACACTAATGAATTGTGTGAATCAAATGAGTTAGTATAATCAATGATAATTGATTTCTAAATTTTGGACACAGAACTGAACCATTTTTTCACTGATAATTCAAAAGGACAAAAATAAAAAAATTCTTGTCCATTAATGCAATATGATCTTTCAACCAAAACAAAACTCATATTCATGCGGAATCAGGATTTACGCTACGGGGGTCAAGGTGTACATATAAAAATATATATATTTAATTTTTATGTAAGAATTGTGAAAAATAATAATTTATGAGGGCAAAAATAAATCTAACGAAGTAGTTCCGCCCCCGTTCTTTAGCAAGACGTAGATCTAGTTTCTCACCTCTAAAAAGCATATATTTCTCTATAAAAAAAATTTAAAAATATTTTTTTTACCTATTCCAATATTCTAGAAACATTTTTTTAGCATTTACCTTAAAATATTATTCATTTATGAAATATTGCTGAAATTATGTAACAGAAGATGGGTCCACAATACTGAAAAACAATTAATAGGCAACCTGCTAATGATGATTCATGAATTAAATGTGTCTCTAGTTCTCAACAATTAGAAAAATTATTTGGCACTTCTGGATCGCGATCCGTTGATGATATGTGTCAATTTCCGACCACACTTGTAATCAAGCACTCAGCTGAGAAACACAGAATAGATTAAGCCCGAACGACCTGCAACAGAAAAAGAGATTCCGCGTGGCTCGTCCACCCGGGGGCACCCAACGATCAAGTCAGTAAAATATCTCTCAAAGATAACCAATAGTGCTTAACTCACTAGACAGAGCATAAAAAGCATATCCTAAACCTATGGGGGTGCCTCTCTTTTATAGCCAACACAATCATGGTCCCAATAGAAGCCTAACTCTAATGGACTTAGGATTAATACTAATCTTGGACTCCCAGTAGGATTAGGATAAGCTCTCTAAGAGTCTTGTCTTTACCCAAACTGAAGTTTTCTCCCATTCTAGGACTCTTGTCCTTTATCCGCTTATCCCAGATTTCGATATTCTCGCAAATAACCTCGGCCTAACAGAGATCATCTCAGCATCATGACCAGGATATATGGCACCTCGGCCGAGATTTCGGTGACACCTCGGCCATGTGTCGTCATTCAAAATTTACGTCCCCACAACTGCCCCATAGGTTCTATTACCTCGGCATCTTGAGGTGATGGAACCTATATCATTTCTTCCATTTAGCACGTCGGCTAAGCTCGCTTCATCATCTCTATTGCCGAAGTCAGAACTCGTCGCTCAATATGACCAAGACCTATAGTCTGCTTTCATAAATGCTTTAGACCAACGACCTAGTTCGTTCAAGTTTCTCAACCGAAATCTCCCCTAGCCGAGGTATTTGCTTCATTGCAATCAAAAAACTCAAGAGTTCCAGCATGCATATGAGCTGGTAACGCACATTATTTCAACGTTTTCACCACGTGTCTTTCCCTTACTGGACCGAATCTGATATGCGCCATCAAGTTGCATCATTTTTGCGTGCACCGTCTAACAAGCACGTCGTCCAAGGCACCATAATTGCCATTTTTCATGTTTTGATCAAAATAAAAATTTTCTCTCTCAAATCCTCATTGTTGTTTTGTGAAGCTTTCTACAATCAATTTCACTCTCCCCCTCGGTGAGGCTTTCGTTGCACTTCTTTGCTCATTACCACCGTCTGACACCGTACTTCACACCGGCCTTTTTGTAATCAAATAATCATTCTTCAATGTTAGGCCAAAGTGCCTTCTTTCCATTTCTGATGCATTCTTTAATTTCTTCTTTTAACGTAGTTGTATGTGTCTTCTTTTTACTCTTGTATAATTCTATACAAATTTGCATGTCTTCAAAATCACCTTAACGTGCATCTCTTCGGGGTGTAACACCTCGTTGTACCCACTAATCGGTTTACCTCCCTCGGCTTAATACTTGAAAATATTTATAATATTTTTCACAAGTTTTATTCACAACTCGATACTTTACTCTTAGCAAGACTTCTGTCTTCAAATTTCTTCCAAGTCTTGGCATATGGTAATCTCGGCAAGTATGTAATATTTCTTTCAACATAACCTTGGCTTAACTTGAAAATTTTCTCAAAATTTCAACAAGTGTTTAAACCATCTTCTTTAACATAACCTCGATTAACCTCAACTGTAAACTTTTCTCAAGTTTCAACAATGTTAGACATGATCTCGATTTAACTGCAACTTATAAACTTTTCTCAAGTGCTAAACATCTCGGTTTAACTTCAACTTGTAAACTTTTCTCAAGTTTCAACAAGTGTTAAACATCATCTCGGTTTAACTTCAACTTGTAACTTTTCTCAAGTTTAACAAGTGTTAAACCAATCTTAGCTTGTGAAATTCCAACTCCCAGTATCATTTTTCAGCCCTTTGCCCCCTAATGTGAACTTAAGTTCCACTTGGGCTCTCATTAGGCACGTGGCTTTGACCTTGATATTGCTCTATGGGCAAGGGATCTGCCCCCTGCATGGCTTTCACATACTCCTTTGTGGAAAAAAATTCTTTAACTTAGGCCAAGTTCTTCTCTTCTCGGACTTAATCATCTAAGCCGAGATCTTGTCTTCTGGGATCTGGGATTCCAGATCTGGAATCTGGAATTAGGATCTGGATCTGCTCACTTGGGCTAAGCTCTTGTCTTCTCGTGTCCAGTATTATCTCGGCTTTGCTCGGCGAACCATTTCTCCTCTCTTGTTTGGACGCCTTGTCCCGGCGTGTCTTCTTCGGCTCTAGCATACTTTTCTATCCTGCCATCAGCTCCTCCATGCTTTTCGGCAATGTCTTAACCAGTGATTTTCAAAGTAGCATCATCCTTCAAGCCGTTTTTAAACGATATGACCGCCACCTCTTGGTTCATTCTGTATTCGATTAAAACCTCATAATACTTTGGCATAGGCCCTACGACTTTCATCCTCGCCAATCTTCAGGTCATTAGGCGTCCACCTCATGGCTGTAGCTTGTTTGTCACGAACCTGGCCACAAACATCTCGGCCAGGCCTTCCCAGGTTTCACAGTTCCTTTCGGCAACTTATGAAACCAGTCCGATGCAGTTTCCCAATGATGAGGGAAACACTTTGCAAGCAACGCTCATTCCCAGAGTATAACGCCATCGCGTTTAGGTATAATCCGACATGAAAGTTGGGGTCCGACTTCCTATCGTATATCTGGAACTTCGGCATACTGAATCTCTTTAGGACCTTAACTTTGTCTAATTCTTCCGAGAACGGCATTCTCGGCTTGACCTGGGAGGTTACCTCGGCTTTCTTGTTGCTTCCTCTGTAGGTGATCTCCCAGATCCTCTTTGGTTCATCCAAGAACTCGGCTATCTCCGAATTTCAGCTTCTTTGGTGCACTACTTCTAATGTCATCGTGAGTCCTTTTGGACCTCCCTCCACTGGTCGTATCGAAACAGAGTTCCTTCCCTTGAACATCCCGATGTTCTTTGGTGCAAGTTTCTTTTGTTCGACGTGCCTTCTGGGATTCTCCATGCCCGACCTTCTGCGAAGGCCAGTGAGAATGTCCTTTGGTCCCGCAATGCTGAGGGACTGCAGGAACCGTTTCCTGCCCCCCTTTTTGGGGACCTTCCTTGGCCGCTGGAATCGGCGTATCTTGTAGCGAGAACGGTGGCTGCATGATGTTGTTCTGCATCATGAAATTGACGACCGTTTGCAAGTTCGCCAATTTGTCTACCATTCCCTTTATCTCGTCGTCCCTCCGCAAGCATCTATCTTTCCATACCTGGAGGTCGTCCTCGTTATAATACCAGCTCCGGTCCTATTTATTCGGCATGCCGCCCTCCTGGCCAGCGTCCTTTCCTCCGTGATTCTTATCACGAGTCTCTTCATTGCAGTTATCTTCTTCAATGTCAAGGTCAATATGTTTCCCACTCCCAGTAGGAGTGTCGTCCCCAACCTTTTCTTTCTGTCTGTCGTTGGCCATCTATTCTCCTTTCTTTCCTACAAACAGCGCCAAATTGTTTGTGTCAATTTCCGACCACACTGCCAATCAAGCACTCAACTGAAGAATACTGGCAGAATAGATTAAGCCCGAACGACCTGCAACAGAAAAAGAGATTCCGACGGTGGCTCGTCTACCCGGGGGCACTCCGACGATCAAGTCAATAAAATATCTCTCAAAGATAACCAATAGTGCTTAACTCACTAGACAGAGCATAAAAATCATACCCTAGACCCATGGGGGTGCCTCTCTTTTATAGCCAACACAATCCTAGTCCCAATAGAAGCCTAACTCTAATGGACTTAGGATTAATGCTAATCTTGGACTCCCAGTAGGATTAGGATAAGCTCTCTAAGAGTCTTGTCTTTACCCAAACTGAAGTCTTCTCCCATTCTAGGACTCTTGTCCCTTATCCGCTTATCCCGGATTCCGGTATTCTCGCAGATAACCTCGGCCTAACCGAGATCATCTCAGTATCATGACCAGGACAAGTGGCACCTCGGCTGGCACTTCGGTGACACCTCGGCCATGTGTCGTCATTCAAAATTTACGTCCCCACACCATGTTACACATAAAAGTATAAAAAAAAAAAATGGTGATTTAGATCTTATTTGGAAATATGTTATTTTAATTAGTTTTTTTAGTGTTTTGACTATTTTAGCTTGATTAAAAAGGTTATGTTTGAGATGATAGTTGACTTTTTTTTATAGTTGATTTAATGGTTATGAGAGAAAAAGTAAAATAATTATAATTTGAATGTAATATTTTGGCCAAGTTTGGTATGTCTCCAAAAAGTTACTCAAAAAATTAAAAAGTTATCACTATTCACCAAAAAAAAATTAAAAAATTAATTTTCCTCAACTTAGTACAACTCAGAATCTGACATGTTCAACTCTGTTGATGCGTTTGTTAAGAAAAATTGCACACTTTGGGTGTAATTTTCACACATTGTTGTTCGGCCTGTGGGGGCCCATCACGGGTCCTCGTTTTGATAATCTAAACCGTTCAATGTGTAGAATTCGTCGAGTACTATATGTCTGTAAAAAATCACATTGATCGGATATTGATAACTTCATGATCAAATCAGTTTTGTATAAAAAAAATGGATGGTGTTATAATTAACGATTGAAAAAAAAACAAATTTGATCATATCGCTATCGATATCCGATCAACGTGATTTTTTACAAGCATATAGTACTCGACGAATTCTACACATTGAACAGTTCAGATTATCAAAATAGGACCCGTGATGGCCCCTACGGGCCGAACAAAACCGTCCAATGCAATGCCCGAAAAGTAACCAGTCATCACTTTCATTTCTTCCACTGCCCAGAAAGTACGGCTGCACAACTCTCAATCATAATCTTCCTCTACACACTAATTTATATAATTTTTTAATACACATTTTTTCATAAAAAGTCAAAAAGTTAACCAAACAACCATATTTTTTTCCTCAACTTTTTAGTCTAAAAATTCAAAAAGTGCACTTATTTAAAACACCCTAAACAATCCCTTATCTTATTAGTTATTTTAACATATTTTATCTTTATCGATTATTTTAGTCCAAATTACATTTCCCAAACAATTTTGGTAATATATACCAATCATCTTTCCAATATACAGATCAATGCGTGTTAACTTTTGAAAAAATTATCAAGTATTATTGGAGCAATGCTCCACACAAATTATCAATCAAACTAGAAAAATAAAACTAATGACTTGTATCAAGTTTCATACAAAGAGCTAACATTTATCCATAATTATATGTTATCCAAATTTTATTCCTCATTTAATAAAAACAACAATGTCATAAATATTTTTATTTAAGTAAAAATATATTTTTTAATTATAGAAATTATGATTTTGTATTAAAAAATCATAAATCACAATGAAAAAATTACTAATAAATTCTATTTTATTTTGAAAATTATTATTGAATTAAATCAAATTTCAATATTAATAAATAAATCATTTTTTTAATTTTATAGATTATTATAAAAAAGTTTAATTATTCATTATAATATATTTTATTTACTTTTAAAACAACAACATGATATCATTTCTGAACAAATAAAAATAAAAACAGCACCACCTTATTATTTAGACTACTAACTATCAAATTGAAGCATTACATATACTTTAGAAATAAAAATCTTTCTTAGTTAACGTATGTATAATTTGCGTGTTTAATCATATCAAACAAGTTTAAATTGGTATAAATAATAATAATAATATATAATAATAATATCATTTGATAACATTTATAATTTATTTTTATTTACATAAAATATTAATATTATATTATATATAAAAAAAAAACTATCGTCATTATAGTCATTAATTTTGCTTCTTCTCCATATTACATAGTTGCGATTATGAGTATACAGTGTTAGATTTCTTGAATATTTGTTAATGATCTAAATTGACACAATTTTTTTAATATTATAAAATGTAATATTCCCTTATTTGTTATATAGTAAAATAAAAAAATAAAAAAAACAGCCCTAGGATGCTCTGTCAAAAGTTATTACTTGAATATGCTTTATCTTGATGACAATAAGATTTATTACCATAACAATTCATGAATTAATAATGCAATCACATGCACATTCACACAATGCACTTCAAAATAAAATAAAATAATTCACAAATGTACTTTGCCAAATTTACTAGAACATATCCGAATAAACACCAAAACCAACAAGAGAGAGAGAGAGAGTCACATACAAACCCTCACTCGTATCGTAACGTCCGGCCGGTGAGACCATCTGTCGGGTGAGTCTCTCCACTCTCGACTCTCTCTTCCCCCAACCCAACCCCATCCCATTCGCACGTGCCACCCATATATAAAAGCCACGTCACTCATATGACAACACTCTCATCTCATTTCTATCTAGATCTGATGGCCAAGAAATCTCCCCTCACTCTATAGAACTTTAGAGAGAGAAAATAAAACAGAAACATAAAGTGTGTGTGGTTAGTGAGAGAAAGAGAACACAAATGGGAGAGGTCTTCAAATCACGCTTAACCCATTTTCACTCATTCATTTACTATTTATTTTTGTTATAGTTATGGTGCTGATTTATTTGGTGTTTGTTTAGGAGGAAAAGAAAATGGAGGAAAAGAAAGCAGAGGAAGGAAAAGCAGAGAAAAAGGAAGAACCCAAAGCAGATGACAAGAAAGAAGACACCACCACCACCACCACCAAGGCTGAGGAATCCAAAGACTCACCTCCGCCGCCACCTCCGCCGCCGCAAGAGATTGTTTTGAAAGTCTACATGCATTGCGAAGGCTGCGCCAGAAAGGTTCGCAGATGCCTCAAAGGCTTCCCAGGTCAGAATTTTTTCCTCTGTTTCTCACCCATTTTGATCTTTTGATTTTGATTTTGATTTGGTAATTGAAGTTTCTTTTTTTTCTTTTTTTTGTTGGGTTTGGTTTGTTAGGAGTTGAGGAAGTGGTTACAGATTGTAAGACTCAAAAGGTGGTGGTGAAGGGAGACAAGGCAGATCCGTTGAAGGTTGTGGAGAGGGTGCAGAGGAAGAGCCACCGCAAGGTGGAGCTTCTCTCTCCGATCCCACCACCGCCCGCGGCGGAGGATGAGAAGAAGAAGGAAGAGAAAGAAGCTCCTAAGCCTGAAGAGAAAAAACAAGAGGTTCACTGATTGTTTTTTACTTTTACATAAATAATCACAAAACTCAACACAATCATCTTATCTTTTGTGTGACCCACAAAATAATCGTGAGATGTTGCGTCTGATTTTATGATTAATTTGTGTGTAACACTTTTTTTAAAGTCGGATTGTGTACTGTACTGTGTTGAGATGGGATGGGATGGGATTTTTTAAATAAAAAGTGTTATATACCTACAAATTAATGGCAGAAGAAACCAACCTTAAGAATCGGCTTTAAAAATGTTTAAAACTCGCAAATCAAAAATGGACACAACAATCTCACATTTGAGTTAGATTTATATTTCTTTATGAGTTGTGTTTGATTCTGTTACAGTTTGTGTTCTCATTTTTTACTTGAAATCAATTACAGAACCAACACATCATCTCAAAATTATATGTATATATATATATTCAAGCTTTCATCTTTTTTGTTGTTGATGATCTGCAGCCTCAGGTGATTACATTAGTACTCAAAGTTCATATGCATTGCGAGGCTTGTTCTCAAGAAATCAAAAGACGGATTCTCAGAATGAACGGTAATATTTTTTTGGTAACACTTTTCATTAATTAATCATTTCTCATAAAGTACTTTTTATTTTTATTATTATTATTATTTTTGTGTGTTTTGAATCTCTTAAAACAAAACCCAGAAAAAGGAAAAAGTGTTTTTGCTTCAACTTTTTACAATCTCTACATTCTTTAATTGGAATAAAATACTCAGTTCTTAAGATTCCATCCAATTCCTTTCAATTCAAGTCAATTCTACCTTCGTCTTTTTTTAAACAAATTATTTATGTTAATTTTTTATTACCAAATCTTGCAATGTCATTTACATCATTTCATGACAATCTCTAATTTCTTTTTCTTTTTCTTTTTCTTTTTCTTTTTCTCATCATAACTTTTTGAAAAATTCCAAGATATATCTTAAATTTTTGTTTCAACTATTTTTAATAAAAGAAAATTATCTTCAATTATTTTATTTTATTTTATTTTTTAAAATTTAATCAATTTTTTTCATCAAACCATGAAATGGGTGGTACATATTTTTGCTATTCTTTCATCAAATTTGACTTGCATGAAAAAATTGATGGAGATGATTTAACAAAACCAAACTCAATTTTTTTATTTATATTTCTATAATTACAGGGGTTGAGAATGTGGAGCCAGATCTAAAAAGCTCACAAGTGACAGTGAAAGGAGTGTTCGACCCACCAAAGCTAGTGGAGTATATATACAAGAAAACAGGGAAGCACGCGGTGCTGGTGAAGCAAGAGCCGCCGGAGAAGAAAGAGGAAGAGAAGCCCAAAGAGGAGGAGAAGAAGGCGGCGGACGACGGCGGCGGCGGAGAAAAGGAAGCGAAGAAGGGCGGCGAGGAGGAACCCAAGGAGAAGAAAGACAGCGGCGGCGGAGAGGCGGCGACGGCGGCGGCGGAGGGAGAAGGAGAGGCGGCGAAACTGGTGGAGATGAGGAAGAACGAATTTTACTACAATTACCCTCAAAATTATTACCAGATCTACCCTTACCCACAGAGGTTTGAATACCAGAATTACCCTCCACAGATGTTCAGTGATGAGAATCCTAATGCTTGTTCTGTTATGTAAAAAATAGAATAAAGGTGGGGGTAAATGGGGAAAAAAGGGTCAGTTGGTGAGTGAGTGCGCCCCCTTGGATGGTCCTGCTTCTTCTTCAGTCACGTGGTGCTCTGCATGTGTCATGTTTGGCTGTTTCTATAAAATCTGCAGAGAAACCGTGGAGTTTTGTGAATTTTTTTTTTTAAAATCGTTGTTATATATATAAATAATATATAATGGAATTTATAAATATTTGACATCTTGTGCCTAATTTTTTTTTTTGGGTAAATTACATTTTCACTCCTGCATTTTGTTATCAAATTTCTCATTGGTTCCTATACATAAAATCATAGCAATTAATTTTTTACATTTTTAATTAAATTTCACTTTGGTCCTACAAATAAAATTGTTACAATTAACTCCTTGCAATTTTATCCAAATTTCATTTTAATCCCTGCACAAGTGTTAATGTTCTTCTTTTGTTATTTCATTTTTAAATCTATAACGAAACTTAACCATGTGATAAAAATGTGATTATGAAATAAGGGTGAGAAAAATTATTCATATTTTCACTAAATACATTTGTCTTACGTGATAAGTATATGAGAGTTATATAATATAATATAATATATATATATATATATATTTGTATGGTAAAAATTGGGACGAAAATGCAAGTAGAGTTTTGAAATAAAAAAAAAATGTAACAAAGAAATCAAAAGAAAAGAAGGTGAATAGACAAAAGACCATGTTATTATGAAAAATAGAGTTTTGTGATTTTAATTTATACAAAATCCTTGTTCATCTTCTTAATTGTTCACAATTTGTGTTTTGTTTTAGCCTAATGCAGTCATATTTTGATGTAAATTTTGGGATAAAGTGTGTATTGATGAAAATATAGATGATTTTTATAACGATTCCGGTTTAGACCCGACTCATTTCTTACTTTTGGATTCGAGAACCCATGTACTTAACTGTTGTTTATCTCATTTCCATCTTGTTGCTTGTGGAGTTTGGCTATTGAGAGTTTTGGTTGTGTTTAAAAAAGGTTGGGAAGTTAGTTTTTCAAAGAGTTATTGCTCAGAATTTTGCTTGTTCACTCGAATGACCATTCATGCGCTCAAGCAGTCTTTTACAGTCTGCAAAACAACTAGAAGTTTGATATCTTAGCTCAAGCAGTCTTTTGCAGGTCTGAACTTCTGGAGGGATCATTATTCGCTCGAGCAGTGGTTTTGGTTGCTCGAGCGGTGTCACTTATTATATTTGTCGCTCAGCGACCATTCCAGCGCTCGAGTGGTCTGTGCGTATATCAGTCTGATAGAAGGTCATTGCAGTCACTTTTTCACCTCCCTCTCTTTCTCTAAACATTTTAAAACCCTAGATCTTCATTCATTCTCTCTATCTCTCTCTCTAGTTCTTACCTTCTAGCTTTAAATACTCACAATCCGTTGATCTCTTCACCCTAGTCGTTTGAAGAAGAAGGTAGAACACGTCGAGAGCTTCGTTTTAGTCACAGTATTTATTGTTTTCGGCTCCACCATAGTTCAACTCTTATTCTCGCTTGTCTTCTACTTTGAGGTAGGGATTTCTTTGACTCTTTTATATGATTTTTAGCTTAATTATTTGTTCTTTGAAAACGGTTATTGATTTGGAGATTTTTTCAAAAACCTAGGGCTTGAGTTTGAAATAAAAAGAGGAGTTTTCCAAATGAATTCTTGAAAATGGTTGTGGGGTGTGTTTATAGGTAAGATATGTTAAAATTGTGGATATTCCTTCTTAAAATTGATTTTGTAAGAAAACGAGATTTTGTCTTAAATTGTGGATATTTGGATTTGTGAAAGAAAATGGAAAATAATGTTGGGTTTTGTCAAATTGGAACAATGTTTATGTTAATGATGATGGTGGAGTTAGATATGTAATATCACTCCCATTGTAAATGATGAAATTATATATTTTGATTGGAAATTATCTGTTGAATATAAATATTTATTTTAGGCTATTGGTGGAGATAGTCTTGATTATTGTAGACATTGCATAAGGATTAGGTTAAATTAAAACTAATTTCTCATACATTGTGCATTGAGTATCATTTAAACATTGTAAATGTATTGATTTTGAGAAAAATTAGTAGATACCTTAGTGAATTTGGTTAGGAGTGTGTTGTGGTTATGATGTTGGCCTATGTGTCTTTAGTGAAAGTCTAGAAACCCACACGGTTAGGTGTCGATCCTTCCGGTTAGTACCGATAAAATGACTTTGGTAGTGCTTATATAGCCTACTAGCAGACACGTACATAGAGATTCCCAGTATTTTGTAGTCTGCCTTGTTTTTGTATAAAAGAATTATTTTTCATGAATTAATATATAATCTGGCATTGCATTGCTTTGAGATGGAAAACGAGGAATGTTTGACAAATGGCATGCATGTGCATTCACCTTATAATTTTGCTAAGACTCATAGTATCTCTATTGGTTTTGATTCACCCTATGTGGAAAACAATTTTCAAGTGCTAATGATATGCCTCAACCAAGGACGTAACTTGAGAGAACTTGGAGCTTAGGGCTTCATTTTTGTTTGTTGATGTAATTATTTTTGTTTAAGTCTCGGGCTTGACCTATATTGAATTAAACTCATTTTGTTGTATCCAAGTATCGACTTTGAAAGTTGTAGCCATTAGGGCATATAATTATTTGATTTTACTTTTACTTTCTTGTAATCATGTCATATGCTATAGATTTAGAATCTAAGATTTATGAATGTATATTGCATATGTCATTTTTTGTAAAGATCAAAGTTATGAATGAAATAAAAGATTCAATATTATTGATCAATTGCAAGTAATGCTATGAGATGGGTTAGTGTTGTTTATTTTGGGGCGTTTCAATTTTCTTTTCTTACCCTTATGTTGTAGTTACATTTTTATCACATAACTAGATTCTATTAAAGATTTAAACAATTGAGTAATAGAAGGGAGACATTGACACTTGTGTAAGGATTAAAGTGAGATTTTACAAAAGTATATGGGGTTGATTGTCACAATTTCATGTGTAGGGACCATAGTAGGATTTGACTAGAAATGTAGGGGGTTGACTGTCATGATTTCATGTGTAGGGGTCAAAGTGAAATTTGATGTCAAGTACAGGGGTGCAAAGTGTAATTTACCTTCTTTTTGTTTTTTCTTTTTTTTCTTTTTTTCATTCAATCTAAATCTTTGGTATTGGTGGTTGGATTTTTTTATTAATTTATTTATTTATTTTTCTCTGAGAAATTACAAATCAGTATCATCTTTTAAAAATAAGAAATTGAATGACTTAAACCTCTCTATTCAAGTTTTAGTTTTCAATTGCATTAATCTCTTATGAAATTTAATGAAATAATGAAATGTAAAAATCTCTCTTAAAGTTAATTCAATGAAATGTAGAAATTTCTCTTAAAGTTTTTGAAAGAACAGAAATTTCTCTTGAGGTTTAGTTTTTAATTATACTGATTTTTGTTTGAGATTTAATAAAATTGTAAAAAAATAAAAATTTAAGATTTTTCAAAATGACAAAAATATCATTTGAGGTTTAGTATATTATTATAAATTTTTTCTTTTGTTACTTTACTGTAAATAAAAAAAAATAAAAAAAATGTTGGCATTATTAAAAAATTAAATTATATTTTTAATTTATCATTTAAAATTATGTCCAATTACAAATAAATAAAAATATATAATTTTTATTTTTTCTTTATTATGCATGTAATTATTTGTTGATTGTGTGTATTTCTTTTATCAAAAAATATAAAATTGTGTCCAATTACAATTACAATTACAATAATAATAATAATAATATAATTTCTGTTTTTTCTATTTATTATGCTTGCAATTATTGTAGGTCTCCTTTATCTAAAACCCCAATAGGAATTATATGTATATATATATTTTAGTTCTTTGTAATTAGACACAATTTTATTGGTAAAATAAAAAAATGTAATTAAATTACTTGATCATGTCAATATTTTATGTTATTTCATTTTATCACAAAGTAACAAAGAAGAGAGAATATGTAATACTCCATCCGTCTCAAAATATTAGTCTCTTATTTCATTTTTTATTGTCCCAAAATATTAGTCATTTTTCAAAAATCAAGTATAAAAATAATATAAATTTCTTATTTTTTCATTCTTTTAAATTTATTAACAACATAAAAAATATAATTATGACATTGATATTCCTCAAAAAATGTACTATCAAAAGATAATTTTGAAAAATCAATTTTTTTAAAGTGTAATAATTGTACTACAAAAAAAAAGTTAGATCCCCCCAAAAGGACCATTATTTTGGGACAGAGAGAGTAAAAAACTAAACCTTAAGGGTGGTTTCTGCCATTTCATTAAATCTTAGGGGAGGTTAGTGTAATTGAAAACTAAACGTTAAGAGAGTTTCTATCATTTTAGCAATTTCATTAAACTTTAGGGGAGGTTAGTGTAACTAAAAATTAAACCTCAAGGGTTTTAGTCATTTTAGAAACCTCATAGGAGGTTTCTACAATTTCACCAAATTTCAGAGGAGGTCAGTATAATTTATCCTAAAAATAATCACTAATTCATATGATTTTAATGATTAAAATTTTGTAAAGTTTATTATAAATTAAATTTTTTTTTACAAATATATATTGTTTTTTTCCCTGGAATCTTTTTACAATATTTTCTTTGCCTTATGTTTTTATTTTTTATTTTTTAAGTAAATTGGACTCTATTCAAGTTTTTGAAAAAATATAGTTAATTTTATAATTTCAGTATAAATATATGGATTGTTTTAGTAAAATTAAGATATAATTTTTTATTCATATAATTAATGAATTGATGAAATAAGATTAAGTAGTATGTGAATTAAAATTGTGAAAAAAAAATTTAATAAAATTAAGTTAAGTTTACTGTATCTTTTTTAAAATTTGAGAAAGAAAATGTAATCCACCTTTTTGTTTTTGTTTTTCTCTTTTTGAGTTTGGTGAAAACACTTCAGTTGAACTCTCTTATCTTCCACTGTTTGAACACCTTGGTGGGTCTATTGGAAGGTAAATGAGTTTTGACAAGATTTGGATGGGAGGTGTAACTGACAACTTTAGTGAAAAATATCCTCAAACCAGGATGAAGGAAAAAAGAAAAGCTGTGTTTGGGTTTGAAATTATTAAAAGGGAAAAATAAAAGTAAAAAGTGAAGGAAAAAAAATTATAATCCATTTACTTATTTACTCTTTCGTTTTGTTTTTTTTTTATATTATAAATTCATGATCTAAATAAAACATGATAAATATTTGGTTGGTGGGAAGTGGAGATTGAATAGAAAATAGAAATTGTTACATTAAAGAAATGAGAATACATGAGATTGAAAATTGATTTATAGATAGAAATTTAATAGAGAAAATTCAATTATATTATTTTGTATAAATTTTATTTACAAATTGTAGAAATTTTGAGGGAAAAAAAAAACTACTGGTGATAATTTGGTTAGTGTCTAAGGATGATTTCTGCACTCAAATCAAATAGTGATTTGAACCTTCGATTTCAAATTTAAATGGCCTTGTTTGGTAGAGTTGTGGAAAAATACTTATAGCTTATGTCTAAACAGCTTATAACTTATAACTATGAACATAAGTTGATTTCTGACTTATAAATTAAGCATCTCATGTCCCACTCAAAAAATAAGCTGATTTTTAACTTCCAAAAAGCTATAAGTTATAAATTATAAGCTAAACCAAACACATCAAAATAACTTAAATTAAATGAAAGTTAAAATAAATAATTTTAAGCTGTACCAAACAGGCACAATGATGAGTCCCTCCAATATTTAAGTCAAACTGATAATTTTAAGAAGACGACTAGATGAAAAGATTTTAGGATTTGGTACTCAATTATTAGATCAAGAGTCCTTGCTTAGGTTGTGCTTCCTACTTTGCCTTAAGAGGTTGTCCTCAATCTATTATGGAAAAAAAATTGAGCTTATCCAATCGTTAGCAAAGTCGTGCTTCCCTTTGTTACTTGCACTAGACTAACTATCTAGTTAAATTTTGATTTCATTAACTCTTAATTAGTTAGTGCGCCATGATATCATGAAATTCGCCATCAATTTTAACCAGATCGAGGACTTGATCTTTGCCCCGTCTCCATCATCTATTTTGAAAATTTGATTAAAAGTTAATTTTTTAACTTTTTAATTTTTTTTAAACCATATCACATCTTTATATTTTTATATATTTTTTAAAAAAATTAAAAAAAAATTAAAAAATTAACTTTCAACATACATTCCAAAATAATTTGAAGTCTAAATATCTACACTGACCAAGCTTAAGATGTTGCCCAGGTTAAGACCACTTTTATGAATCAAGATCCTCTCTTTATATTTTTTACTTGTATTTCCTGCTTGCAGGGTCATTGGGTCCATTTTTAGGCCCAATTTTGATAATCCGAACTGTTCATATTTAAAGATTTGTTGAGTATATTATACTTGTAAAAAATCAAGTTGATCGGATATCAGAAAGTATGTGTTCGAAAAACTATTTATTAAATTCTTTAAAAAAATAGTTTTTAGTTCGAGTTTTCCGAACACATGCTTTCTGATATTCAATCAACTTAATTTTTTATAGGTATGATATACTGAACAAATCTTAAAATATAAACAGTTTAAATTATCAAAATTAACTTAAAAGTAGACCTAATAACCGTACAAGTAAAAAATATAAGGAGGAAATGCAAGGGGAGATTCTGATTCCACTTTTATGCCCAATTAAAAATGTTTATTCGGTCAAAGTGTCATTTTTTATTGGAACAGTTCAGTTAATTTTTTTTTATGACGAAAATAATTTCAATTTTTGTGGGTTAGTAATTTAAAAAATTATACCTCATTTTGTTGTCACATCAATATGCTTAAAAGCACTGTTAACTCAACTAGAAAAAAACTACCAACAAGATTGGTAGGTGAGGAAGGCACCAGTTTGAGCTCCAATGGGGAATATAAGTGCCATTGACACCTCAGAGGGGACTAGTCTTTTCCCAGAATCACAAAAGTGAAATGCTTAAAGATGCATAGTGGATTAAATATTTTAGGATAAAGAGATTTGTTTGAAATATAAATTGTTCTTTATAGTTTAGAAAATTATAAATATTATTTTGTTAGAATTTTTTGTTTAATAGAATTAATTAAAAAGTAAAATTTTTAATTGTTCATTTATATAATAATAAAATTATCTAAATTATTAATTGAAATAAAATTTTAACATTATTAAATATCATTAATTAACTTAAAGATTTATTAATAAAAGGACCACAAGAAACAATTTGCAATTTAAGTAAACCTCAGGAAGTTTGTTTGTAATTTACCCAATATTTTAATTGAAAAGTGATAATAAATTGTTATATTATTTTTTAAAAATATTATTTTTTATAAAAAATTAAAGGGTTAATTACACTAATAGTCCCTATAGTTTGGAGCTTGTGTCACTTTGGTCCCTGACTTTTCAATTGTAACACATTTGACCCTGAATTTTGAATCTTGTTCTAAATAAGGACAATTGAAAATATCATTAGATTTTTCAAGGGTAAAATGGTCAATTTGATAAAATATAAACTAATTTGACAAAAATAAATGTCAAAAAATATTTTTAATTTTTTAAAAATTATTTTTATCCACCAATGATAAAATTATGTAAAATTAATAAAAAACATGATTAATTTTTTTAAATTATTTTACATGATAATCAATCCAAACCATAATAAAAATTAATTTGGTAAAAAATAATAAATGTCTAAAAGATTTATCAATTTTACATAATTTTATTTTTAGTGGGTAGAAATAATTTTTAAAAGTTTATAATATTTGTTTGACATTTATTTTTGTCAAATTAGTTTATATTTTATAAAATTGACAATTTTAGCCTTGAAAAATCTAATAATATCTTTAATTGTCCTTATTTGGAACAAGATTCAAAATTCAGGGTCAAATGTGTCACAATTGAAAAGTCAGGAACCAAAGTGACATAAATCCTAAACTATAGAGACTATTCGTGTAATTTACTCAAAATTAAAAAATTATTAAAATAACTTTTTTCTAAACGAGACATATAGGAATACACTATTTTGGAAGACTTCTTGGCACAAGAGTTCCTTGCAGTTAATTTGATAGCAAAATTAATAGTTAAAGAATTAATTATTCATAAATTTAATATAAGATTAATTATTTAGTTGAATTAGTAGAATAAAAAATTCTCACTTATTCACATTATTTTGCAATGAATATAAAAAAAAATATAATCTTAATTATATGTTTATTTTGGGAGAAATTTTTTTAAAAAAATATGGAGTTTGACCTTTATAATAAAATAAACCATAAATTTTTATTTTTGTCAATTTAAATCTTAAACTTTTAATTTGTTGTCAATCTGAACCATTTGCCTAAGTAAAATTGACGAAAAATAGATATTTTAGTTATTATACTCAATAAAAATGAATATCTTAGATATTTTATGTATACTTATATTAAGTTTAACAATTAAAATATTATTTTTTCGTCGGTTTTAGTTAACGAAAACAAGCAAATGGTATAGAATGAAAACAAATCAAAATATTATGGTTTAAATTAATAAAATTAAAAATTCAATATTTATTTTGTTATAAAAATCAAATCTTAGGAGGGTTGTAAATTGTCCTGTTTATCTTGCATTACTAGTTGTAGCATTAAAAAAATTATCAATTTTGTTAGATAAAATATCTATCTAAATCTAATTCAGATAATAAAAATTGCAACTAAATATTGGAATGTGACTTCCATAAATTAATAACTCAATCTTATGCTATAATCTGCAAAATCCAACAAGTTCTTTGAGTAATACTTTATTTTATTTACATATTGAGTCAATGACTTAAACTAATAACTATTACTTTAGAATACTTCCTATACTACATTGTTAAAGTCAAGAATGAATGTAGAAACTTAAAAAATTATATTGTAGTCTCCAAAAGATGTGACATGTATTATTTCGAGTCTTTAAAATTACACATTTATCTCTAATTTTAAATTGACATAATTTAAATATTGAAGACAAAATGACACATTGAAAACTAAAAATATAATTAACTCAAACTACTAATATGTATTGATTTGAGTTTGGCTTATCTTATATTTGTCATATCAACTTGAGAGAACATTTGGATTTGGTAGGTCTAAAACTTTGGTGATCCAAACCAGTCACTTTTTAAGGCTCATTGAGTAGAATATTCATGTGAAAAATAAGATAATCAAACATCAATAGTTATATGTTTGAATCAAATTTTTATTATAAAGAATGAATGATTATTCTTGATATTATATTTGTTATCTGTTTTTTTTAAAACAAATATAATTCAAACATATAGTTACCGATATTTAATTATCTTGATTTTTTACATGAGTATTCTACTCAACGAGTCTTAAAAAGTAAACAAATCAGATCACCAAAGTTGGTTCTGAAATGAGCCTACCAAGTTCAAATGCTCTCTCTCAAATTGAGATGATAACTTGAAAAAAGTCAAACACATACGATTTATTATGTAACTTTTTTTCTTATTTGAGTTAGGTTTTTTTTTTTTTTTATTTTAAGAAAATTGGTGAAAAATCCATTGTAAGAAGTGTGTAAGCATTAAATCCAAGAAAAAAAAATCTTATTTGCTGATAAGCATATGTCGAAAATTTTCATTGGTGCCGACAAATTGGCCGGAAAAATCATTAGTAGCGGCAGCAATGACTGGTGGCCAGCAGCAGCAAGTGGTGGTGGTAGTGTAAGGTAGAGAAATGTGTGATATTGAACAGATAGTTAGTTTAATGAATTTCAACAGATAGACAAATAGGGTTAGTGAATTTCAATAGGGTGATTTTAAGAGATAGATTGATTTGATTTCAACATATTCCTTTTGGACAATTGTATCTTTTTGACCCAAATGTTTATTTGGACGGACTAGATAAGGAAGATTATAATTCATCGAACTAAAAATCTTGAGATACATAGTCCTTGGACTATTTGGTTGAAATAAATATATATCTCATATTTGTTTTCTCATGAGATTAGATGCTTAGAAAGGACTATCTTATTTAATCCAATGTTTCCTTGAAATATTATGAAGAATGATAAATACTCAATAGACCATTTTACTATTTTCAATTATTTATTAAAGCAATACTAAATATGTCTTTAATATTTTAATTTTTTTGGACTAGATAAAATAAAATTTTATTTTTTTTTTTAAATTAAATAAATAAAATATCAAGAAAAATTTATATTACTTTTAAAATAAATTTTTTTAAAAATAATAATAATCAATAAAAATTAAATAAAATGTCAACAAAAATTTAAAATAAAACATCTATAAAAATTTATTTAAAAAAATAAATAAAGAAACATCAATAAAAATCAAATTATTTTATTTTATTTTATTTTTTAATTGAGATTTTTATATTTTATTTTATTTTAAATATAATATATAATGAAATTAAATATTTGAAGGGTAAATATGTTATTTTATAATTTCTCATAGGATTCTAGCCATTTTTGGCTAGGGCTTTTAAGACTAAAAAAAACACAAAAAAATAAAATAGACTAAATAAATTAATAAGATAAAATGTCACATCCAAAGTATAATTATTTCATTTTATCTCTTATAAAAATCAAAAAAAATTAAAAAAATCAACTCAAATTAACTTTTTAATCCTAAATTAAAAAGCTCTAACTAAGACAGTTTTTGTTAAACGACAACTCCAATCCCACTATTTTCTATCCCACGGACAAACTAATATATAGAATTCATAAATTAGGAGGACCCTTAATCCTCCGGCCTATAAATTCTCAACTGAATAATAGAGTTCATGATATGGAATTTAGCCTCCGTTTGGGGAGTGGATTGACTTTTTGACTTTTTAATTTTTTTGATTATTTTAGCCTGGGTTAAAAAGCTTAGTTTGGGAAAGATTTTTTGACTTTTTGACTTTTTGATTTTTTTGACTTTTTTTTGTGAGAGATGCGTGTAATGATTATAGGTTGGATGTAATGCTTTGTTTGTTGTGGCTAAAATAGCCTATTTTGTCTTTTGTGGCTAAAATAGCCCCAAATCTCTTTGCCAAACGGAGCCTCCTTTCAAATAAAAAAAATACTATAAATCTTAAATTTTTTATCAAATAAATAATTATATGTCTCACATAGATGTGAGGTGTACAACATTACCCTTCAAATTTAGGGTTGGTTTGGGATGTCCTAAAAAAGTGTACTTTTTGACTTATTGGTGGGTTTGGGTTGGGTTTGATGTGATGTGTTAGAGAGGTAATGTGATTTAAATAAGATGATGTGATTTAAATAAGATAGTGACTTTTTGACTTTTTGACTTATTTAGTACATGCCAAACTAGCCCTTAATATCCCTAACATTGGGTTGTTTTGGAAAGTTGGTAAAAAGCTGGCTTTTGGCTTTTTACCAACCTTTTTGGCTTTTTTGGAAGTGATTTGGGAAGTTGGTAAAAAACTGGCTTTTTGCTTTTTAGTTTAATATTTATTTATGGTGTCAAATCAAATTAAAATTACCAAAATACCCTTATCCAACATAAGAGATTTTTTTTTTATTTTTTTTTCATAGGCCCTAATTTGTAATTTTACGGATGCGTTTTTGGCACTTGCCAAATGACTTTTCTGGCATTTTTGGCAGCCACGTTTTTAGAGATTTTGTCCAAAAACGTGGCTTTTTACCATGTTCCCAAAATGGCACATTACCCTTCAAATAAATACCTCCAAATTTAACTTTGGTTTGGGGTACACTAAACAAAAAGTCAAAAAGTCACTATTCTATTTAAGTCACATCATCTTATTTAAATCACATCACTTCTCTAATACATCACATCAAATCCAACCCAAACTCAACCCATATAAACCAATAAGTCAAAAAGTGTATTTTTTTATAACATCTCAAACTAACAGAGTTTACGCCTAACAACTTAAAAGATTAAAAAATAGATTTATGACTTTGAGGGGTTTTTTTTTTTTAAATATTTGGGACCTCCAAAGTTAGAAATCTTCATGACTTTTAAAATGATATGAACCAATCATATATATATATATATATATATTTTTTTTTCCTTCCTAAATTAATCATAAGTGAGTGGATTGTATTTTTTTAGACATACGTAGCATTGTTATTATTATTATTATTTTTTTAAGTTAATAGGCTCGCCTTTTTATAGTGAACCCATAAATTAAGGGTGTTTTTTTAATAATAATAATAATAATCCATGAGTGAATGTAGGCTATGTAGCCACTAGGGGGATCTCGGAAAAGTTGAAAACGGTCTCCAGTACTCCTAGTCTCGTAGTGCTACTAACCCCCAATAGGGCCAGTAATTTTAATACAATCTAATTATGGAACCTATTTAATATATGAAAAATGTTTTTTAACTCGAAAAAATCGGCTCCGAATGTCCCTAAAGTTCAAAACGATGTCGTTTTGGGTTTTAGGTTTTTTTTTTTTTTTCACCATTTTTGGACCTCTGCAACTCAGAGGAAGAGGGAGAGAAAGAGAAAGAGAGGGAGAGGGAGAGAAGAGGTCGCCGATCGTCGTCTCCTCAGCTCGTCGCCGCCGGCCTGTCCTCTGCTCGTCGTCTCTGCCATCCCGATCGCCGTGCCCCCCGCCTCACCTCCAGCCCATTTTTTAGGCCCCCTCCCCTCCAGTCCTCCTCCTCCTCCTCCCCCTCCCCCTCCCTTCCCCTCCCTCTTCCTCCCCCTCCCTCCAGTCGCCTCTGCTGAAAAAAAAAAAAAAAAAAAACAAAATTAGGGGCATTCGGGGCGCTCGGTTTCGAGCCCCCAATCGCAACTCTTAATATATATATATATATATATATATTAACATAAGTTATATTCTAACAAATTACTAACCAAGGAACAATATAGTGTTATTATAATAAGGGTTTTGATTTGTGGCACTAAAATTGGGGGTACTAATGCCCCTAATTTCCATATAAGGCAAAAAAACAAAAAAAAAAACAAAACAAAACAGTTACCTGAAATAGAAATTAGGAACATTAGTGCCCCATTTTAGTGCCACAAAACATTTTCCTTATAATAAATGGTAATTGTTTGTATGTGGTGATCGTTTTTTTTTTTTGTTATTATTATTTATATTTTGCGTGGTGTTTGTTTGTTAGCAAATGTTTGACAAGTACTTTTATAATACTATTTAATATTATAATTTGTATAAAATTTATTTTGAAAATAATGGAAAGGTTTCTAGAATTAATGAAAAATGTTTTCAAATTTATAACATTTGCCTTGTATTCTTTCATTTCGTTTATCTTTTTATTGTGCGTCACATTAATTACACCTGTCACCTTGGTTGTTTGATTAAAATTTCACTTTACTTCCTATAACTTTTATTTAAGGTCAAGTTTGAAACACCTCAAAAAGTCAAAAAATCAAAAAATTACTCAAAAAGTTAAAAAGTTATCACTATTCATAAAAGTTAATAATTACGGCCACAACTCCCAATTCTAATTTTTTCCTACAAACCAATTTTTATAATTTTTTATTACACATTTTTTCATAAAAAGTCAAAAAATTAACCCAAACATTCATATTTTCAACCTCAATTTTTAGTCTAAAAAGACAAAAAGTGCACTTATTTAGGACACCCCAAACAACCCCTAAATAACTCGGTCTATGCATTTTAAGTCTAACTTTAATTTAGTCATTCTATCTAAATTTTTGTCTAACTTCAATTTGGTCTTTTTGTTTAATTTTTTTTGTTAATTTTGTCTACTTGTCCATATTAAAAAATTAACAATTATTCTAAAATTATTAATTTTAACTTCCAATTTAAATTTAAAAAATTGACAAATGTTCTAAACTTTGTTAATTTTGGGATAAATTATCAATAGGTCCTACTTATTACCCATTAAGTCATTGATAAATTTATCAAGTGATAAATTTATCAATATCTCTTATTTTTATAAATAAATTTACAGAGATAAATTTATCAATTAGGACCTATAATAAATAAGTCTAGTTAATAAGATTAATTGATAAATATACCTTAATTTTAACCTTCAATTTAGACGAAATGGCCAAATGAAAACTAAACTTAAAATGTAGGAGCCAAGTTATTTAAACTAAAACTATAAAGACTAAATTAAAATTTAAGTCAAACTATAAATGTGAACAGTGTAAAACCCCAAATTATTATTTGGTAGTATTGGCTAAGCATCCAAAATGGGTCATGCGTGGGCTCATGGACCCCATCATGAGTTCCGTTTTAATATTGAATTATTTTTATCACATTTGTCTTGAAGAAATAGATGGTATATTTTCAAAAATACACTTATCATCTATTGTTTGTGAGACAAGTATGATAAAATAAAAATTTTACAATTATCATATCAATTTAAATTTTTTAATATATGATATGCATAAAAAATCTTATAAAATAAATAATTTAAATTATCAAAAAATAAGACTCATGATAAATCTTATAAATCCAAACATGATGGGTACGAACAAATTTGAACACGGAAAAAAACCTAACTGAAGTAAAATTTCAATGACTAGGTTTAGGTGGGCAACCTCTCTTATGGGAGAGGTTATTTGGTGACCTTTCTCCATCATTACTTGAAGTTTGTCAAGTTATTTCTGGAAGGAGGAGGATCTTTTCTCCGTCTAAAATCTAAATTGGAGAATATTGTTTGGGTCCGTAGATTCATTATGGATCACATTTTGATGATTCAAATAATTTATTATGTTAGATATTTCGTATATTTTATTCACAAAAAAATTAAGTCAATTCAATAACTATAACTTATTCAATTTATTACATTTGTCATCAAAAAAATATATAATTTATTTTTAAAAAATAATTATCGTCCTTTTTTTTTTTTTTGTAAAACACACTATAAATTTAATAAGTTATCGTTATCGAATCGATCTAACTTTTTGTGTTGATGAAATACACAAAATACCTAATAGAATGAATGGTTTAAATTATTGAAACAGAATCTATGGTGGAACCCACAAGCCAAACATTATCCTCCAATCTAAAATTTAGATCGGAAGGGAATCTGCCTCCTTTCTTAAAAGTAGGGGTGGGCGCGGGTCGGTTGCGGCCACAAAACCTCCAATCCGCCATCCGTTCGCCAGATTGGCGGATTGAAGAAAATCAATCCACATCCGTCCGCCAATCCGGCGGATGCGGATTGAGCGGATTGACGGTTTGGCGGATGGATACGAATCGGTTTGGCGGTTTAAAATTTTATAAATTTTCAACATAATTCAACTTGTGCACTTCCTTAAAAAAAAAAAAAATATTACAGTCAATGACTTAAAAAAGTATTACAATTACTGCATGCCTCATCCAAAGAAAAAAAGTTTGAAATTTTAGAATATCACAATCACTACATGCCTCATTCACATATTACAATCACAGCATGCTTCATCCACATAGAGTATTACAATCTGTGGTTCTTAAAATATAAAAACAATTTAAACCACCAAAACCATGAACAAAGCAGTAGTAGGGATTGTATGTCTCTGTATTGTTACATCTATATATATTTTTGAAAACAAAACCAACCAGCATATATATCATATTTTCTATTTATTATTTTTAGAATTAGATTTAAAAAAAAAAAATATAGATAAAATACGTTTATTTTTTTCAATTCAAAAAATATATTCAAGTTGAAAACTTTTTTTCAACAGAATATTTAAACTCTTTTTCAATTGAAAACACAAACAGAATATTTAAACAAATTGAAAACACAAAGTCTTATAAATTACTAGGGGTGCTCGCGGTTTGGCGGTTCGGTTGCGGCCAAAAGAACCTTAAATCCGTCATCCGTCCGCCAAATTGGCGGATTGGAGAAAATCAATCCGCAACTGTCCGCCCGTAATCACGCATCCGTCCAAAATGCGGCGAATCGATTTGGTTCGGTCGGTTTTGACAGATCGGTATATCCGCTGCCCACCCCTACTTAAAAGCCTAACAAAGTTTTGTTATTTTTCTAACCAATAAATATAGAATTGGAACACCCCATGAATTTACCCTAAGACCACCCATTAATCTTCCCTCTTATAGGTTTGTAAGAGTTTATCACTGTCAAAAGAGTGAACAAGTAAACATTTCTTTGAGGATAAATAAACTGACCTCCTATAAAAGTTGGGAGAAAATATAAATAATTTTATAATTTTGATATAATTATATCGATCTCCTTTTTAAAGTTGGGAAAAAAATATAAACAATCTCGTAATTTTGATATAATTATATTGATTTCCATTTTAATATTGTTAAATGGATTGAAACTAATGTTTTGAGTATGGTTTCAAGCCAGATCTAGAAAAATAGGTGGTAGTTCGAATTTTGTGGCCCGATTTTGGGTCGAATTTTTTTTTTTTTTTTTTCTGGCATTTGAATACAGAGAGAGAGAGAAAAGAGAGAGAGAAAGAGAAAAGAGGAAGAAAAGAAGAGGAAGAGAGAAGGAGGACGACGGCGGAGGACGAGGACGGCAGCGGAAGACGAGGACGACGGCGGGCTCGTGCTGGTTCTGCCGACGACGGAGGACGACGGCGGGTGCTAGTTCTGCCGACGACAGGCTCGTGCTGGTTCTGCCGACGACCGCCGCCCCTCCGCCGCTCCTCCGCCACTGGTTGATGCCTCCTCCTGTCCAGTTCGTCCCTTCCCTTCTTCTTCTTCTTCTCCCTTCTCTTCTTCTTCTTCTTCTTCTTCTTCTTCTTCTTCTTCCCTCTTCTTCTTCACTGATTAAACACAGGAAAAAGAAAGAAAAAAAAAAAAAAAAATATCGACGCCAAAACGACGTCGTTTTGGCATCGAGCCAAATTCGACCCACGAATTTCGAGCTACCAACTGGGGTTGCCAAATCTAACCATAATATATTTGCTTATTATTTTATTTTATATTTGTATATATGAAAATAAAAATATAAAAGTTACCCAAGATTTTAACACTAAACTTTTAATTGTCAAATTGAAAAACTCTAATTATTGTTAATTTGTTCACAAATATTATAAAAATATATAATATACATCACAAAAATACATAACAGGTATATGTGGTACACATATTTTTGAAGAGTGTATACCATAAAATTTTTCTCTCTAGAAAATGTTTGGGATGATCTAAATAAGTATATTTTTTAATTTTTACGAAAAGATGTGCGACAAAAGTATAGAGGTTGTGCGACTCAAAAAATGTAAAAAGATTAAAAATAAAAAATAATAAAAAAAGTGTACTAAAATAGGGGATGCCAAATAGTAGTAGATTTGTAAAAGCATATAACCAAATCAAATGAATTTTTATGATTTAATTCTAATCCGATTTTATAAGTTTATAATTTAATTGCCATTCTTATTTTTTTGAAACTTGATTCGACAACTATAAACACTATAAATAAGTTATGGGTAAATTATATTGATACCTCCTGAAATTTCTGTTTAATAGTGATCCCCTTCACATTTAAAAAATTATACTTACTCCATATCAAAATAAAATGACATATTTGTTCATTAACCTTTATACATAGAAAATAATAAAATCATACAAATATTTTGTTCATGTCATTTTAAGGAAAATGACAATCATCTTCTTTGATTTAACTCACACAAAAAATTGAGTTTTTTTTTATTTTTCGTTTTTTTTACTGAGTTTTTTTAATATTTTAAGCAAATTTTTATTTTTATTTTTTAGATACACCTAATCTAGATATACTTAAGAAGTATAATATTTTATGATTTTTTTTTTAAATTCATCAAATATAAAAATATATATATACAAAAATTCAATACATTATCTTAATTTGTTATATTCAATGGATTTTTTTTTTTTTTTTTTTTAAAGTTTTGTACAAATTTTATACTTTTTAATATATCTAGATTAAATTAATCTAATCTAGATATAATAGAGAAAATTAAAAAAAAAATTATATTCATATATAAAAATTTATACAAAAAATATTATAAAAATGTTGTGATTAGTGATATTGTTGTAAATATAAATTATGTTTATGAGTGTTTTGTTTTAAAGTTAAAGATCACTATTAAGTTATATCATTATGTTTGAAAATTCTATATAAAATTTATGTTTGTATATCATCACTCAATAAAAATATGTCCAGATAGTATTTAATGATGAAAAGTTGTAAAATGTAATCATGATGATAGGAAGAAAAAATTGTAGGAAAAATGGCAAGATGGTCATTTAAAAAATTTTAGGGCATGGCATCAACAATTCATAGGCCAATTTGTAATGAGATTACAAATCTCAAACGGGGAAATGTAATTTTTCAAATGTAAGGAGAGATCTGTATTAAACAGAAACCCCAGGGGGTGTCATTGTTATCTATCCATAAGTTATTTATTGACTTATTCAAATCACGTTATCTCTCTAATTTTTACACACCATTGTCAAAATAAACCAAAAAAATAAAAAAAAAAACTTATAAACCATACTCAAAACAACATTTACTCTAAAATCCAATCAATTTGATCACATTCGGATTTGGGATTCATCATCTTAGAGCATCTCCAATGGCAAATGCTATAATAGCATTGCCATTGCAATAATTTGGCAATAAATACTAAAAAATTGCCAAATTATAGCAATGGTGCTCCAATGGTCAGATGTCATTTTGACAAATCTCAACCAACCTTTTCTCTAATTTTGTAGGTGTTGTTTGAATATATATTTTTTAGAGATTTTTTTATTGTTTATTTTTTGAAGAAAATTTTATTTTTACCCTTATACTTTGCCTCGATTTGCAATTATACCTCCTGTAGACACCCCATTTTTTACCGTCCTCAAGACTTGGACGTCATCACTTGTGCATTTGATGATTATGGTTGTATGTGTTCGTTTTGAGTGCCCGAAATCCTCGGCGGAACGCCCTATCTTTGAACCTTTAGACCTTGTCCTTTCTGTGCCTTGTTTTGGATCAAAACTTGGTGCCTGGAACTTGTGGTGACCTGTCGGCCACAACCAGAGGCTGTCGGTCATGGCCCTTGGTTGTTGGCCATTGGTGTGGCTGGTTGGCCACCAGTGGTGGCCGGTCGGCTACCAGTGGTGATCGACGGCCACCAGTCTCTTTTTCCAGATATTTGTTGACAACTGTGCTAGCTATTAGCACATTGAGCTGCATCTCCCTACACATGTATGGTAGGATGTTTCTAAGCTCAAGACTTATTTTTCTATATATAGGGAGGGTTCCTTCCCCATTTTTAGGGGTTAGAAAATTTAGAGCAAAAATCTCTCTCTCTCTCTAGATTTCTCACTCGCTCTCTCTCTCTCTCTCTCTCTCTCTCTCTCTCTCTCATAATTTTGTACCTAATTGCTTGTATTCACTACACTTTTGCATACACATCCTAAATCAAATCCTCTTACCTTTGAGCTGAGGTTACTTGGGGTCTTCTTGGAGCTCTTGAATGTGATTTTAGCTTGGTTTTGTGCCTAGAATTACCCTTTGCTTCAAGAGGTAGTTTACTTGCCTTGTTTACTTTGTTTTGCAAGCTTATTTTACCATCTTTTCTTACCATTTTGGGGCTGGTTTTGAACTGAGAAAAACTCTGTTTTTGTGGCCTAAAAGTGCTAGTTTGAGCCCTTTTTTAGTTAAGGAGTGGTTCACCCTTCTTGCTTATTAGTTTGTAAAGCTTTTGTGCCTTTATTCATCACTTTCAAATCAAATTTTTGGGGCCTTTTAACCACTGAATTTCAAAGGTTTTTCAGTGGCAAAAAACTTATTTTGAGGTCCAAATTTGGAGGGGTTAGCCTCCCCCCCCCTTGTGTCTTGTTTGCATGCCTAGTTAGCTTCACATATTAGCATGTTTTTCTAGCTTAACTTATCTCAAGTCCAGCATGTTTTAGCCTCTGAAATAACCTGTTTTAGCTCTCTTTTGGGCTGGTTAGTTCGTTTGAGTCTTGTTTTGCATAGTTGTAGTGTAACCCCTTTCACTAGCTTAGTGTTTTAAGGCTTTAACAATCATTGGTATGAGTTGATTGCATGATTTAGTGCTTTTTCTACTTCATTTCAGCACTTATAATCTCTGCAATCTCCCTCATTTCTCCACCTTTTGGTTTTTCTTTGAAAGTGGTTTCAAACCACTTGTTTGCCTAAGTGTGAAATGGAGGTGCTACACCTAATGATTTAATCCCTTAGGAGGTTCATTACCAACAATGTAATGCCTCTTGCATGCCCAAAGCAACTAGTGGTTTGAGCCCTCTTTCTATTAGAGGACACTCACCAATGGACTTAATGGATTAATGAATGATTTGGTAATTAAAATGAGTAAAAAAAATTGACAAGTAAAAGAGGCAAGATAAGCATCTCTTAGTGTTGCATTGCATGTGTTCAAATCGGATGTTAATTTGAACGTAAGAAAAATGGAACATTTCATACTCAAAGTGATGAAATGTACCACTTTCCTTGGTCTCCATCGCCCTTGATCATGCACGATAGGGTGATGGTCATTTGAGTCTTGTTCTTGCATTTATTAAGCTTGCACAATTGGTTTCACAAGCCATCATGCAATGAAATTGCTTGATTGATGGTTTGTGAACCCAAATTTTGTCTCTCCTTTGATTTCCCCATGAAAATGAGAGGCAAAGTGTGCAAACAACCCTTAAGAATACACTATTTTGCTCTGTTTTGCTCTCTGTTGCAGCAAGGAAGTTCAGGATAGTAGTGGCCGACAGCCACCACCAATAGCCGACCGGCCCCTTGTCGGCCATCAATGAAATTTGCACAGTGTATTGGTAAGGTGGAGCAGAGGTGTTTCGGAAGTGGACAGCTTTGTTGGTGTTCATATGTGCAAACAGAGGCTTTCAGCAGCAAGGTAGTGGCTTTTCGGGTTAAAAATCAAGCATGCATGCATCCCTCGCTTCCCGGGATTAGCTAAGTAGTTTAATTATCAATAGATCAAATATGTGTTGTAATTGATTAGTTGTAACTAATTAAGAGTTGTAAATAATTAGTTAGTTTAACTAGTTATTTAATTTCGTTTTGTAAATAGTTAACTAGTTAGTTAGTTAATTAGTTTCGAGTTTTGTATTAGTTAGCTTAATTAGCGTAGCTAGTTGGTTAGCTTTTATTCATTTGGACCCTCCTTCGCGAGGGCGTAATGTTGCAATAAGTGTACGTGCGTGTGTGTATGTTTTTCCAACCCTGCGTCTTTCTCCCTTTTATTTAACCGCTTTTGATGGTTAGATTAGGGTCATGTTTTAATTAGCATATCGCATGCTTGCATCCATTCATCCTGTCTTGCATGCACCGAGGCTCGGCGCATCATTCAAACTGTATCGTCATGTCAATAATTCTTTGAATACGTGTTTAATCGCATGTTGTTCAAATTGATCCATATGCCATATTAGTAGCCAAGCCTATTAAACTGCATACTGCGTGTGTTGCATTAGACATCTTGTATAGTTAGGAATCATGCATTATTTTCTAACTCATATCTTCTTAGCTTGGAGTACTAGGTGAGTTTTTATACTTTAGCATACTTGCATGAATGTGAATGTTGCCATGATTAGTATTCTCACCATGAGGCTATATGCTTAAATGCTAAACTGCTTGAATGCCTGTGGATGAAGGCTTATTGTTTGAATTGGAAAGATTCAACAAATGTGCGTTTTAAGCCCACTATGTTTGGTGGCAAATCCGCAAACTTTAAGCCCACTTGAGGTGGCAAATTCAAACCATTTTCGCAAACAAACATGAGTTGAATTGTTCCAAATTAAGCAAACTAGTCTATACTTGCTTGTGCGCGTCACATAGTAAAGCTAATTTAATAACCAGAATAAGAGCACATAATGTTTATAAAAGATCATATCATGATTAGTAGAGGCCGATCTTTGATCGGGCAAACGGGGGTGCTCAATTCATGACCTTTCCCTCTCGTACCTAAGTTCCTAAGCCAAAGCAACTTTGGTGATGACGCCTTTGGCACAAGCCATGGGTTTCCTAAATTTTCCCAAAATAAAATATTTAGGTAGCGACTCTGTATCTGGCAAAACAGCCCAATTTTGGCACTTTTTGATTCAAAATCAATTTTCCAAAACGATTTGCCGGATTTGGACTCTTTGGTGATTATCAGTTTTACATTGCACTTGTGAGATTAAATTCAGAACCACGGGGGTCCAAACTGTAGGGCTTTCTTTTAAACCTTCAGAAAGGGGGCGCGAAAAAGCCGAGCTACAATTTCTGGCGAATCTGCTGGGGGTTTAGAGAACTTGACTTGAACTCATGATATGTTATTTTATTTACACTTATGTGTTTCTTTGCATTTGCATTTGCATTTGCATCGGTGCGCCTAAGTCACAGTGTTTGCCATCTGCTATTCCTGAACAATTTGTCGGAGGCTCGCTTGGAAAAGCATGCCAAAAGGCTCACCGGTTGCGGGCTCTGCCACGATGGGAACACAACCCTTGGATCTAGACTACCGTTGTACCGTTTGATCCTTCTTTCACTTTTTGGTGTTAGGTGTGAGAGGTATATTAGGTAGTCTTGCCGAGGTACCCTTTTTGACCAATCGGCTTAGTTGCATATTGGAAACCATAGAGACTGTTCCAAACTAGGGCAGGTTGCTTACCCGAATGCAGGAATTGTGTGAAGCCACTTGTTGTGCATAGTGAAACCCTAGCTCCTGACGAAACTAGAACAGGGTAACCTTATCCCACCATAGGGGTGTTTTGGCTCTCACTTGCTTGATATGTGCTTTTAGAGTGAAACTCTGCGGAATGTATGTATCAGTTGCAAGTCTGGGTATCAGTTTTTGGGAGACAGAATTCAGTTTTGAGCATGGTTCTACAGCTTTGATTACATCAGTGTACTTATTAGAATCTGAGCAGAGGGGCTGTGTGGTTTCTGATTTTTGTTTTCTTTTTGCTTTATTTCTTTTTTTGCAAGGTAGTTTTTTATCATTGCTTTAGACGATTCTGTTACCCCCCAAGCACTCTGGACCCAAGTAAAAAGGATTTGTAAATCCGGGGATCTTGTCAGGAGACAACCAATGTTTGTTTCACTCCCACCGGTTACCAGACGAAGGAGGATCAGGCAGAATTCACCAATCCAACAGTCACATTTCACTTCACCTACGCCCAGTCAGGCCCAGTCTTCTACTCCAGAAAGAAAGTATTCACTAATTCTAATAGCTTAACATCCTCCAGTCATCATGGAAGATATACTTCGTCAGCTCTAGCAAACTATTGAGACCATGCAACTAGATGATGCCCGCCAAACTGAGACCACAGCCTGCCAAGCCGAAGTTGTAACTCGCCAAACAGAAGTGATAGAAAGGCTTCAGCAACAGCAGCCACAACCGGCAGTAGCCTCTGCATCCCATGAACCCCCAGCGGGAATTTCGGCACCCGGGGTCACAGTCAATGTCCAAGAGAATATGGGCATTCCGGCAAATCCAATCCCACCTCAAACCTCCAAGGCCCCAATTTACCAAATGGAGGCGCCGTTTGAATTCGAAGTTGACCCCACTGCATTGAAGGTCAACAAGCTAGAAAAGCCCTTCAGACAGGCGCAGAGCGTGAATTCAATCCCTGATATTGAGGATGAATACACAGATTCTGCAGTAGCTCTGCCGAACAGATTCAAGATGTCGCACATAGACCGGTTTGACAGCTCCGGAGATCCCATGGTCCATCTACGGCTATTCTCTGATATCCTACGACCAATGGGTCTTACTAGATTGCAGAAGTTGTCGCTTTTTGGCCGGACCCTGTTGGGTATAGGGGTTATTTGGTATGCCAAGCTTGAAGACTCTGTGAAGAGAAATTGGGAGGAAATGGCTAAGGCCTTCATAGCGCAATACTCTTACAATACTTAGATCGAGGTCACTACTCGTGATCTCGAAGCAACTCACCAGGAGTCGAAGGAGGGCTTCTCAGATTTTGTGACCCGATAGAGGGCTAAGGCCTCTATGATGACTATCTGGCCGTCTAAAAAGGACCAAATCAGAATGGTGGTCCGTAACTTGCAAGGGAGATTATTATAGAAAATGATAGTCTTGCCTTTGTTTACATTTGCTGAGCTCCATAAAATAGGAGTTCAAATTGACGATGCGATGAAGCAAGGACTGATAGACCATGAGAAGGATCAACTCAAAAGGCCCTTTACACGCAGCTCCAATGCAGCCACGACTGGTGGCACCTCTGCACGGCCTTTGGATGTGAGCATGGTCAATACCACACCCAAAACTGCCACCCCTTTTGCCGGTACATCCAATACAACCTCACAAACCTCGAGCCATCAAGCCCGAAACCAAAGGGTCTTCAACCCGCTCTACATGACTTTGTCCAAAGCCTTAGGGCTCCTAATAAGAAAGGCGCATCTTAAGCCGTTTAAACAACGCCCACTACCCGATCCTCTCCCTCTGAAATACAACCCGACTAAATACTGTGTTTTTCACCAACAGCATGGTCATGATACTGATCAGTGCTTCAAACTGCTTCATGAGATTCAAGATCTCATTGACAATAAAGTGATAACACCTCCCAAAAAAACCTAATGTCACTACAAATCCTCTTCCACTACATAATCAAGTCCCTCCACCCTAGCATATAAACCTCATCCATACACTGGCCGTCCCTTATGACCCCAGTATATACATCACCCCTTCCCACCTACCTAAGTAGGTGTTGTTCATCCCTGAGAGCACAAACTTGTGCATGATGAGCGCGTCTTCAATCTAACCCGAACCCATGGTGGTGACAGTAGAAGATAAAGAGAGGTCAACCTTGGTGGAGAATATCAGTCCGTTGCCCGAGGGCTTTGAGGACTTATCTGAAGGGACATACAACCCGAGCTGCTATGTTGTGCCAATCAATCAAGCTAAGCCGGAAGTGGTGTTGCTGACTAGAATAGGGGTCAGTTTAGTTCGAGAAGATGAACCAAGTCAGGGATTAGATGATCTAGCCGACTTGGAGGAGGACATAAACAATTTGCAATTCTTTGATGAGTAAGATCAGGGGGACGTGCACATTGATTGGTTTGATCTAAATGGGTCGATAGACAATTCTGGTTGGCTAAGTGATGAATCCGATATAGATAAGGGAACTGAATTGAAGCTGGAAGAACAGAAAGCGGGAACCACTGCAATGGCCGGAATGGCCAATAGGAAGGGTAAACTGCCAAAAAACACTGGTGAAGAACAATTGGCTTAGGAACTGAGCATTGTTAGTACTGTACATACAGAGCAAAAAGCCGCACTGGAGCGGTTTGGGCAAGAATGAGTGGAAGTGATCAGAAAGCTGGAATAGCTCAACGCCCCGTGAGGAATGTTTCTGCTGAGAGAACACTTAGACCGGAACCAGACAATTGCTTATCGGTTGCCGGAGGTATGTGGTGGGAAGATGATGATCTGCATCTTGTCCACACTGATGAGGATTGGGGTGAAAGCCTTCCTGACAATACCTAGTATGTGGAAGAAGTCGACCACATGACAAGAAGTGGCCGATATTTCAAACCACAGCATCTGGACCAACTTGAAGCCTCCGAAAAGGACAAAGAGGTAGAGAAACAAAAGGAAAAGCAATTAGAGGAAGAGGTTGTGCTGAAACAGTTGAAGAAGATTCAAGCTGACATATCTATCTGAAGGCTGCTTATGGCTTCGCGAGTGTACAGACAGGCTGTATTGACAACGATGGATAAAGCGAAGTTGTCCATCGACACCACCCCGAAACAACTGGTGGGATTAGTCTTCCCGGGAGGCACTGCGCCAACTTTGATCTTTTCAGATAAGGAACTGCCACCGGAAGGCTCTGCATACAACAAGTCTCTATACATATCCGTAGAGTGCCGAGAGAAGTGGATACCAGTGGTATTGGTCGACACTGGGTCAGCAATCAACGTCTGTCTTTGTCGTATAGCTTATGCTATTGGTCTGAAACCGGCCGATTTTGTGCCTATAGCCCAGGTGATCTGGGCGTATGACAATACAAGCAAAGAGGTGATGGGGACAGTGCAAAATTAGAGTACAAGTTGGCCCAGCTCAACAGGACATTGAGTTCCATGTCTTGGATGTTCCGGCCACTTTTAACTTACTACTTAGGCGACCCTGGCTACACCAAGTGAAAGTTGTCTCTTCCACCCTCCACCAAATATTGAAGTACCCCCATGAGAAAGGGGTAGCTATAGTCTTCGGGAATTCGTCTATACGTCCTCCACCAGAGGTCACTACGCCCGTGTGGAGATTGTGCATGGCGAAGAGCATGTCTTCCTTTCGGGGTTTACCTTGGCTGAGGCCCGGGTAGTGCAGAATATCCTGGCTATTGATGAGGGCTTGTGTGTCAGCGCCCAATTTGTGTACTTCATAAACAAACTCCAACACATACCAGGAATGGGATTAGGAAGAAGCAACCGGAAAGGCGTCGCTGCATTGGCCGACATACTGCATAACGCTCATGCCTTTGATCTTGGCTATACATCTACCAAAGAAGACTGGGTGAGGAAAGGGAAAGAAATGCCCGGAAGAGCCAGAGCTAAGCAGACTAGAAAGCGCTACGAGCTTGTGCACCGACCAATTCAGGGAACCCTTAATGGCTATTTTGTTCGAAAGGGTGAAAACTTCCCATTCTGTGGTTTTCCCGAACCCTGGTTCAACTCTGAAATGTAGTGGGTTCTCGACTTTGAGATTTTCTTTGACTTATAGCTGCAAGAGAGTGAAACAGAGGAACAAACTGAACTGACCGCTGAGGCTGCAAAGAGCACATAAAGTGATTCCGACAACAACGAGCTTCAAATGGGAACAACACTGGTATAACTCATTTCGGATCCTCAAATCAACTCAGAGAGCATGGGGGATAACTTGACCGTTTCCATAATCGGAGACCAACCGGGTGTGAATCCTTTCTAGTGGTATCTTGGATGCATCTGACGCACCGTCCATCGCTTGGCAGCTGGAGGAGGGCTACCTGTCTAGCAGTTCTGAGTCAGGTAGTAAACCAGAATCTAATTCCACAGAGTCTGTGGAGTCAAAATCAAATTCCGATTCTTCTGAGTCTAGGTCCGGTATTCTTGGGGTTGACAACCCAGATGCTGAGGTTTTGTCCAGGTCGTCTTTTTCCTTTTCCTTTGAGTCAGTTGTAACCGAGGAACTGGATGAGCTAGATCTTTTGAATAAGAATGCTGCTACAGATTCTGAGTACTTCTCTATGCCTCTTGTTTATTGTATTGATCATGATTTTCAAAATTTTGATGAAAACGATGAGGAAGGAATTCCTCTGGTTTTGAAACATTTGATTAATCAAGAGGATGAGAGGTTTGTAAAACCCTTTATTGATAAAATCATTCCAATTAATGTGGGTACTAAGAAGGATCCGCATCTGGTCTAGATCGGGTCCACGTTGTCTTCGGAGGAGCGCAAGCGCTTAGTCAATTTATTAAAAGATTTCAAAGATATTTTCGCGTGGTCCTACGAGGACGTGCCTGGAATCGATCCTGAGATTGTACAACATCGGATCCTTTTTGATCCCGAGGCCCAACCCATCAAACAGAAGCTGCGGAGGATATGCCCGGATTGGGCTTTAAAGATTAAGGAAGAGGTCACCATGCAGATAGACACAGGGTTTTTGCTAGTATTTGAGTATCCAACTTGGTTGGCCAACATTGTTCCAGTGCCAAAGAAAGATGGCAGAATTTGGGTGTGTGTGGATTTCAGAGATCTGAATAAGGCCAGTCCGAAGGACGACTTTCCTCTGTCGCACATCAATGAACTGGTGGACTTCACCATAGGCCATGCGTTGCTCTCCTTCATGGATGGATTTTCCAGATATAACCAGATTCTAATGGCACTCGAGGACATAGAGAAAACTGCATTCACTACGCCGTAGGGAACCTACTGCTATAGGGTAATGCCTTTTAGGCTGAAGAATGCTAGGGCCACCTATCAACGAGCTGCAACCACGATTCTGCATGATATGATCCACAAAGAGGTCGAGGTGTATGTGGACGACATGATTGTCAAGTCCAAGGAAAGAGAGGGCCACTACACCGCCTTGAAGAACTTCTTTCAACAGATCAGAGAATACAGATTGAGGTTGAATCCACAGAAGTGTACTTTTTGCGTAACGGCAGGGAAAATGCTAGGTTTCTTGATTACACAAAGGGGCATCGAGGTAGATCTTTCCAAAATCAAGGTTATTCTAGAAATGCCACCACCAAGGACTGAAAATGAGATGCGAGGCTTTCTGGGTAAAGTGCAATTCATAAGATGGTTTATTTCTAAATTAACCTTAACTTGTGAACCACTATTTGGTCTCCTAAAGAAAGGAAAGAAATTCCGATGGGATGACCGATGTCAATTCGCTTTCAAGCAGATCAAGCAATACCTTCAAAATCCACCTGTGTTGTCGCCGTCAGAGCCGGAGAAGCCGTTGATTCTATATCTGTCAGTAATGGACACAACGATGGGATGCATGCTTGCTCAAGAATTTGAGGATAGGGTGGAGAGAGCCATCTATTACCTGAGCAAGAAATGCTGGATTACGAGACCCGCTATACTCCGTTGGAGAAAACTTGCTTAGCCTTGGTATGGGCTACCAGGAAGTTGAGGCACTACCTGTTAGCTCACTCCGTAATTCTGGTTTCGAGATTAGATCCCATCAAATATCTCTTTGAGAAACCAGCGCTTACGGGTAGGCTAGCTCATTGGTTGCTTCTCATCTCTGAATTTGATTTGAAGTTTATTACTCGCAAGTCTGTCAAGGGGAGAGCGGTAGCAGAGTTCCTGGCAAATCACCCAGTGGAAGGGGATGAAGCGATAAAATACCTGTTCCCAGATGAAGCTATTCTACAAGTCGAGGAAGAGATTTGGATAATGTACTTTGACGAAACGTCTAATCAGTACGGTTATGGGATAGGGGTGTTACTGATAGCACTCGAAAATTTCCATATATCCTTAGCCCTCAAACTCCGGTTCGAGATATCTAACAACGAAGCAGAATACGAGGCGTGTATCGCTGGTTTGGAAGTTGCCCTACAACTAGGGGCAAAATGGTTGGACGTCATTGGGGACTCGAACCTGGTTGTCTCTCAAGCAAAAGGAGACTGGAGGGTTAAAGAAGAAAAGATGAAGATCTATCACCAGACCTTGGACATTCTGATTCCTAGGTTTGAGAAGCTAACCTTCACGCATTTACTAAGAGAGAACAACAGGTTTGCTGACGCCTTATCAACTCTATCTTCCATGATAGACATCCCGTTTGGAGTCCGGATGCGTCCAATCATTATTGAGCAGAGATATACGCCGGCCTACGAGTCTATCGCCGCAATAGATGAAGTTCAAGATCAAAACCCTTGGTACTACGATATCTGGAACTTCTTGGAAAATGAGGTTTATCCACCAGGGGCAAATGCCAAAGATAAAAGGGCAATCTGGCAGATGACCGTTCAATTTATCATCTGCGAAGGTAAACTGTACAAGAGGGGTGATCTGAGAATGCACAAGCTGTGTGTTGACGCAGAAGAGTCAAAGCACCTAATGGAGGCCATCCATGGGGGAGAATGTGGAGCGCACATGAACGGAGTAATGTTAGCCTGGAAGATTCTCAGGCAAGGTTACTACTGGTCTACCATGGAGGAAGAATGTATTGGTTTTGTCCGGCGACGCCACAAATGCCAAATTCATGCCAATCGCATGAATATCCCACCATCGAAGCTGTACAACATGACTTCACCATGGTCTTTCTCAGTCTGGGGAATCGACGTCATTGGGGCAGTTACATCGAAAGGGTCAAATTGGCATGAATACATTATGGTGGAAATTGATTACTTCACAAAGTGGGTGGAAGCTCAGTTTTATGTAGTGTTGAAAACATCATTTGCCGATACGGAGTCCCGAACGAGATCGTTTCAGATAATGGCTCCCGTTTCAAGAAAGAAGTGATCAACTTGTTGGAGAAATACAACGTGGCTTTTCATAAGTCATCTGCATACTGGCCACAAACCAACGAAGCTGTTGAGGCTGCCAAAAAGAACATCAAGCACATTTTGCAAAAAATGGTTGAGACTTACAGGGACTGGCCAGACAAGTTACCATTTGCACTCTGGGACTATAGAACTTCAATTCGGACGTCTACGGGAGCAACTCCGTACTCTCTAGTTTATGGGATGGAGGATGTTCTGCTAATTAAAATAGAAGTTCCGTCGCTGTGAGTTATAACCGAGTGTCAGATAGCAGAGGCGGATTGGCAACAGAGCAGGTTCGAAGAATTGATGCTGTTCGATGAGAGACTGAAAGCACTATACCATGTTTAGGGTTATCAACGTAGGATCGCCAGGGCTTTTAACAAAAAAGTTAAGTCCCAAAATCTCAAAGAGGGGGATTTGGTGCTAAAGGACAACCGAGCTCCCATTCATGACCCTAAGGGCAAGTTCAGACCCAATTGGGCTGGTCCTTACATTATCAAAATTATTTGTTCAGGTGGAGCGGTTATTCTTATTGACCTGGATGGCCTAGAATTTTCCCAACCAATCAACATGGACAAGTTGAAGAAATATTACCCTTGAGAGGCTCATTAAGCCGAAAACCCGGAAGGGCGACCTAGGCAAAAGTTAGAGCATAAGAAAATTGGAAATAAAGAAAAACTGAGCTTGCAAGGTTAAAAACCCTAAAGGGCGACCTTGGCAAAAGTTAGAGCACAAAAGAAGAGCGTTAATACTTGAGTGAACCCGAACCGAACTACATAAGGCATGATTCCCATCTTCAGGATACGTAGGCAACTTCATTCTGAAGTTCGGCCGTAAACACCTCCCACTCAACTGTCCTGTCCATGTATTGATCAGGTCATCTTTGTCTATTCTTTATCTGAATGTTCGGTTATGATCGCCCTGAGAACTGGTTACAGTGCTGAGCAATGCTATTCAGACAAGGGGCAATTTGTTGTCTTCAGATCCGGGGTTGTACATCTCAAGGATTGATTCTGTGTGTGTCAAGTTGTGATCCTTATCAAAAATGATTTTGGAAAGTTTTGATAAAAGTTGATTTTTGCTCAATTAATCATTTTACAACTTAGACCATTTTTGGACCAACAGGAAAATTTTCAATGCCCACAACTTCAATTTCATTGATTTCAATACAAAGTTCTCCAACTCTCGATACAAATCAAAATTGCTTTTATTACATTCAAAAAGAAAACTTGAAAAGTAAGATCAAAGCAAATAAACTCAGGGCATAGATGAGTCATGTGTTCATGTGTCCCCTTTTTATGCTTGTGGAAGCTTCTGATGCTAAAGTGGGCTCGAATTGCGCCTCATCTTCAAGCCAGGTCAGGCACTCGCCAGAAAGTACGCAGTTGAAACTAGGGGCAGGAGCCAGAAGTTCTCTCGTCCTCCACGCAATGGGATATCTAGCCAATTGTGAACCTCGAATTGGGAATGAAGATAGGTACTCTACTCCCTCTTCTGGGCAAGTCTGGTCATGTCCAAACTGACGCCTGAACCAGAACGGAAAGTAGAATACACAGTGTGTCAGGCCAATCAGTTGAATGTCAGGTTGTCGAGCCATGCTGTAGCTCATCTCGGGAGATCAAACCAGGGACAATGCCAAGCAATGTCAGTAGCAGACCTGTTGCACATCTAATGGCACCACCACCCTTCGTTCGAGAAATCAACTAGCTATTGGTGAAAAAAGTATGCTCGGGCTGAGTATACAGGGCAAGAGTCTATTACCTTTAGCTTGTCCATAAGCCATATCTAGGGAGGGATGAAAGAAAAGAGAGATTAAAGAGTAGAGAGATTTGCGCTGAGAGAAAAGTGAGAAACAGAGCATGAATGCCGAGAGATGTGAAAAACACATATTAGAAAGGATGGGAAACATTACCTGCAGAAGTAGTGGACTCCCCGCAAATTTGTTTGTCTCTCGTAGATGGAAGGCATCCAAACCCATCAAAGTCTCAGCCAATGTCAAACCAATATAACTCTTGCCCTCTTTCAGGCCTTAGGCCACTTCAACTAGCTGAATGCTAGACCCTCCGAAACTGGGGGCAAGAAGGAAATGAGCTAACATGCACAAACAAAGGGCATGTTGTCAAAAACCCCGCCAAAGAAGGTCGCCTCGGTCGCCGGCTTCAGAAAATCGATGAATTAGAGTAAGGATGTCCAGCTCTCCGTTGTGAACAAAGGATCAGGCCTCGTGTAGAGTAAGCCCGCACATCCTTCCCAAAGCTTGGATGAGACCAAAACAAGGCTGAGGCAAGATTTCTTCATCATGCCGAGACTCCATTAGCACTTGAAGTTCTTCGATTGTCGGGCATATCTCTTGTCCCCTGAAGTCAAAGACGTGTGTAATCAGGTTCCAACACCTAGCTGCGGCATGTAGGAACGGAAAACAAAGTGGAGAATGACTCAGTGGGAATAGTGCATTTATGCCGAAATCCCAAAAATTCAGCTTTTCCGAGCCATCTAAAGTTGCAATCCAATTCGAGAGTTTTTTGGCCAAGAATGGCTTCATTTGTGAAGAATTTGCAGCTGAAATGAAGAAAATACGAGGTCCAAACCTTTTGTAGAAGATAAGGCAGTGAGTGAAAGTTAGGTGTCAACATTCTAGAGGTTCCTCACATTAATGGCCGACCGGCCACTGGTGATGGCCGACTGGCCACCACTGGTGGCCGAAATCCTCTATCCATGGCCGACCCATGGCCGACGGCTGTTTTGCCTATTCTCTTGTTCACCTGTGTGCTGAGAATGCTGAAGACATGTGTTTTGTTTTTGTTCTTTATGTCTTGTAAGGTCTTGTTTTGAGCCCTTTTAACTTTAGCAAGTTTGTCGAGTTGCATTTGAGTTGTTTTGTTTTGTTTATCGAGTTGTTTTGTTCATCGAGTTGTTTATCGAGTCGTTTTGTTGTATATCGAATTGTTTTGTTGTTTATCGAGTTGTTGTTATTTTGATTATCGAGTTGTATTACTTTGATTATTTCAGTTGTTAGTCGGTTCGTTACCTGATTCAGACTGTTGTGACAATACAAGTATTTGGTTTTCAATATCAAATTCAATCTCATTTTCATGCAATACGGTGCTCATGATGCAAAATACAACACTTTTTAAAAAATACACTGGTTTTCATTCCGATCATAGTTGTGTTTACAAAAGTGCAGTACAAGTTTTTTTTTTTATTTTTAAAAGCAAATAAAACTCATCTGAAGCTGTATAATGTACTAATGCTACTAACAAAAAGAAGCTAAGCAAAAACTACAGAAAATCAGCACTGGTCACCTCAGGCTCGAGAAGCCCTCTTCGTCCTCTTCCTCGAAAGAGAGGACTCTACAGTACTGTCTCCATCGGTGCCACTGTCTGAACCAGAATCAGAGTCTGAACCGGAGACGTCTCCACTCTCTACCTCGGAGCCCTCCTCAGCATCAGCACTCCTACTCTCGAAACCCGTGCCAGCGTCATCGTTTCAACTCTCGGATGACTCAGCATGCTGACTTGCTGCCTCCTCGGCCTCGCTAGTCTCAGCCTCATCATCGCTCAAAATGGGCTCTAAAGGGCCACTCTCATCTCAAGTGCCCCTAGCTCTGCCTCAGCTACGTGCCGGAGCCTGTCTCTCTCCTCCCTGCCGTTGGAGGAGGCACCGCTGGTGCTAGTGCTGCAGCTGCTGCCGGTGCTGTCGGTATGGGTGGAACCTGAAAAGGCAGTTGTCATATGTCAGCCATAGTATGCATATCAAATGCAAGTATGATGTGCAGAATGAGCGTATGCAAGAGTCAGATACAGTATATGAATATATATGGAGATGCCGTGTATCAGTGCAGCGTGGGGAAGTTCTTATTTCAATTTCAGCGTGTCAGTAAAATTTGATGACTAAAATGTAAGAAAACTGAAGAAATGACCTGAACGCCGTGGAAGCCAAGCAATGCCTCCCTCCTCAATATCATGCCCTCGAATGAGGCTAATAGCTCCAACAGATCCTCGGTGTATCCTGAGGGTGCCTGTAAATGCATTGGGAATGATCAATGTCTAGAAGGAACAAATATCATAAAGAGATAAGAAAACTAAAAATGTGGTACATACCGGGGGTGCGTCATGAGCTCTAACATATCTATGCCCCGCTGTAGTAGGCTTAATCGGAATTTGATATGCCTCACTAGTATACCGCCAACATGTGAGAGCAGTAGGCAACTCCGGCCAGCCGGTCCTCTGCCTCGGCTGAGAAGCCCCTCTCCCATGGGCCTTGGCTGCCCTGGTCGCTCTAGGCCCCGCCCTCGCAGCAAGAGCTCTCGCCCCCTCACCTCCACGAACACCGGTCAGAGGTGGCATAAGGTGTGTCTGAATGAAGACCGTATAATCGTCCTCGACACGAAAGTATTCTGCCTCCAAGCCCACCATGAACTGGATAACCCCATCAACAGATAGGTTGTCTACTGACCTCATGGACTCTGGCGGTGTCATCGGTATAAACAGAGCAGGCAGACCCAGAAACTGACGCATGACTCTCTCACCTAGGTACCCGACTCGGGAAACCGAACCCTCAAGTAGAATATGGTAGCGCGAGATGCCCAAGGCCACAGTGTACCGGCCTCGAACCCCCGTCGGTATCGTGGCCCATGGCTGCCACGTGATCTGCGAATAGAAGATGAATAGATTATTAGCTGTCATTAGTTGCAAATATGTGAATCAGAATAGATGTAGAGAAAAAATGATGACCGTGTTTTAGGTTACCTCATGGACACCTACGGTGTCAAAGTAATGTCTGAAGAAAGTGAAGGGCTCGCGAGTCCTGAGGCGAAGCTGACCATCGTACACCCGCGAATAGGGGACCGTCAACGAAACCTCCACTGCAGGCTTTGGGACAAGAGTCGGGAAGTATGCATACACCCATAGTTGTGGAGAAAGCGCAGTGATATATGATCAATTCAATTTGAACAGATATAGAAAATGCAAAGCAGAAAGCATACAGTGCATGAACAGATATAGAAAATGCAAAGTAAAAAGTACATGTGTTGAACAGATGTAAAGCAAGAAATGCTGAACAGAAAATGCCAAGTGTAAAGAGGAAACTAAGATGTGTACCTCCTAGGCTCGCCAGTAGCCTCCGATTAAGTATCCATTCCCGCGGGAGGTCGAGCTCATATAGTCGTATAGAGTGGCGAGGTTGGCCCCACCTCAATCATAAAAACTTACTTAGGGAAGGACCACCAGTGCGCTCAACAAGTATAACCCTACGGTGTTCACCTTGTTTGCAAACAGTGTGGTACCGAGGAGGAACATCAGAAAACCCCGAGCATACTGCTATATCTCCTCTACTGTCTCTGGCTCAGTTCCCTGGAACTACTCCTCGAACCAACTATATCTGACCATAGCTGTCTGGAACAAAGGTGGGCACGCCTCCAGTAGCTCAATCCAGGTAGCCTCTCATTCCCCCATATCAGGATCGAAAGGAATCGGATCACCCCCTGCGCCTAGGCCTATGATCATGGCGAAGTCGTAAGGAGTCATCGTCATATCTCCGGTAGGGGAAATGTGGAGAGAGTTGGTGGTGTCCCACCATCTCTCTACTAGCGCTCCAAGAAGTGGACGGCTCGCTATAACTCGTGTCAATCCAGAGTAGAATAGGCCAAAGCCGGCCTCGTCAACAATGTCTCGTACTCTTGCGAGGAGCTCGTTATACCAATCTCTAGCCGTCGTGGCCCCATAGCCCCTGTATGCGCAAGAGTCACCCTGTGGCAGAGGACAGGTGAACTAGTGTAAATACAGTTAGATGAAAAGGAAGTGCAAAACAAATGTGGTGGCAGTGATGAAAGTACAGTCAGATGAGCGCAAGAAATACAAGTAAAGAACATCAGATGTGCAAATGAATAGAGTTTGTACCTCAACGGCAACAACTGAAAGATGGGAATCTGGCTTCCTCAATAAGAGATCCGCTGGCTCGTCAGTAACAAAATCAGTGAAGTGCCTAATGCCTCCAGCAGGCAGAATATGCGTCCGAGGATGATACCTCGCCGGATCAAAAGGCCTCACTCCTAATGGTAATGGCTCCGGCTTCGCCTCAGAATCAAACTCTGCCTCGAACTCCGCCTCTGGAGGAGCTCCATCATGTGGTGTATCATCTACCATCTGGAATATGGGTGAAGAGTCGATAAACAGTGAAAAAAATGGAGAAAATAGGGTAAACTTTGAAAAAGTCAAACCCTATGAGAGAGAAAATGGAAGAAAAAGTCAAAGCCTGGAATAAGGCACTAAACCCGAGAGAAACTCGAGGGGAACAAGCCTCAAGTGGTGAAACTCCAAGAAAAAGCACCAAAATCAAATTTCAATCGGTTCAAAACGGAGTAAACTAAGAGGGTTTAGCGAAGAAAATATGCGTGGGGCATTGGAAAACGCGTATAAAGCTTGGATCTAGAGAGAAGGAAGGTCTAGAGAGATTGAGTGAGGATTTTCGGCTTTGGAGGAGTCAAGAAATGAAGTATGGGTGAGTATATTTAAAGACCCAAGGTGAAAAGACAGGCCCCATTGGTGGTCGACAATCTTAAAGGGTGGCTGACAGGTGGCCGTCACCCTTATCTGGTGGCCCCCCAGTGCCCAGTGCTCCTATTTTGTGTCTTGATGCTATGGTTGTCCCTGTTTCCCAAGAGGTGTAAGGGAAGGTCACTGTTGAGTTCAAATTCTCTCTGCGGAAACTCGAACTTGTGTTTTCGGTGATCGTTGTTCGTCACTTATTGAACGGGGTGTATCCTTTTTGCATGTCGCAACTCTTCCGAGAGGTGAATCGGAAAGTTACTATTGAACTTGTTTCATTAGAATACACTTTCATTCTTACGTAGACTATGCATTCCCTCATTATGTATGTAGAACGTGCATTTTACATATGTTGTTGCATAGAAGATGCTTTCAATTTTGCATAGAACATGCATTTTGTTATTTAGCATAGAACATGTTGTTAATCTCGCATGGAGCATGCATTTTGTACTTAGCATAGAACATGCATTCAATACTTTGCATAGAACATGCCTTACCATTATTGTAATTGTGCATAGAACATGCACCCTTAATATGTTATACTTGTTGAGTTTTTCTTGCACATGCACGATATTGTATGTACGGTTCATTCAGCGGAGCCAGCGCAGTTAAACAATATTGTATGTACGGTCCGTTCATAGGGGTTCCGGGTGAATTCATTCGTGTCCTTCGAATCACATCCTTTTACTCATTCTCCTCGCGCGTAAGACGCGTTAGGATTACTCCTCTTGGTTAAAAACATTCCGGTGCGCCTCGGTGTTTACACCAATCCCTTCGGTTAAAAGCATTCAGGTGTATCCCGGTGTTTACACCACTCCTTTTGCTTAAAAGCATTCGGGTGCATCCCGGTGTTTACACCACTCCTTTTAGTTAAAAGCATTCCGGTGCGTCCTGGTATTTACACCACTCCCTTCGGTAAAAAACATTCGCGTGCATCCCGGTGTTTACGCCACTCCTTTTGGTTAAACGCATTCGGGTGCGTCCCAGTGTTTACACCACTCCTTTTGGTTAAACACATTCGGGTGCGTCCCGGTGGTCACACCACCCTTTTCTTTCTGTGTGTAACACATTAGGATCTCGGTTGAGACCTCGGGTGCGCCCGACGGTTGCTCTTCGCCTTTCTTGTGCGTTGCGTGTTTGAGTTTGCATAATTTTCTTACATCCTTTCTGCATAAAATGTGGTTTGGTTCGTAATTCCCACGTGTGGCGTGTTTACTTACTTTTGTGTTTGAGGTTGCTATACCTTGTTTTGGTTTGTTTGAATGTGGCATTTTCATTGCATAGCGTTTGCATTTAAATGTTTCATTACAACCTCATTGCATGATCATAAGTTATGTTCTTGCATCATGCATATCACTTGCATCTTGCCCTAGAACTACGCTGGTTTGATTCCTTACAAAGGGATACGTAGGCAGCCTGCGAGCGCAATCCTTTTTGTGCCTTGTTTTGGATCAAAACTTGGTGCCTAGAACTTATGATGACCTATCGGCCACCACCAGAGGCTGTCGGCCATGGCCCTTGGTTGTCAGCTATTGGTGTGGCTGGTTGGCCACCAGTGGTGGCCGGTCAACTATCAGTGGTGGCCAACGGCCACCAGTCTCTTTTTCCAAATTGTTGACTGTTGTGCCAACTGTTAGCACATTGATCTGCATCTCCCTACACGTGTATGGTAGGATGTTTCTAAGCTCAAGACTTGTTTTCCTATATATAGGGGGGTTCCTCCCCTATTTTTAGGGGTTAGAAAATTTAGAGCAAAAATCTCTCTCTCTCTCTCTCTCTCTCTCTTATAATTTTGTGCCTAATTGCTTGTTTTCACTACACTTTTGCATACACTTCCTAAATCAAATCCCTTTACCTTTGAGTTGAAGTTACTTGGGGTCTTCTTGGAGCTCTTGAATGTGGTTTTAGCTTGGTTTTGTGCCTAGAATTACCCTTTGTTTCAAGAGGTAGTTTACTTGCCTTGTTTACTTTGTTTTGCAATATTTTACCATCTTTTCTTACCGTTTTGGGGCTGGTTTTAAACTGAGAAAAACTCTGTTTTTGTGGCCTAAAAGTGCTGGTTTGAGCCCTTTTTTAGTTAGAGAGTGGTTCACCCTTCTTGCTTAATAGTTTGTAAAGCTTTTGTGCCTTTATTCATCACTTTCAAATCAAATTTTTGGGGCCTTTTAACCACTAAATTTCAGAGGTTTTTCAGTGGCAAAAAACTTATTTTGAGGTCTAAATTTGAGGGGTTAGCCTTCCCTCCCTTGTGTCTTGTTTGCATGCCTAGTTAGCTTCACATGTTAGTATGTTTTTCTAGCTTAACTTAGCCCAAGTCCAGCATGTTTTAGCCTCTGAAATAACCTGTTTTAGCTCTATTTTGGGCTGGTTAGTTTGTTTGAGTCTTGTTTTGCACAGTTGTAGTGTAAGCCCTTTCACTAGCTTAGTGTTTTAAGGCTTTAACCATCATTGGTGTGAGTTGATTGCATGTTTTACTGCTTTTTCTACTGCATTTTAGCACTTATAATCTCTGCAATCTCCCTCATTTCTTCACCTTTTGGTTTTTCTTTGAAAGTGGTTTCAAACCACTTGTTTGCCTAAGTGTGAAATAGAGGTGCTACACCTAATGGTTTAATCCCTTAGGGGGTTCATTACCAACAATGTAATGCCTCTTTCATGCCCAAAGAAACTAGTGGTTTAAGCCCTCTTTTCATTAGAGGACACTCACCAATGGACTTAATGGATTAATGAATGATTTGGTAATTAAAATGAGTAAACAAAATTGACAAGTAAAAGAGGCAAGATAAGCATCTCTTTGTGTTGCATTGCATGTGTTCAAATCGGACGTTAATTTGAACATAAGAAAAATGAAACATTTCATACTCAAAGTGCTGAAATGTATCACTTTCCTTGGTCTCCATCACCCTTGATCATGCATGATAGGGTAATGGTCATTTGAGTCTTGTTTTTACATTTATTAAGCTTGCACAATTGGTTTCAGAAGCCATCATGCAATGAAATTGCTTGATTGATGGTTTGTGAACACAAATTTTGTCCCTCATTTGATTTCCCCATGAAAATGAGAGGCAGAGTGTGCAAACAACCCTTAAGAATACACTGTTTGGCTCTCTGTTGCAGCAAGGAAGTTCAGGACAGCAATGGCCGACAGCCACCACCAGTAGCCGACCGGCCCCCTGTCGGCCATCAATGAAATTTGCACAGTGTATTGGTAAGGTGGAGCAAAGGTGTTCTGGAAATGGACAGCTTTGTTGGTGTTCATATGTGCAAACAGAGGCTTTCAGCAGCAAGGCAGTGGCTTTTCGAGTGAAAAATCGAGCATGCATACATCCCTCGCTTCCCGGGATTAGCTAAGTAGTTTAATTATCAATAGATCAAATACGTGTTGTAATTGATTAGTTGTAACTAATTAAGAGTTGTAAATAATTAGTTAGTGTAACTAGTTATTCAATTTCGTTTTGTAAATAGTTAACTAGTTAGTTAGTTAATTAGTTTCGAGTTTTGTATTAATTAGCTTAATTAGCATAGCTAGTTGGTTAGCTTTTATTCATTTGGACCCTCCTTCGCTAGGGCATAATGTTGTAATAAGTGTGCGTGCGTGTGTGTATGTTTTTCCAACCCCATGTCTTTCTCCCTTTTATTTAACCGCTTTTGATGGTTAGATCAAGGTCATGTTTTAATTAGCATATCACATTCTTGCATCCATTCATCCTGTCTTGCATGCACCGAGGCTCGGCACATCATTCAAATTGCATCGTCATTTCAATAATTCTTTGAATATGTGTTTAATCACATGTTGTTCAAATTGATCCATATGCCGTATTAGTAACTGAGCCTATCAAACTGTATGTGTTACATTGGACATCTTGTATAGTTAGGAATCATGCATTATTTTTTAACTCATATCTTCTTAGCTTGGAGTACTAGGTGAGTTTTTATGCTTTAGCATACTTGCATGAATGTGAATGTTGCCATGATTAGCATGGTCGCCATGAGGCTATATGCTTAAATGCTAAACTGCTTGAATGCTTGTGGATGAAGGCTTGTTATTTGAATTGGAACGATTCAACAAATTTGCGTTTTAAGCCCACTATGTTTGGTGGCAAATCCGCAAACTTTAAGCCCACTTGAGGTGGCAAATTCAAACCATTTTTGCAAACAAACATGAGTTGAATTGTTCCAAATTAAGCAAACTAGTCTATACTTGCTTGTGCACGTCACATAGTAAAGCTAGTTTAATAACCGGAATAAGAGCACATAATGTTTATGAAAGATCATATCATGATTAGTAGAGGCCCATCTTTGATCGGGCGAGCGGGGGTGCTCAATTCATGACCTTCCCCTCTCATACCTAAGTTCCAAAACCGAAGCAACTTTGGTGATGATGCCTTTGGCACGAGTCATGGGTTTCCTAAATTTTTCCAAAATAAAATATTTAGGTGGCGACTCTGTATCTGGCAAAGCAGTCTAATTTTGGCACTTTTTGATTCAAAATCAAATTTCCAAAACGATTTGCCTGATTTGGACTCTTTGGTGATTATTAGTTTCACATTGCACTTGTGAGATTAGATTCAGAACCACGGGGGTCCGAACTGTAGGGTCCGAACTGTAGGGTTTCTTTCAAACCTTCCAAAAGGGGGCGCAAAAAAGTCGAGCTACACCTCTAGACTTCAAATAATTTCAATTTTACCTACAAAGTTTTTGAAATCGTATCAATTTTGCCACCGCCATCATGTTTGAAACGAAAAAAGTTGAAAAAAAATTACATTTTGGCCTCAAATTTCAAAAGAAATCTGCAAACTCATCCTCTCCTACCAACAAACCACCACCACCAACCAACACTTCAAGCCCTTCTATCTCCTTCGTCATAACTCCATTTCGCCTCATTTTTATGTCGTTGGATTCACCTCACGGCATAGTTTCCATATCACCTCTCACATGTCTCGTTCTTCCTCTTTTTACATATCGTCAGAGCTCTGAAAGTTGATATATAAAAAATAAAAAAAGACTTTTCTTCTCGTTTTCAACTTTTCTTTGAGCCATATTTTGAATTTCATAGCTTTCTCGATTCTGGTTGGTTCTACTTCATTCTTTAGCCATTCTTTTCACATCACTGCCTACTTCATTCTACACTACCACGCTTTCTCACTTCTTCGTGTAATGGACGATTTTGGTATGTTGAAAGTTGTTTGAAAACTAATTTCAAAAATTTTGAAACATTCATCATTTGTTTTTTTCTCCCCCGTCTTCTTCATTCTTCTTCTTATTCTACACTTATAACATGATGTGGAACATGGTTCTAGGTCGTAATGAAATTGGTAATGCTGGTGGTGGTAGTGGTGGCGGTGGCGGTCTAGCGATGGCAGCGGAGCTTGCGGTGATGGTGGTCATTGTAAACACCCCATTTTTTACCTCCCTTAAAACTTAGGTGCCTCAAGTTGATCACTCGATGATGAAAGTTATGCTGTACAAACGTTCAATTTCTTCAACAAGAAAAGCTTCTAAATCCTAACCTTACATCCTATTTTGACCAAAACTATTTTAGACCTTAAAACCCTCTTTTTCAAAATATTTTTCCAAATGTTTCTACGATGTTCATAGACTCGCATTTCATTTAAAATATTGCACTTTTCGGTAAATCGAGTAAGGACAAAGTGGAAATAAATGAAAAAAAGGTGAAATCTTTGAAAAATCTTTAAAACATCTTATTTATAGGTTTGGATTTGAAGAAAATAGGAAGGGATGGAAAAAAACTAGTTGGGGAAGAAGTTAGGCATCAATCTGTTGAGAAAGAAATGAGCAGCCTTCACTAAAATAGGCATATCTCTTTTTACACTTAGAATTTAGATATAAGGCCACCTTCATTGGGAAGTAGACTTCCGGGGCTTCAATTTAGACTCAAGAATGACCTAAAATCAAGTCCGGATGAGGGAGATATTCCCCTTTGAAATAGGGCCTGGAAGCAAATTTTTGTCTGGCTAGCCACTAGTGGCCTGCCGCCCACTTGTGTCAAAAAATATATTTTTGCAGATATTTATTGCCAGCTGTTCCAACAGGTGCATGCACGGAACCAGTTGTCTATATACTGATATTTCTAGCTAAGTAACATGTTTTTCTATATATAGGTGACCACCCCTCTTGAAATTAGGTTAGAAAAAATTCCAAAAACTCCAAAACTTGCATAGCACTCTCTCTCTATCTTGCAACCTACACACTCTCTCTTTACACTTCCTAAACCAAAAATTTAGCTCTTCTTGCTGAGGTTCTTGAGCTTAAATCTCAGCCCTTGAAAGTGAGAACTTGTGGGTTTGTTAACAAAAGAGTTACATTACTTCAAGAAGTATAATTTTGGGCATCTCTATACTACTTCTTCTTTCTCCTTTCTTACTATTTCTGAACTATTTTGGAATGTTATTATGGGCTGAAACTTGTGACTTAAAGCTATCAAAGGTGGAGGGGTTAACCACTCTTCTTTGAACCTTGTTCTATAAGCTTTTGCCCTTATGTTTCCCATTTCTTTCTCAACCCTTTACAACTGAATTTTAGAGTTTTTCAGAGGCTAAAAAGTGGTTTTGAAGTTCCAAAAATGGAGGGGTTAGCCACCCCTCCTTTGGCTTGTTTACTAGCTTAAATTCTCCATTATTTTAGCTTACTCTTTTAGCTTTTTTTACCCCAATTCCAGCACAGTTTTGAGCTAATATAGGACTGTTTTTATGTGTTGGTTTCATTTATGCTTTGTATTGCATGCTTGTAGTGTAATGGTCCTTGTAGGCTTGGTGGTTTAGGCCTTAGCCACCAACCTATTTGAGTTGATAGCATTTATTTCTTACTTTCCATACTTTTGTTCACCTCTAAGCATCTCTACAATCTCCCTCCTTTCTTAGCTTTTTCTCTTTGTTTTGAAAGTTGCTCCAAAAGGAGTGTTGTTTAAGCTTGAAGGGTCACATTGTGCTTAATAGTTTAATCCCTTTGGGGGTTCATTACCAACGGCATGATTTCCCTCTCATGCCTAAAACAACATTTAGTTTGGTACTTCTCTCCTTTAGTGGACTTAAAGCTCATTATTGGACTTAATTGACTGATGAATGGAAGGTAATTTAAAAAGGGGTAATCAATGGTTTAAAAAATAGAACAAGATACTAAAATAGTTTGGGTTCAATCGGACGTTAATTGAACCCATTGAGTCTTAAGTCGTTTCATACTTATTAGTGATGAAACGGTTCAAGAATCAATGTCAACCCTTTCCCTTGATCAATCCATGATAGGGAGGAGGTTTTGAGAGTCTTTTATTATGCATTTATCGAAATTGTATCCCTTGGTTCATAAGTCATCACGCAATGAAATTGCAACGATTGATGGCTTGCGAATTGAGCCTAACTCTCCTTTAAGCTGTTTGATGATAAGGAGAGGTAGGGTGGACAAACATCCCCTGAGAATGCTCTGTTTGTGCTCTGTTTATTTTCTGTTGCAGCAGGAGAAATTCAACATCAGCGGCCGACAGGCCACTTTTACTGCCACTATTAGTGGCCGGCCGGCCACTACTTCTGGGTTGCTGGTCACTTTTTCCAACAAGGCAGTGTACTGTTTCCTTCAGAACAAAGCAGAAACTGAGGTGAAAAATCAGTGCAATCTCCTGATTGTGCAACAGAAGCATCCCGGTAGAAAAACAGAGAGTATTTTCGGGTAGAAACCCATATCCATGCATGAGCCTTCCCTCGATTCTCGGGATCCGTTAAAATAATGATGTAATAGTAGTATGTAGTATGTTGTACTTAAAGTAGCGGACTTGTAACTAATTGGTTGGTTTAGCTAGAATAGCTAGTTATATGTTGTACTTAATTAATTAACGAAAGTAGTTAGTTAATTTATGGTGTTGTAATAATTAGCTAGTATAGTTAATTTACTTCATTTGGTTTGTAATAGTTAGCTAATTAGCTTAATTAACTAGGACATTTATTCGGATCCTCTTGTGCGAGGGCCAATATGTAATAAGTGTGTATGTCTTCCAACCTCAAATCTTTCTCCCTTTTATTTATTTGCTTATGATGGATAGAATAGAACATCATGTTGCATTTAGCATATTCCATGATTTGCATCCACTTGTCTTGCATGCATCAAGGCTCGGTTCATCATTCTAACAAGTATTGTCGTTTATTACTTCGTTGAATATGTTTTTAAACTGCATGTTATCAAATTGATTCACATGCCATATTAGTGGCTGAGCCTATTAATTGTATTTTTGCATGTGTTGCATTAGGCATCTTTCATTAGTTAGGATCATGTATTTTTCTAACTAGTTTCTCTTTTGGCTCGCCTCGGGAATTAAGGTAAGCTTTTATTTACTTTAGCATATCACATGCGTGTGATTGTTGCCATGTCAAGCATGATTACCATGAGGCTAATTTCTTAATTGATATAACTCTTGAATACCTGTGGGTGAAAGCTAATTGCTTGAATTGGAATAAATTGAGTAATGTACATATGCAATCACTTTTTTGAGTGGTACATATTCAAAACAATTTTTAAAAAAACATGAAATCAAAGTGTCCCAATTTTTGCAAATTAGTCTATATTTGTGTGCAACACATAGTAAGTTAGCCTAATAATCTGAACAAAAGCATATAATGTAAATAAGAATCACATCATGATTAGTAGAGTCCGATCTTTGATCGGGCGAATGGGGTACTCAATTCATGACCTTCCCCTCTCGTACCTAAGTTCTCGAGCCGAGACAATCTTGGTGATGACGGATACGTGGCCTTCTGCAAGAGTCATAGGTTTCCTAAATTTCTCAAAAATATTTCGGTGGCGACTCTGTATCTGGCAAAGCAGTCCATTTTTTGTATTTTGATTCAAAATCAAATTTCCAAAAGAATTGTCTGATTTGGACTCATTTGTGTTTATCTATTTCACATTACACTTGTGAAATGAAATTCAGAACCACGGGAGTCCGAATTGTAGGGCTAATCGTATCCGAAATGAGCACGAAAAGTCGAGCTATAGTTTCTGGCGACTTTGCTGGGGATTTAGAGAACTTAACTAGAACTTCATGATGCGAAATTTTATCTACACTTATATGTTCTTTGCATTGCATTTGCATTGGTGCGCATAAGTCACTGTGTTTGCCATCTCCTATTCTTGGACAGTTTGCCGGAGGCTTGGTTAAAAGCTTGCCAAAAGGTTGACCGGTCGTGGGCTCTGTCATGATGGGAACACAACCCTTGGATCTAGACTGCTACTCTACCGTTTGATCCTCCTTTCACTTCTCGGTGTTAGATGTGAGAGGTATATTAGGTAGTCTTGTTAAGGTACCCTCTTTGACCATTTGGCCTAGTTGCATATGGAAAAGACATAATGACTGATCCAAATTAGGACATGATGCTCACCCATATGCAAGATTGCGTGAAACCGCTTGATTTAAATAATGAAACCCTAGTTCATGCCAAAACTAGGACAGGGTAACCCTACCCCCTCATAGGGGTGTTTTAGCTCTCTCTTAAACTGATATGTGTTTTACAGTGAAACTGTACAAGAATGTGCATATCAGCTGCAAGGTTGGTATCTATTTTGGGGCAGCAGTCAGTGTGGAGTACAGTCACTCAGCTGTGATCATATCTGTTCTAGTGAAATTGGGATGAGGTACTGTATGTTTTCTCTTTTGCTAGGTAGTCCTAGAACCATAGCTTCAGAAGGCTCCAATATCCCCCAAGTACTCTGGACTCGTATCGATAGACTTTGTAAGGTCGGGGACCTAGTTCAGGGGCAACCAGTGTTTTCTTCACCGCTGGTTACAAGGAGAAAGAGGATTAGACAGAATTCACCAGTCCAGTTCCTACAGTAGTCACCCCTCGGCTCACCTGTGTCCAATCCGGTTCAGGAACAGTCATCTACTTCCAGCCCAGCACAAGACCAGTCACCTATTCCAATGGCACAGTATCCCTCGGCCAGTATGGAGAAACTAATACATCATTTGCAACAGACAGTCGAGACACTACAGCATGACGTAGTTCGTCAAGCTGAGGTTACGACCCGTCAGGCCGAGGTTATAACTAGGCTACAGCAATAGCAATAGCAACCGCAACCGCAACCGCAGCCAACAACGGCCTCTGCATCACATGTAACCACCGCAACTATCCCTATGTAGACACCTCATTTTTTACCGCCCGCAAGGCTCGAGCGCTTTGCCCGGTACACTCGATGATGAAAGTAATGTTGTGTGTGGTTCGAGGTCTTAACGAAGGGGCTATGTTTAAGCTCTGAAACAATCCCAAACCTTCCATATTCCCACTATTTATACCTCAGAAACCCATTTTTACACATTGTGCCATCCTATGCTGAGTCTAAAGCAGAGAGACAGGGGATCACATTAAGGCCCGGCCGTGCCTCATTGGGAGCCGTTCGTGGCCATTTATGACCGGCCGTGCCTTGGTAGCGAGAAACACTGTTCTGGACGGGAGCTTGCCAGCTATCTATTTTTGAAGATATTTATGACCTCTTTTGCTCAAATTTTATAAAACGAAGTTGTATCTCTGTTTTGAGGGTTGAAGAAATTCTAAAAAGCTTATACACTTTCTTGAGAGCTCCTTCTTCTTGTGCAAGCAACCTTTGAGCAAGCTTACCACCTTTAACCTATATCCATACACCATATACACCTTCACACCTTAGCCTTGGAACCTTGGTTGAGCCTTGAGCATCATAATTCAAGCTTGAGAGTGTGTTTGGACCAAGTTTGATTCACAAACAAAGAGCTTACCTTTCTTGAGAGGTATAAGCTTATTATCTCTTCTCTTGCTCTCTTTGCTATCTCTTGCTATCTAGTTCTTGTATTGTTGTATTGTTCTGATCCTCTTTTAAGTGTCTAAGCTTGGGTTTGGATAGCTACTAAAGGGTAGAGAGAGTTAACACTCTTTCTTACACCTTCATCTATAGCTCAAACCCTTGTTTTTATACCCTTTTCTTTGCTTTCTAAATTGATTTTCAGAGTTTAAAAGAGGCTAAAAATCATGCTTTGAAGTTTCAAAAGTGGAGGGGTTAGCCACCCCTCCTGGTTCTTGCTTACTAACCTTGTTTTCTTTCTTTGTTGTTCGAGCTTTTTGGGCTCTTTTCTTGCACTTTGAGCCACTGTTTTTCGCCCATTAAGGGCTGGTTTAGGGCTGTCCTAGGTTATTTAATTAATTCATGCTTTGATTAGTTTGCTTGTTGTCTCATAAGTTTGCATATATAGCTTGTTATATGTTGCTCTTGGCCTTTCTTTGTTTAATTTCCATGTTTAAGAGCCTCATTTTAATAATCAACTTACCATTCATTTCTTTCATTTGAGAGTTGTTTCAACCGGTTTATGTTGTTCGAAACATGAGCTAGAGATCTACGCTTAATGGCTTAATCTCTACGGAAGTTCATCGCCAACGGCATAGTCTCTCTTTCATGTTGAGAATTACTTCCCGTTTGACATGCTTCTCATTTAGTGGACGTAATCATCACCTTGGACTTAATGGACTAAAGAATGGAAAGGTCTAAAAAATTGCTAAAATAAATCAACCCATATAAAGAAAATGAGTTAAATTGCTTGGATTCAGCCGGACGTTATGCCGAGTCTATTGTGTCAAGGGACGTCTTACATCAACTCATGATGTTTCAATGAGCCTTGAAGCGTTCCTACCTCCCTTTTTGAGCTTACTCCATGATAGGAGGAAGTGGTGGTTATTGATTCATTGCATTCATTAATTTTTGTCCAAAATCATGCCCTAACTCAGCAAGCAATTAATTTGCTCATTGATGATTTTGGAAATGACTTCGTTCTTCTCTTGAGGCTTACCATGAGAGAGAAGAGTAGAAAGGACAAACAGAGTTCAGAATAACTCTGTCTACACTGTTTTCACTTCAGAGCACAAAAACAGGATTTTGCATAAAATTAAGGCATGGCCAGCCTTATTTGGGCCCGGCTGGGCTTCATTGGGGACCGGCCGGCCATCAATGTTTGGTAAGGCAGCGTGTTTGCAGAAGCAGAGGACAGTGACTGAAGGTGAAACAGGATAGATTCCAAGTAAGGCAGACAGAGTTACTTCTGAAACCGCTACGAGCATGCCATCCTTGTGCTTCCATTGTAAATTGTAAATTAATGATTTTAATATTGTTGTAATTATTATCATTGTAATTCATATTGTTGTGGCAATGATTCGTTAGATAGTTAGCTTATTTTGTTGTAATAAATTAGCTGATTTAGTTAATTATAGCTTAGCTAGTTAGTTATTTATTCATTCACTTGGCTTTCGGACACTCATTCGGACCCTCTTGTACGAGAGCCAACATGTAATAAGTTATATGTCTTTCAACCCCACATCTTTCTCCATTTTACTTATTTGCTTACGATGGTTAGTATAGAACATCATTTTTCAAATTAGCATATTTATGCTTTGCATCCATTGTCTTGCATGCATCCAAGGTTCGACTCATCATACTAACCAAATGTTTAAATCCATTGCTTGAACATGTGATTCATCACATGTCTTGAATGGAATCATATGCCATGTTCATAGCCAAGCCTATTAAAATTACATAACGTATGCGTTGCATTTAGTCATATTGCATTAGTTAGGAGCATGCATATTTACTAATTATTTTACTTTGTTTTGGCTCGGAGTACTAGATGAGCAATTTTGAGTTTTAGCATGATGCATTGCGTGTTTGTGTTGCCATATCAAAGCATGATTCCATGAGGCTAAGTGCTTAAATGATATACCTGTTTGAATGCCAGTGGGTGAAGGCTAATTGCTTAAATTGGGACAAATTGATTAATGTATAAACTCAACTTTTCAAATGACGAGTATCAAAAACAATTTTCAAACAAACATGAAATCAAAGCGTTCCAACTTTTGCAAATTAGTCTATACTTATGTGCGTCACATAGTAATGTTAGTCTTATAAACTGAAACAAGAGCATATAATGTAAATAAAAAATACATCATGATTAGTAGAGACCGATCTTTGATCGGGCGAGTGGGGTGCTCAATTCATGACCTTCCCTCTCGTACCTAAGTTCCCAAGCCGAGACACTTTGGTGATAACGGACTAATGGCCTTTGGCACCAGTCTCGAGTTTCCTAAATTTCCCAAAAATATTTAGGTGGTGACTATGTAGTCTGGCAAAGCAGTCTATTTTTGGCATTTGATTCAAACATTGATTTTTCAAAAAGAATTGCCAAATTTGGACTCTTTGTCTTTTCACTATTTCACATTGCACTTGTGAAATCAGATTTAGAACCACGGGAGTCCGAACTGTAGAGCTAGTCGTATCCGAAAGGAGCACAAAAAGCAAGCTACACCCTATGCCCGGTGCAACTACCAATACTGCCAATGTCCAAGAAAATCAGGGCAATCCAACAGAGCCAATCCCAGCACTAGCTTCCAAAGCACCGGTTTATCAAACTGAGGCACCATTTGAATTCGAAGTCGATCCAACTGTGCTCAAAGTCAACAAATTAGAGAAGTTGTTCAAGAGAGCACAAGGGATTAACTCCATCTCGGACATAGAGAATGGATACACTGATTCTGCAGTTACATTGCCAGATCTGTTTAAGATGCTGAACATTGATCATTTTGATGGCTCTGAGGATCTAATGGTCCACTTGCGATTGTTTTCTGATATCTTGCGGCCGATGGGCTTAATTAGACCACAGAAGCTATCTCTCTTTGGTCGCACCACGCCGGGTATAGCGACCATTTGATATGCTAAGTTGGAAGATTCCGTCGAACAGAATTGGGAGGAGATGGCCGAAACTTTCATTGCTCAATACTCTTACAATATACAGATTGAGGTCACAACTTATGATCTCGAGGCAACCCATCAAGAGCTGAAAGAGGGTTTCTCTGAGTTTGTGACAAGATGGAGGGCTAAAGCCTCGATGATGACCACGAGACCTTCCGAGAAATATCATATAAGAATGGTTGTTTGGAATTTGCCTGGCAAGTTACTGCAGAAGATGATTGTTCTGCCTCTATTTACCTTTACAGAGCTTTATGAAATGGGGGTTCAAATCGAGGATGCCATCAAACAAGGGATCATTGTGGAAGATAATGAGCCTTTGAAGAAGAATATTGTTGGAAGATAATGAGCCTTTGAAGAAGAATGCTGTTCGCAGTTCCAGTGCTACTACCAGTGGTAGCACAGTTGTGAAATGCTCAGAAGTAAACACTATCACCACTCCCATCAATAGCCAAAAACCAACCACTTCAACTCGGCCCCAAGCTCGAAATTTCCATCCTCTTTACATGAGTCTCTCTTAAGCCTTGAAGACGCTGTTAGAAAAAGGATACGTAAAGCTCCTAGAACCCCAACCCCTTCCAAATCCTCTTCCACCAAGACATGACCCCGCTAAATATTGTGCCTATCATCAACAACACGGTCATGATATAAACCGTTGCATCCGTCTCCGTCATAAGATTCAGGATCTTATTGACGAAGAGATCATAACTCCACCAAAAGGACCTCAAGCCACCACTAACCCATTACCTTCACACTTCAACCTAATCCATACACTACCATCCACCTACAACCCCAGCATATACATCACCCCGGCCCGTTTACTCAAGCCTGAGGTTTTCATTCCAGAAAGCACGGACTTGTGTATGATGGATACGCTTGAACCCCAATCATCTCAAACCCATGAACCCACTACTTCTGAGCTAATGAGCATAATTGAAAATCTTCAAAGAACTGTGGCAGATCTAGCCTTTGGGATATTGGCTCCATCATCGAGCACATCACATACCAGGAATTTCATGTCAAAAAGCTCCCCAATCTTGGGACGGGCTGCATTTGAAGAAGGCCAACCCGAAGCTATTTCAAGTCTAGGTGACGACATGTTAACAACAATGAGGCCTCGCCTCAACATAGCCACCCAATCTCTTGGCAAAGCTGAAACAAGTGGCAAGAACAAGGTCGGGGCAAGCATCAATCCCTATGAACATCTTCAGTGGGCTATCGAGGCTTTGAAGGTCAAAGGGTTGAACAAACTGCAAGTGCTTGCAATTGTTGCAAAGACTGTGGATGACACTTTTGTCATTCAGGTTGGGCGCATTTTGAATCCAGGGTTCCCCTTTTTGCTCCAATCCTACACCTGTCAAAGATCTCCAAACCCAAGCAACACCTGCCAAGCCCTCTATCAATCCTGTCAGCATTGGTAACCACACCTTCAATCCCCTTTTCATGACCTTATCCAAAGCTCTCCAAATCCTCATAAGACAAGGCCATCTCAAACCCCTTGACCCTCGGCCTCTCCTTAATCCCCTTCCAGCCAAGTATAATGTTGTCAAGTACTGCGCCTTCCATCAACAAATCGGCCTTGACACTAACTGATATTTTCGCCTTCGCCATGAAATACAATATCTGATTGACAACAAGGTCATCGCCTCACCGAGTCCTACAAAGTCTATCGGCACTGGATCGATGAACTTGGGGGATAATGTGACTATGTGATCGGAGATGAACCACCTGCTGATGGTGCTCATTTTACTCTACATGTGGTGGATGGCACGTACTATTTTAGCACTTTGAAAATGCTGTTTATTTTACTTTTAGACTTGGGTATTGAATTAGTCTTGTTGTACTGTATTGAGTTAGTCTTGTTGTGTCGGAGGCTGGTGATTTCGGGGGTGTTAACTCAGACATCACTTCCCTGTTTGTTTTTTCACTCTTTCTTTTGTGTCTGTTTATACCATTGAGCCAGTTGAGCCAGAAGTTCTGAATGAAACGGCAGTAATTTTCACCTACTTTTCTATGCCTTTAAATCATTGCATGGACCAAATTTTTTCAAAACTTTTCTACACTACAATGAAAACAAAGAGGGAGGAATTCCTCGGGATTTGCAAAATTTGATCAAACTGAGAGGAAGAGAGGCGTGCTAAGCCCTTAATGAATGAGATCATGTTTGTTAATGTGAGTACTGAAAAGAATCCTGGCTTAATCCAAATTGGTTCTACATTATCTTCAGAAGAGCACGAGTGAGTAGTCGCTTTATTAAAAGATTTCAAAAAAATATTTTGCGTGGTCTTACGAAGACATGCCTGGAATTGATCTTGAGATTGTACAGCATAGGATCACTCTCGACCTCAAGACTTGACCCCTTTGCTTTCAAACCTTGAATCTTGATTCAGAATGTTTAACGGTCAACCAAAATAGGAGGCTTGCATGGCCAGGTTGGAAGCAGCTCTTGAACTAAGGGTAATAAGGTTGAATGTGCTCAAAGGAAGCTTGCATAGCTGGATGAGAAGCAACCCTTGAACTAAGGACAAAAAAGTCAGATGTGCTCGAAGATTCAAAATTAGTTCATTTCTCAAGTTGATGGAGATCGACAAGAAAGCCAAATCCCAGAATCTGAGAGAATAAATTTTTTTCCTGAAGAACAATCAAGTTCCTATCCACGACACTAGGGGCAAATTCAGACCCAATTGGATGGGCTCTTACATCAGCGAGACTATTTAGTCAAGAACATCAGTCATTCTCGTGGATTCAGATGGCTTGGAGATCCTATGGCCAATTAAAATGGACAAGTTAAACTTTTTTATCCTTGAGAGGCTCCCTAGGCCGAAAACCCGAAAGGGCGACCCAGGCAAAAGTTAGAGCAAGAAAAAAGAAAAATAACAAAAAAGAAAAAATGGAAATAGAGAAGAAATAAAGAAAAAGAAGAAATGAAAACAAAGAAAAGGAAAAAGAAAAAAGAAAAGAAAAAAGAAAAAAATAAGAAAAATGAAAGGAAAAATAGCTCGCAAGGTTGAAAATCCGGAAGGGCGGCCTTGGCAAAAGTTAGAGTGCAAAAGAAGAGTGTTAATACCCGAGTGCACCTTACTCGGGAACTACATACGACCTGATTCCCATCTTTGAGATACATAGGCAACTTCATCCTGAAATTCGGCCCCAACCATTTTCAACCTGCTTGTCTCATCCATGTTGATTGGCTTATCCTTGTTCAACTCGGCTATCATATCCATGTCCAATTGGCTCATCTTCATTCAAATTCGGTTGTCCTATTCCTTTAGAAGATTCAGCTACAAGACAATTCAAGTTCAGATCTGAAGTTGTGCATCTCAAGAGTAGATTCCACGTTGGTTGAGCAATGGCCATTTGCAAAAATAGTTTTTGAGGATTTTTAATGAGGTTGACTAATTTTTTCAGAAATTATTCCATGTTTCCAAAAATCGAACCATTTCTTGGACCCAAAAAAGGGAAATTTTCAGTGCTCACAGCCTGACTTACATGATTTCAAAGCAGAAGGTCGCACAAGCATGTTAATCTAAAACTCATGTTGGCCAAAATTGTTTTAGCAAAAGCTAAAAAAACAAAAAAAGAGTCGAAAATGATGAACTAGGAGCACAATCGAGTCAGGTTTTCTGTCTTTTCTCCATTGTCAACGTACTCGCCAGAAAAGGCACAATTGAAACTAGCAGTAAAGGCCAAAAGGTTTTCCTATCCTCCAAGCAATGAGGTATCAAGCCAAGTGCGAAGCACGAACTGGAAATAGGGCAGAGTGTTCCATCCCCTCATCTGGATGAGTCTACTCACGCCTGAACTGGCATCTGAACCGAAACGAGAAGTACCAATCAACTGTATACCTGGCTAGTGAAACATACTGTAACTCATCCCGGCCAAGTTAAGCCAAGGCCATCATCAACCGATGTCAGTTATAGATCTGCGGCACACCCAGTCGCACCACAAGCCCCTTGTGGGAAAGCTCACTAGTTGTGAGCGAAAGAAGTAAAATCTAGCAGAGTACTAGAGACAAGGGTCCATAACTTTCAGCTTATCCATTAACCACACCTGGGAAGGGATAAAAAATAAAAGAGAATAAAGAATAGAGAGATGTGCACTGAGAGAAAAAGTAAGGAAAGGGTTTTTCAAAGAAAATAGAGATTGAGTGTCAAAGTGATGTGACAGCCATAAATAAGAAAGGGTGGGAAATAATACCTGGAGAAGCAGGCTCCCCATGAACTGAGAGGTCTCCCACCGGTGGTAAACATTCAAGTGTTGTGTTTGTTATTTTTGTTTGTCTCGATTCTTGTTTTGAGTCGTTGTGAGTGTAAATAGACGTGTTTAGATTATTTTTACTTTGTTTTTCCTTTGTTGAGTCATGGTGTACTGTGGTTAGTCGTAGGCTCAATACTCGGTTAAGAATTCATTCTTGGTTTCAATTTCAAAAATAAATTGTTTTATGCTCAGAGTGTTGTGTCATTCCCCACAGGATGTGCAAAACAAAATTCCTTCTTTTATAAACTACAGGGTCTAACCCCGATCAAAAGACAGAGCAATAGAACAAAGACCTATCTGAAGCTACATAGGTTCTGGACTGCAAAGCAAAAGAAAAAAAAAAAAAAAATTAGAGCATCTGAGTTTGTTTGAACTTCAGCAAATTTCGAGATTGCATTCTGGATGCACCTTCTCAGGCCTTGTCATTTCTCCAAAGTGTGAGTGTACCTCAAGCTCAAGCTCAAAGCTTGCTTTAAGCCAAAATAGCGATCAAAGTGCTCTCCTTGAGTACCATTTCCTGCCAAAGGCATCTTGGCTGTGTTTCCAATGAGTTCCTAGGAGACCAACTGCGACGGTGGAAACTAGAGTTCGAATGGCGATGCCTAGAACACAAAGATTTGGAATTTCTTAAACTAATGTCTTGTTTAAATACCCAGGGGTGTATCCACGGCTTGAAAACTGTATGGCAGCCCCATAGGTTGAGGTAGCGTGTATGCGCCTTAATTCTGAATACTGAACCAACCTAGTCTGTCACCCCGTTGGAGAATAGAGAAAGTTATAAATATGATCAGGAAGAAAAACGGCATCCGTGGCTTCTACATGCAAAGGTTACCCCTTTTCAGCATTTGAGGGCCTTTGAACTATGAGTTAAAGGTAAGAGTTCGAAGAACACGAAGGGGAGATCTCCGTCAGAGTAGAGCGGTTCATCGCCACTTGCCCCGTAAGGTGCTTTCTAAAGCGCCACTTTGATTGTTTGCTGCATTTTCTCAGCATCATATACTACATTGTTTGTTACACATATCATGTGCATCTATCGCACAAACTCATCATACTCTATGCATCTATCGCGTCATTTCAGGACCTCTTCTCACGATTTCAGCGTGGTTTGATTGTTCCTTTCCTCACACGATTTCAGCGTGTTTGGAATTTATCTCAGGACACGTGGAACGTGACCCTAGGTAGTTTTCTCAGAACCTCTTCTCACGATTTCAGTGTGGTTTGAGTGTTCCTTTCCTCACACAATTTTAACGTGTTTGGAATTTATCTCAGGACGCATGGAACGCAACCCTGAGCGGTTTTCTCAGGACCTTTTCTCACAATTTCAGCGTGGTTAGAGTGTTCCTTTCCTCACACGATTTCAGCGTGTTTGAAATTTATCTCAAGACGCATGGAACGCGAGCCTGAGCGGTTTTCTCAAGACCTCTTCTTACGATTTCAGAGTGGTTTGAGTGTTCCCTTCCTCACACGATTTCAGCATATTTGAAATTTATCTCAGGAAGTGCAGAACACGACCCTAAGCGGTTTTCTCAAGACCTCTTCTCACGATTTCAGCGTGGTTTGAGTGTTCATTTCCTCACACGATTTCAGCATGTTTAGAATTTATCTCAGGATGCATGGAACGCGACCTTGAGCGGTTTTCTCAAGACCTCTTCTCATGATTTCAACGTAGTTTAAGTGTTCATTTCCTCACACGATTTCAGCGTGTTTGGGATTTGTTCTTTCTCCTCTCACGATTCTAGCGTGGTTGGAGTATGTCACCCAATTCATCTGCTACATTATCCATTACATCCATTACATCATGCATTATTTCCATGTTAAGCTTAGTTTGGCATGGGTTCATACATTTCCCTCGTTAAAACATGGTTTTGTCATGTGTAAGTACCCATGCTGCGCTGAGGCCAGTATTGAGGATGTCAACACTTTTTTTGTGTTAGGCGTGGTTTGTTTTATGTCCAAGCCTTTTCTAGGTAAGATGTGGTTCGGCCTACGCCTTATTCACTTTATCCATTGCATCCATTGCATTGTACTTTGTTTTGTTAGATTCAGCATTCAGCATTATCTTTCTCTAGCAGATCATTCCTTACTTATATCATACCACCCAATCACTTGTATTCTTTCTGCGAAAGACATAGTTCTGCATATGCCCACACTATGCCCACACCCCTTTCACGTTGAAACATGGTTTTGTTATGTGTAAGCATCCATGCTACGCTAAAGCCAGTATTGAGGATGTAGGCACTTAGCCTGTGTTAGGTGTCGTTTGGTTGTGCCCACTTCTTTTCTATGTAAAACGTAGTTTGATTTGGCATCTCCGTTCCATTATGGTATTTGTGTGGTAAGCACTGCTCGTGGCTTAGATTGCTTACATTATATATCATTTGCATTGTTTCGTTATAGCGTGTATCATTTGCATCATGCCCCTAAACTGCGCTGGTTTGATTCCTTGCAACGGGATACATAGGCAACCCTCGGGTTTAACCAACTGCAACTGCATTTTGTTTGTTTGCCCAAGTCTTATGGTCTTGTCAAAATGGGTCATCTTCGGGTTTTGACATTCACTCACGTCATTTCATGACTCTGAGCTCTGTCAAAGAAGGATAACTGTAAACACCCCATTTTTGACAGCCCTTAAGACTTTTGCGCCTTAGGTTGATCACTCGATGATGAAAGTTATGCTGTACAAACATTTGATTTCTTCAGCAAGAAGAGCTTCTAAATCCCAACCTTATACCATATTTTAACCAAAACTATTTTTGACCTTAAAACCCTCTTTTTCAAAATATTTTTCCAAATGTTTCTACAATGTTCCGAGACTCGCATTTTGTTTAAAATATTGCACTTTTCAGTAAACCGAGTAAAGACAAAGTGGAAATAAATGAAAGAGAGGTGAACTCTTTGAAAAATATTTAAAACATCTTATTTTTAAGTTTGGAGTTGAAGAAAATAGGAGGAGATGAAAGAAAACTAGTTGGGGAAGAAGTTAGGCATCAATCCGTTGAGAAAGAAATGAGCAACATTCACTAAAATAGGCATATCTTTTTGTACACTTAGAATTTAGATTTGAGGCTACCTCCATTGGAAAGTAGACTATGGGGCTTCAATTTAGACTCAAGAATGACCTAAAACCAAGTTTGGATGAGGGTGATATGCCTGTTTGAAGTCGGGCCTGGAAATAGATTTTTGTCTGGCCGGCCACTAGCGGCCTGTCGGTCACTATTAGTGGCCTGCCGCCCCTTTTTAGTGGGTGTCAAAAAATTGATTTTTACAGATATTTGTTGCCAACTATTCCCACAGGTGCATGCATGGAACCAGCTGTCTATATACTGATATTTCCAGCTGAGTAACATGTTTTTCTATATATAGGTGACCACCCCTCTTGAAATTAGGTTAGAAAAAATTCTAAAAACTCCAAAACTTGCATAGCACTCTCTCTCTCTCTCTCTCTATCTTGCAACCTACATACTCTCTCTTTACACCTCCTAAACCAAAAATTTAGCTCTTCTTGCTAAGGTTCTTGAGCTCAAATCTCAGCCCTTAAGAGTGACAACTTGTGGGATTGTTAACAAAAAAGTTACCTTGCTTCAAGAGGTATAATTTTGGGCATCTCTACACTACTTCTTACTTCTCTTTTCTTGCTGTTTTTGAACTATTTTTGGACTATTTTTATGGGCTGAAACTTGTGACTTAAAGCCATCAAAGGTGGAGGGGTTAACCACCCTTCTTTGAACCTTGTTCTCTAAGCTTTTTGCCCTTGTGTTTCCCATTTCTTTCTCAACTTTTTTTCAAATTTTTACCATTGAATTTCAGAGTTTTTCAGAGGCTAAAAAGTGGTTTTGAAGTCCCAAAAATAGAGGGGCTAGCCACCCTTCTTTTGACTTGTTTACTAGCTTAAATTCTCCATTATTTTAGCTTACTCTTTTAGCTTCTTTTACCTCAATTCCAGCACTATTTTGAGCTAATATAGGACTTTTTTTGTGTTAGTTTCATTTATGCTTTGTATTGCATGCTTATAGTGTAATGGTCCTCATAGGCTTGGTGGTTTAGGCCTTAGCCACCAACCTATTTGAGTTGATAGTATTTATTTTTTGCTTTCCATACATGTGTTCACCTCTAAGCATCTCTATAGTCTCCCTCATTTCTTGGTTTTTTCTCTTTGTTTTGAGAGTTGCTCCAAAAGGAGTGTTGTTTAAGCTTGAAGGGTGATATTGTGCTTAATGGTTTAATCTCTTTGGGGGTTCATTACCAACGGCATGATCTCCCTCTCATACCTAAAACAATATTTGGTTTGGTACTTCCCTCCTTTAGTGGACTTAAAGCTCATTATTGGACTTAATTGACTAATGAATGAAAGATAATTTAAAAAGGGGCAATCAATGGTTTAAAAAATAGAACAAGATACTAAAATAGTTTGGGTTCAATCGGACGTTAATTGAACCCATTGAGTCTTGAGTCATTTCATACTTGTTAGTGATGAAAACGGTTCAAGAATCAATGTCAACCCTTTTCCTTAATCAATCCATGATAGGGAGGAGGTTTTGAGAGTCTTTTATTATGCATTTATCGAAATTGCATCCCTTGGTTCATAAGTCATCACGTAATGAAATTGCACCAATTGATGGCTTGCGAATCGAGCCTAACTCTCCTTTGAGCTGTTTGATGATAAGGAGATGTAGGGTGGACAAACATCCCCTGAGAATGCTCTGTTTGTGCTCTGTTTATTTTCTGTTGCAATAGGAGAAATTCAACATCAATGGTCGGCAGGCCACTTTTACTGGGCGGCAGGCCACTATTAGTGGCCGACCGGCCACTACTTCTGGGTTGTCTGCCACTTTTTCCAACAACGCAATGTATTGTTTCTTGCAGAACAGAGCAGAAACTGAGGTGAAAAATCAGTGCAATCTCCTGACTGTGCAACAGAAGCATCCCGGTAGCAAAATTGAGAGTATTTCCTGGTGGAAATCCACATCCATGCATGAGCCTTCCCTCGATTCTCGGGATCCGTTAAAATAATGATGTAATAGTAGTATGTAGTATGTTGTACTTAAAGTAGCGGACTTGTAACTAATTGGTTGATTTAGCTAGAATAGCTAATTATATGTTGTATTTAATTAATTAGCTAAAGTAGTTAGTTAATTTATGGTGTTGTAATAATTAGCTAGTATAGTTAATTTACTTCATTTGGTTTATAATAGTTAGCTAATTAGCTAGGATATTTATTCAGACCCTCTTGTGCGAGGGCCAATATGTAATATTAGTGTCTGTAGACACCCCATTTTGACCGACCCTAAGACTTGGGCGCTTTCTTTTGATTACCCGATGATGACAATTAGAATGTGTTTCTCACAAAATTCTCAGTAAGAAAGATGGAATTTAAGTTTTAATCCCAACCTTCACCCATTTTTTGGCCAAACTATTTTAGACCTTAAAACCCTCTTTTCAAAATATGTTTTTTTTAAATGTTTCTACAATGTCCCGAAGCTCCTATTTCGATTAAAATGTTGCATTTTTCAGTAAACCGAGTAAGGACAAAGCGGAAATAAATGGAAGGGAGGTGAACTTTTTTGAAAAATATTTAAAAACATCTTCTTTATAGGTTTGGAGTTAAAGGAAATAGGAGGGGATGAAAGAAAACTGGTTTAGGAAAAGAATGAGTATCAAATCATTAAGAAGGAAATGAGCAGCCTTCACTAAATTAGGCATTTCTCTTTGTACACTTGGAATTTAAATGTGAGGCCACCACCATTGGAAAGTAGACTTCTGGGGCTTCAAAGACAAGATTTTGTTGAGCCAGTCCACGGGAATATGCCTATTGTAAGTTTGGCTTCAAAGCAGATTTTTTGTTGACCCAGCCCGAGACAGCCTTTACTAAATTAGGTATATCTCTTTGTACACTTGGAATTTAAATGTGAGGCCACCACCATTGAAAAGTAGACTTCTGGGGCTTCAATTTGGACCCAAGAACCGCCTAAAACCAAGTCCATATGGGGGAGATCTGCCCATTTGAAGTTGGACTTAAAAGCAGATTTTGTTGACTCGGCCCAAAACAACAATAGCCCATTTTTTCTTGGTTTTGGTTCGGTTGGGACAACCCATTTACCTATTTTCTGAGCCATTCAAGTGCATCCACTCATCCTCCATTATACCTACTCATTCCCCATTGTCAAAAAGAGGTTTTGTTTGCATTCATAAAGGAGTATCTCATGCAACCACCTTGAAAATTTGCCCTCCTATCACATTCTTGTCTCCCACCTTGTCTCCCACCTTCTTTTTGACATTTACTCTCCCTCATTGCCTATATATAATGATCATATTGTAAGAGAGAATAGGGACCACGAAATTGAAGAAAAAGGAGTGAGAAAAGAGTGAAAAAAGAGAGAAAAATTGAGTTTTTGAGCCAAAAATATTCCTATCTTCCATATACATCCCATACCTTCCATAGCTACTGAAATTCTTCATTTCCATACACCAAAACCACTTCAAAAATTCTGATATAGCCAAAGATCAATTGCCTTGATCATAAGGAAGAGTGTTTAGTGATTGAGAGTGTGAAAAACTAGAGAGTTAGCCACTTTCCACACCATAAACTCCATAATTTCGAATTGAGGATTTGAGAACACACTTCCTACACTTGAGGGTGATCAAGAGGGAGTTTGGGAATCAAGAAGTTCAATCTTTCTTTGGAAGGTGAATTTTTAATCTTTCATTTTCTTATATTTTATATCTCATATTTATTTTCTTACTTCTTATTTCATAGTGTGTTGTTATAATCCTAGTAGTTTGTTTAGCCCATAATTATTTATTATTTATTTATTTATTTTTATTCGCATGTTTTAATTTCATATTAATTTTATTGTAATCTTGCATGTTCTACCTTATAATTATTTTTTTCTTGTATTAGTCTCAAATTAGTTTTGTTGTAATCTTGCATGTTCTACCTCATATTTATTCTTTTTCTTGTATTAGTCTCATATTAGTTTTGTTGTAATCTTGCATGGTCTATTTTATATTTGTTTTATTGTTTTAGGTTTATGTTGTAAGTTTGCACTTTTTATTTTATTTTATATTTGTTTTCGTGTTTTTAATCTAACCGGTAGTGGTTAGTTGAGCCACCTACATATTTTTTGTTTGTGCCTTTTCTTGGTTTCGCAACAAGACAGGTTTTGCTTGGCCTAGTTGGCCGGCCGGCCTATTTGGCCGGTCGTTAGCTTCTTCCAGACAAGATGGCGTAATCTCCCAATGTTGACCAATTTCCGGTGGTGGTTCCAAAGAACATGAAGTTTTTATTTTATTTATTTTTTAATTTTGAGTGTATTGTGAGGTTTTTATTTTGTTGTAATATTCTCCTTATCCCTCTCTAATTTGGTTTGTAATTATTCTTTAAAATGTTGTAATAATTCCCCGCCCCGCTTCTTTCTATCCCGTTCTTTTACTTGCTTTCTTTATTTGCACATAAACATCATATTTATTTTTCATCATATTCATGCTTTGCATCCATGTTTCATGCATCTTGATTCGGCTAAGTTTGCATTTGTGGATTTAATCAATTCCTATGTGATTATGTGCGCTATCTCATGTTCTTGAGATGATTCACATGTCATATCTTAGAAGCCGAATTTTTAGTTGCATCTCATGAGTGAAATGCATTAGGATTTTGTATATAAGATCATGCATATTTTACTAACTTTGTTTTGTAGCTTGTTCGTGGGACGTCAAACATGTAAGTTTTTATGCTTTAGCATCCTGTTTGTGTGTTTTTTTCTTACTATGTCTAGCATTCTACCATGAGGCTATTTGCTTATGTGATATAACTCTATGAATGCCAATGGATGGAGGTTGTGTCGCTTAATTTGGAATGATGTTGATTTTTCATGCTTGTAAACTCAATTTATTTGGGTTGTACATCGTCAAAACTCTTTCAAAATGTATGATATCAAATTGTTCCAAAATGAATGGCATAGTCTATACTTGTATGCTTCACATAGTAAATTTTAGGATTTATTTAATAATCAAAACATGAACATATAAAGAAAATAAAAAGTCATATCATGGTTTAGTAGAGGCCGATCTTTGATCGGGTGAGCGGGGGTGCTCATTATTGACCTTCCCTTCTCATACCTAAGGTTCCGAGCCAAGCATCCTTGGTTACGACGAACAGTGGCCTTGGCACGAGTCATGGGTTTCCTAATTTCCCAAAAATATTAGGTGGCGACTCTGAGATCTGATGACGCAGTCCATTTTTGACAAAATTGCAATAAAATGGATTTTCAATAAAAGTTGCCAAATCTGGACTCTCGTCTACGTTTCACATTGCACTCATGAGACTAGATCAAAGAGATCTCGGGAGTCCGAACTGTTTAACGCGCGCGGGTACCCCCCCGGGCATGTTACAGTGTCTGAGCCTATTAATTGCATTTTTGCATGTGTCGCATTCGGCATCTTTCATTAGTTAGAATCATGTATTTTTCTAACTAGTTTCTCTTTTGGCTCACCTCAGGAATTGGGGTAAGCTTTTATTTGCTCTAGCATATCGCATGCGTGTGATTGTTGCCATGTCAATCATGATTACCATGAGGCTAATTGCTTAATTGATATAACTCTTGAATGCTTGTGGATGAAGACTAATTGCTTGAATTAGAATAAATTGAGTAATATACATATGCAATCACTTTTTCGAGTGGTACATATTCGAAACAATTTTCAAAAAAACATGAAATCAAAGTGTTCCAATTTTTGCAAATTAGTCTATACTTGTATGCAACACATAGTAAGTTAGCCTAATAATCGAAACAAGAGCATATAATGTAAATAAGAATCACATCATGATTAGTAGAGGCCGATATTTGATCGGGCAAGTGGGGTGCTCAATTCATGACCTTCCCCTCTCGTACCTAAGTTCCCGAGCCAAGACAATCTTAGTGATGACGGACATGTGGCCTTCGACATAAGTCATGGGTTTCCTAAATTTTCCAAAAATATTTTGGTGGCGACTCTGTATCTAGCAAAGCAATCCATTTTTGGCATTTTGATTCAAAATCGATTTCCAAAAGAATTGTCGGATTTAGACTTATTTGTGTTTATCTATTTCACATTGCACTTGTAGAATCAGATTCAGAACCACAGGAGTCCGAACTGTAGGGTTGGTAGTATCCAAAAGGAGCATGAAAAGTCATGCTACAGTCGTAGAGATTGATGATAGTGGTAATGAAACTTGGTTGTGAAGGAAGTGGGTTTGGTGTTGTAAGGTGGTGGTGATGGTGGTGCTCATAGTGGCGGTAATAGAGTTCGGTGGCGGTGAATTTGACGATTCGTGTGGTGATATTGGTGAAGTTGATGAAGGTGATGAACTTGATGAAGAAATGATACATATCTATATATCATTTGTCTATATATATACATATCAATTATCTATCTATCTATATGTATACATATCATCTCTTCATCACCTTTATCAACTTCCCCAATATCACCACCCGAACCACCAACTTCACTTCCACCAAACCCATTACTACCAGCCATGAGCATCACCATTACTACCACTTTTCAACACCAAACCTACCTTATTCACAACCAAGTTCATTGCCACTACTATCAAGTTCCACAACCACCATCATCGCGAGTTTCGTCACCACCACCAGACCGTCACCACCACCATCACCAACTCCATTACCACCTAGAACCATGCTCCACATCATGTTATAAGTGAAGAAAAAGAAGAATAATAAGGAAGATAGAGAAGAAAGAAATAAAATATGAATGTTTCAAAATTTTTGAAGTTAGTTTTCGGACAACTTTCAGCATACCAAAATTGTCCATCACATGAAGAAGTGAGAAAGCGAGGTATTGTATGAAAAAGTAAGAAGTGAGATGAAGAGAATGGCGAAAGAATGAAGTAGAATTGTCAAGAATCAAAAAAGATATAAAATTCGAAAGATGGCTCAAAGAAAAGTCAGAAACGAGAAGAAAAGTCTTAGGCTATGTTTGGAGAAGCTCTCTAAACACATTTTCACCCATTGATTTCCGTGTGGTATTTGTTTTGAGTTTTCAAATTATAATTCCACATCCACTTTTGAAAACTCCTTTTTAGGCGGAAAATTTGGCTAACCCGGTCAACCTCCCGAACGTCCCCCGAACATCAAGCCATTAATCTGAACAGTGTTCGATTTTTTTTTTTTTTTTGGCACCTGTTATTTTTTTATTTTAAATAAAAAATATTTCCATAATTTTTTAAAAAAATTTTATGAGATTTGAATAAGATTTTTGGTTATGAGTTTTAAGTTTTTGAATTAAATATTATATGTCACATCATTTATTTCAAACTCAATTCAAAACTCTTTTCAAAATTCATAACCAAACAAATTTGCCACACTCAAATTATAATTCCAAAACTCACAAACTCAAAGTACAACTCTATTCTCAAATCATATTTAGAAAACTCTACCAAACGCTACCTTTTTTTTTTTTTTATCAACTTTCAGAGCTCCGGCGGTATGCAAAATAAGAAAGAAAAAAACGTGTGAGAGGTGATACAAAAACTAGGCCATGAGGTGAATCTAACGACATAAAAATGAGGTGAAACATAGTTATGACGAAAGAGATATAAAGGCTTGAAGTGGTGGTTGATAGTGGTGGTTTGTTGGTAGGAAATGGTGGGACTGCATCTTTCTTTTAAAATTTGGGGCCAAAATGTAATTTTTTAACTTTTTTGTTTCAAATGTGATGACAGGATCAAAATTGATACAATTTTAAAAATTTTGAGGTTAAAATTAAAATTATTCAAAGTCTGATGGTGTAATTAAAAATCAAGGTAAAATAGAGGGGTAAACATGATTTTTTCTTTTCCAAAATGTAACCTTTTTCAAACTTTTTCAAAAAAATAAATAAATATTTACATTCAAACACAAATCCAAATACGAAAACTGTGCATCCGATCATCCGGTAGAATAGTTTCTGTGTTTAGTTATGCAAAAATTTTGTTATGTAAAAATTTATCTGTTTTGCTGGAAGGAATGGAGTAAAACGGTTGGTTTTGGCTATGGCTGCAAATGAATAGAGCCGTTCGTAAACAGACTCTAGTTCTGCTCGATAAGAACTCATTCGAATTCGGTTCGCTAAAGTTTTTTGGCGGTCGAGCTTGTGCTTGAACTCGTTAAATTTTTAATAAACAAGTCCAAACATTCTAAAGCTCAGGTCGTTAGCTGGCTCATTTAATATTTATTATTGATATATTAAATAATGTAAAAATATGTATAAAAAATAGGATAAATATGTTATTTATATATTTAAAAAATATAAATGTAAATAATAGTTAACTATAGATAGTACATCTATATAATAGTTGAAGTAGATATTATTTTGGTAAAATATTGACTTTTTTTTAGTATATTTATATATATTGTATATATAATTGTATAATCAAAATTTTAATTGTAGTTTTAATTTTATACGCAAGTATGAATTTATAAATTTTTTAGCTCGTTAAGACTCGTGAACAAACTCGAGCTTGAGTCAAGCCTAAGCCAACTCGACTTGAGTTCGGTTTGTTAAATTTTTATTAAGTTCGAACTCAAGTTTGAATTCCTTCAAATCTTAATAAATAAGCCCAAATATAGTAAAACTCAGCTTGACTCGGCTCGTTTACAACCTTAGTTTTGGCTGAGTTGACACATATGGCATCTGTCATATTCAACTATTTGGAACACTACTTTTCAAAATCAACTTATATTGTAGTAAAAATAGTTTCAATGACAAATCATTAAAAATGCTCTTATGAGTTAGTACAGGGGCCCACATGTTGGGATTCAGGAATATTTACGGCCTACGTGACACCCTTAATTATGTTTGATTTAATTTTTTTAAAATTAATTGTCGTTTCTTTTTTTAATATATTTTAGTTAATTTTTTATAATTTTTAATTGCACTTAATTTAAATATATATAAAAAATAACATAAAATATTTAAAAAGTTCATTAAAAACAAATAAAATTTCTAATAAAATTTATGTGCATTTTTGTTCAAGTTTTCATTTATTTTTAGTAAATTTTTTTATATTTAGTTAATTTCTTTTACTTTTTTAGATGATCTAATATTTATAATTTGACTAAAATATAAAAATAAAATTCAATAAAAACAAACGAAAAATCATTTTAAAATAATGAAAAATTGCAAATAAATGATAATTTTACAAAATATTTGCAAATTCATAAAAAAAAAATTATAGCATTAATTATTAAAATTACTAAAATTTATCACTAATTTAAAATTATTTTTGAAAATATACATTGATTTACAATTTTTTTTAAAATAATTTTTAAGAATTTAAACCAAGGAAGGCCAAAGGAATCTCTCTCTCTCTCTGTCAGATCAAAATGTCGTTTTCGGCTTTTGTTTGACATGGGCGTTCATTCCATGTATTAGAGTCTCTCTTTAGAACAGTTTCAGTTAAAAGGATCGCAACAGCGTTAGTTTGACATGAGCATGTTAATTTTGTAATTTTAAAATAAAAATAAAAATGATAATCAATATTAAATATAATATTATATTATATTGTATTATATAGAAAAATATTCAGAGTTTGAACTTCATAATCAAATGGGAAAGTTTAAATCAGTACAGAAGTTGAAAAATAATACAAATTAGTGATAAAATTTATCAATATTATTAATTAAAATTATAAAAAATTTCATACATATGTAATAATTTTTTACAATTACCACTGACAGGTAATTTCCTCTAATAAAATCAACTTTGAGCTTTTTATTTTATAAATTTAAATTTTAAGTAAAACTGTCACAAAAATCTATGGCCATGTTTAGTTTGTTTTGAAGAAAAAAAAAATAGAAACTAGTTTGATAAAATTAAATATCAAAAATATATTTTAAATTTTTTAAAAATTATTTTTGCCCTCCCAAAAGATAAAATTATATATATATATATGAGAAATATTTTTTTATTTTTTTACCAAATTAATTTATAGTTCTTTAAGAAAAATTCTGAAAATCAAATCAAACATAGCCGATATTTTTAGTCGTTAAACTCAATGGAAACAAGTATTTGTACATTTACATTGAGTTTGATGACTAAAATATTTTTTTTCTCAGTTTTAATTCAATGTTTAAAATAAAACAAATGACCAAACATAAAAGGAATAAAGTGTAATTTATTCAAAATAAACTATTATCTATACTATGTATACTATTATATTAAGAGCTTGTTTGAAAATTTGTTATTTTTGTTGATTTTTTAAATTTTTTTTATGAAAATATGTGTAAAAAATAGAGAGAATGATGTGATGAGATATTTTAATTTTTTGATTATTTAGCCAAAAAGCCAATATGCTAGACACCGTGAAGGTTGGAGCTGGTGTCCAAGCCTTTACTTCCCCTTATACCACATGTCCTTTATTTTTTTTTATTGAGGACAAAAACTAAGCATTTACTTGCTTTTCCTTACGTAATGTTAGGGATATCAAATTTTCTACCAAATAAATAATTATGTGAGATATTTAATTATTTATTTGGTGAAAAATTTTAAACTTATAACATTTTCTCTTTCCTTATGTCATGTCCCTTGTATTTTCAAGGAAAAAAAAAATAGATAAGAAAAATAGGAATTGAACCTTTTGAATTTGGATATATTAACACGAATTGGAAGACACACCGGGTATTTTGAAAAGATAGTTAAAAATTAATTTTTTTATTTTTTTAAAAAAATATATATAAAGAAAAATGTGAGATATAATGTGACTTAAAATGAATTAAAAATTGAAAAGTAATTTTTAACTCATTTCTTAAAAGAGACCACAATATATATTTTATTTTTATTTATTTAAATTATACATATATCACGTGTGCAAACATGTAAGAGTTCATTGGAGAGGATTTTGTGGGACAATAATGTTACATGCACAAAAAATATTTACATAAAAAAACTCTCATGTGAAAGTGGAATCTACCCATATGGACCTATACAAAACCTACCTCAATATGAGATTTTTTGGGCATTTTGTGCACATATTTTCTACCAGGGTAATTACACTTTGCTCCTTTTTTTTATTTGGCCACTTTTTCACTTTGATAGTTAAAGTTTATTTATTTTTACTTTGATCCTTTAGATTTCAATTTTTTTTACTTTAATCCTAAAACTAATTTCTGTTAAAAATTAGACAAAAAATGTCACAATAACTGTCACATAACATAAAAAATTTATTATATTAAAATTTAAGTTTATGTCAGCTGTGTGAGTTATATATAATAAAAAAATTATGTTACGTAACTGTTAAAATGTTATTTTCTGTCTAATTTTTAATAGAAATTAGTTTCATGAGTACAGTGAGAAAAAATTAAAGGGAATTACATTTCAGTGGGACAAGATTTTTTTTTTTTTTACATAAATATGGACTCATAATTTTTCACTTATACCCTATCACGGAATCAATTGCACCTCACATATTTTTATAAATTTTTTTCCCTATCCTACAATGTCGTAATTCCCTCCAAAAAAAACTTAATACATAAAAGACTAAAAGGTTGTTTGAAATGATTCAAGTACACTTTTTAAATTTTTACAAAAAAGTATAAAAAAAATAAAATAATAATTTGACTAGAAAAATAATAAAGATAAAAATATATATATAACTATCTAGTGTATTTCAAATAGTGCCTAAAAAAAATAAAAAATAAAACACTGAAGCCAGCGTAATTTACCCTTTCTGTAAATAGTATTGGCGGTGTTTGGCAACAATTTTTTTTGGATTTTTTTTTATTTTTTTCACTAAAAGACAATTTTTTTATAAAATTAAAAAAATAAAATATCACATCAAATCCCATAATTATTTCACTTTTTTTCTTACAAACATCACATCCAACCACAAAAAAACTCAATTATTTTCCCAAATACAAAAAAAAATTTCTTTAATAATATCCTATAACTAAAAAAATTTACATAAAAACCCACTTCCCAAAGACCACTTTCTCAATGTGTTAAGTTCAATGTTTGGGATGGTCAAACGAGTGTAATACTCTGACTGGAACTTGGATTGGATATCAATCTGGACACTGCAACAGATGCCCACATCTGCATCATCTTCTTCTTCATCATTATCATGGTGATGATATATATGGCTGTTTTATGGGTACATCTTAATAGGTTATGGTCATCGCGTGATGACACTAATTGGTACATTTGTCTTTTCCACTGACACCTCCCAGCCCCAGCCTACCCTCGTGGACAACTATTATTTACCTCAAAAGCAAGAGACACAACCAAAAAAAAATTTATTTTTACCAACGGTTAAAATTATCGCTGAAAGCCAAAAACACAAAAAAAAAGCGTCGCTAAAAATTAAAATATTTTTATCCGCAATTGAGCAATAGCCCCGTCGGTATATACTTATAGTGACGTTTTCCTCAAACGCTAGTATAGTTATTTTTATTTCGATGGTCAATGTAGTGACAGTTATAAATGTCGCTATATCTTAAATTTATCAATTATTTGATATCTTTATAGCGACGGATCGACTGCTACTTTGTCCTTCACTTTTGCGACATTTTGTGAACCGCTGCTATATTTTGACTCTCTTCCATCAGTTTTACACTGTCGCTATAGCCATGTGATTCTTTTGAATTTTATTTGCAGCGACGGTTATTAACCTCGATTATAGACTATGTTTACTATTCAATTACCAATAACAAATATCTTGAAATTTTCAATGATTTGCTAACCATTAATAGTTGTCTCTCACTTATCCCTGGTCACATTATATATCTATAAAATCACTATTTTATTCTAATGGCTCAATACTCAATAATTGTAAAAGGTAAAAGAGTCTGCATTTTCATAAGCCCAAAATATCCAAAACACCTTAATTAAAAGGTTCATTACATATGTTTGTCATACAAAATAGATCCAATATTTTTAGCAAACTAATAGCCCACACCATAATCTAAAAGGTACATATAAACTTGTCAAATGACAATAGTACTCAAAAGTATTAATCATGACGCCATTTTATAAAGACCTCCATGAAAAATGTTCAAGTCGAGAAATGATATCCATTGTTTGATACTTTCATGTTGTCTTATTTCCTGCAATAAAAATGATTGAATGAGCATAAGTATCATTTTCAATTTCAAAATTTATAAAGAAAATTTAAACTACATATAATTCTCGACAAGTCTTATTGTTTTGGTGAGTATGTGATTTACATATCAAAAAATAAAGATTACAATGAAGTTGAAGATCATATTTGCATATTGAGAGAGATCAACCATTAAGAGAGAAAACAATAGCAAGTGGAGGAAAAAAAATACAGTAATGCAGAAGTGTAAGGTGGCTAAAGATTTAAGAAACAAATTGTTCTCAATTTGTGCACTTAGTTCTTCTTGTTGTTCTTTAAGCACAGCAAGTTGATTTCTAAGATTAGATATGGGTGAAGACATCTAAAGGGCTTAGAACATGTAAGCAAGCAACTAACAATCATTAATGTCTAGGAAATTATATTTAAATATGTGCTCACATCGCCTCTGCTATTACTTCTAAGTATAGAACTATGATGAAAAACACCTTCCACAAGGCCTTTTAAGTTTGGATCTTGCTTTCAGTTTCTGTTTTCTCAAGTGGTCTATTGCCTATAGGTAATCACTAATAGCCTCATTGCCTCACCTTACTCTCAATCTTTCATAGTCAGTGTATCACTCAAGAAGATGATTATATTATAAAAGAATAACGATTTTGAAAATGGACTTTTATTCATATACTATAAACATGAACATTACAATTAAAAGACTCTTACAAATAGATGTCCTTTTTTTTTTTTCTTTTTTTTCTTTTTTTTGTAGATGAAAAGAAGTTATTACTCATGATATCTATAATACTCTCTATTTTTCAATGTACCCTTGAACATAAGACTCTCCTTCCTTATATATCCTGAAGGCAGACTCCAAAGCTTGGATGTTAAACATATCTAAATAAAAGATAAGATGCCAACAGGTTGGCATTTGGACTGAATCAGCCAATAAAGCCAAACATTAGTAACAACCACTAAATGCGCGAAATCAAAATTTTATTTGGCAAGCCTTTATTTTGCTTGGCTTTTTTGTAATGTTTGAGGTCAAACTGTGACTATAAAAAAATATATAGCAACGCTTTAGCAAAAAAATGCTACTAAAAATTTTATTTTTAGTTGCAGTCAATAACCGCTACAATAGCCCATCTATAGCAGCATTTTTCAGGGCGATACAATAAAAAACGCTGCTAAAACTTGATTTTCTTGTAGTGAGAGGTAATAAAAGTTAAAAAAAAAAAAAAAAAACCTCAATGTGAATTTTACTAACAAATCAAATCTTTTTTTTATAATTATTTTAATTTAAATTTTCAATATTTAGAATGATATCAATTTTAATCATTCATTTATATTCATTAGTTATAACTAGGTATCATATTCTCTCTAGTTCTGTTTTGATAATCCGAACTATTCAATGTATAGAGCTCGTCGAGTATTTCATTTCTGTAAAAAATCACGTTGATTGAATATCGCAAACTACTTGATTGGATCAGATTTCTGTCAATAATTTTTTTTAAATCAAATTTACCATTAACAGAAATATAATTTGATCAAGTGACTATCGATATATGATTAACGTAAGTTTTTGTAAGGATAAAAGACTAACAAGTTCTATATATTGAAAGATTCAAATTATCGAAACAGGACCCATGATAGACTACTACAGACAGCACGCTTAAATCCGGTCCCAAACTGGAAAAAAAAAAAAAAAAAAAAAGCCCACCCTTATAACTAATAAAAAAAAATTACAATTTAAACAATTAAATTTTTTTTCCCCTTTCATTACGGTTGAGAGTCAACTCCCCCACTCATCACAGTCCATCACCACTCCTTGTCTGTCAAGAAGTTATTTGGTAGTCCTGAGCTACAGCCATATAGTATCCTAGGGGTATTATAATTGGTAGAGAAAGTGAAGTCTACGATTTTTTTATTGGGTAATTAGGAACAATAAGATGCATGATGTATGATAATTTATAAAGAGTACTATGACATGGCACCCAGAAGTACCAAATAATTTTTTCTTGTCTTTCCTAATCTACTGCCTCTAGGGGCGACTCTACAACCACCTTTGGATGTTCAATATCCTAAATATTTTTATTTTATTTGATATGTAATTCAATTCAAAATTTTATGTTGAACACCTTAACCCACCTTTCTGAACGCCCAACTCAGTTGAACATCTAACTTAACACACAACATAGTTTTGAAACTTTGCTTCATCAACCTTTGCAAAGTATCTCTTTAACAAAATTGTGTGATTTTGCAATTCTCAACAAGTATGTCACTGGAATGTAGGGGTGTTCACGGTTCGGATTTGGACGGTTTGCGAATCGGTTTAGACCCGTCCGCATCTATGCGGTTTGAGAAAAAGACAACCCGCAACCACCCGCAGTGCGGTTTGTGGTTTGTGCGGATAGGGTTCGCGGATGTGCGGGTGGTTTGCGGATTGGACTTTTTTCTTCAAAAATTTATTTTTGAGCCTTATTTTTTTACCATTTTGTAAATATTTATTTTGGGCCCTTTTCTTCCCATTTTTTAAAGTTCTCCAACATTAATAATTAATGAATTAAAACTTATAAAATTAAAAACACAACAAAATCAATTCGTAACACAAACAAATCATTCAAAATCTTAAATCAAATCATAAACTAACACAAGTATATATTTCAAAATCCTAAACTATAATTGCATATTCATTAAGGAATTTAAAATTCAAAATCACACTTCATCTGAGACAAGTTCAATTATGTAACAATAATAATATGATCAGTATTTATTCAGTTTCAATTGATATAATACTATTAACAAATGTAATGCTAGAGTAAGTTTAAAGAATAAAGGGTGTTTTGTTTTGGGCAAAAATATCTAGGTAGGATATAGGAATGAAATCAACGGTTAAGATAAAAAAATAAATAAAAGTGCGGGCGGTTTCTTGCGGATGTGGGTTAAACCCGCAACCCGCCCGCAACCCTCAAATATGCCATATTTCAAACCGCATCCGCCCGCATTGTATTTGCGAAGCCGCTCATTTGTATGCGGTTTGGGCGGGTTGGGCAGTTTTAGCGGATCGAATAAACCGTTGCCCACCCCTACTTGAATGTTATTATTAATCAACAGTTTTATAACTTATCTTAATTTAAATTAAAGAAACTTTCTTCATTTTTTTATCAGGTTAGTGATAAAACAAAATATATTTATATAAATTTTTGTATATACATTTTATTTTTTGAAACAATGATATCAATATATTAAAATTTTATTTTATTTATTTATTTATATGTGATTTAAAAAATCTAAAAAAATTAAGATTTTGAATGTCTACCCTAAAAAAAATTCCTAACATATCCACTATGAACCCCCTAAAAAAATTTCTAGAATGGTCACTAACTGCCACCACTCCATCCTTTTCCCTTTCCCCCCTACTCTTAACATTTTCCCACCTTTCCGCCACCTTTCTCATTTGTTTCTAGTTCGTCATCACGGCCATCATTCAAAACCTTCGATAAAAAATAATTAAATTATATAAATTATTCTTATTCTATTATTTATAATTAATAGATGGTTAGGATTAATACAATTTTTAAAATTAAGAGTTTAGATTGAAATATGTAAAAATTAAGATTTAATTTGTTATTAGAGTCGAATCTTGAAATTTTTTTAATAATTTTCCCTAAAATAAGGGAAATAATTTTATTTTCTAAGTTAAAAAAAAAATGTTAATGAGTTCAAAGCATTCATGATGAGATGATTACAATTTAGAATCCCAAATTGATTGATTGATTAAAAATGAATAAAGTGATATTTAAATTTATATACTCAATATTTGTTAATAAGGATTGTTTTTAATATTTTTCTTTGTTAGGGATAATTTAGACAATAAAAGAATATTAATTTAGATAATAAAGGAATATTAATTTAATAATTAATCACTTACTTTTGTCAATTCAAAAAATAAAAATAAAAAATAAAAATGTTTTACTGATTCAATTATGTGTGTGAAATGAACAATCTATCTACCTATACTATATATATATATATATAAAATGAACACCTTCATGTGTGTGAAATGAACAATCTATCTACCTATAATATCTACATATATAATGAACACCTTCTGTAGTATCTTGAAACATTCTCTTTTTACGTTGTCAAAAGGAGTGCGACTCGAATTTTAAACTTTGAATCTAATAAAGAATACTTGAGTGACATATTTTTGGTGGTTTCATGAAACATTCTCTTTCAAGTGATCATTTTTCTATTTCAAACAAACAAACAAACAAAAAAGGGTTAGATAAATGAAAGGAGTAAGACTCAAACTTATTTTAAAATTAAAATAAATAAAAAATAAAAATAAAAAACTCTTTACCACTTGAGTAGAACACAATATTAAGTAAATATTTCTTGGGCAAATTTCACTTTACCCCTATAGTTTGGACCATGTGCAGTTTACTTCTTTAAGGTTTGGAAATGACCACATAATCCCCACGTAGTTTGTGGAATGAAGTGCACCGTTAAACATTTCATCCAACTTAATAATAAGTGTGAAATGCGTGGCAGATATAAGGGGATTATATGCTCATTTTCAAAGTTCAAAGGGATAAATCGCACATGGAATAAAGTATAGCGGTTAAAGTACACTTTACCTTCCAAACAAATGACAAAAATACATGGGTATATTTTAGTCTTTTTTATTAAATTGTTAACGGACTTAGCGATACACTTCAGTGCACAAACCACAAGGTGGTTATGTGATTATTTTCAAATATTAGGGGGTAAACTACAAATGCCCAAATTATAAGAGAGTAAAGTGAAATTTGTCCATATTTTATTTTATTTTTATTTATTTGAATTGCACATACATTACACGTGCCAACCGCTAGTTATAGATTATATGAAGCACTCAGACCTTAATCGGAACCTTCCAACTGGTAATTTTTATATTAGAGGCAAAAAAAAAAAACTCAAGATTTGAGTCCTGTAACAAAATAAATCTTAAATTTTCAATTTTATCAATTTAAATCCTAATCTTTTGATTTATTTCAATTTAAACCATTCATCTATTTTTGTTAAGTAAAATTGACATAAAAAAAATATTTTAATAATTAAACTCAATATATACATAAAATGTCTAAAATACTCTTTTTCATTGAGTTTAATGACTAATATTTTTTTTTCCTTGGATTTTACTTTACGAAAATAGGTAAATAATTTAAATTAAAAATAAATCAAAAAATTAAGATTTAAATTGATAAAATTTAAAACTTAGGTTTTAATTTGTTACAAGCATCAAATTCTAGAGTGTTTTTTTTTTCCGTAATTTTTCCTTTATATTGGCCTTGTTTGGTAGAGCTGTGGGAAAGTGCTTATAGTTTATGCCTAAACAGTTTATAGCTTATAACTATGAACATAAGCTGATTTCTGACTTATAAATTAAGCATCTCATGCCCCACTCAAAGAATAAGCTGATTTCTGACTTCCAAAAAGTTATAAGCTATAAGCTATAAGCTAAACCAAATACATCAAAATAGCTTAAATTAAGCTGAAAGCTGAAATAAGCAGCTTTTAAGCTGCACCAAACATGCACATTATTGGCAGCGTTCACGGGCTGGACCTGGGCCGGGTTTATGGATGGGCCGATGGACCACCTGTCACCGATTAACGGGTTAAATCTAAGAAAAATGATTTGTGGCACTAAAAAAGTGGACACTAATGCCCCTAATTTCTAATCTGGGTAACTTTTTTTTTTTTTTCCTTTTTTTTTGCCTTATAGGGAAATTCGGGGCATTAGTGCCCCCAATTTCGGGGCACTAATCACAACCGTAAATCTAATTTCTAAGTTGAGGCCCAAACCCACTCCAACCCTCATTCAGGCCAGGCCGCCTGAGCCTGGTGGGCCTACGGCCCAATGATGACCGTGCCATTGTGCCACCGACTTAGTACAAAGAATAGCGGGTACGCGTGGCTTGTCTACGGAAAAAAGGACAAAGCAATTATGATCCGACATAGTTTCGTTTTGTAAATGGCTAATTTTGGAATGTTGGTGAAAAGTTAGCTCTTTTTTTTTTCCTTTTTTTTTCTTTTTTTTGGATGACTTTCTAGATTATATTATTTTTTTTCATATTTTTTTTAAAAAGTCAAAAAAAAATCAAACAAATAACTTTTAACCTACTTCACAAAAATGTGATCAATCCAAAAAACAAAAAAAAATACTTGTCAAAATAAGCCAATGTTAATTAATAGTGGCCCTATTTGCTAAGTTATTTTTTTAGCTAAAATAATTAATGAAGATAAAACAAGTTAAAATAATCAATAAGATAAAATATTACATTTAATCCATAATTATTTCACTTTTTCTCTTATAACCATCAAATTAATTATCTTTTTAAACACAATTATTTTAGCCTAATCAACTAAAATAGGTAACTTCCCAAACAAGGACAGTGTATATATTACATTTACAACCGGACTAAAAAAAATACATTTTAACAAGACATAGTTTTAAGAGAGGATATTTAGTCCAACATCTTTCTCTAACTTTTAGTAATGGGAGAGATCTAAAAAAAATTTAAAAAAATAAATAAATAATTGTAGCCTAAGATCCCTCACCCACACCCATATATCACACCTACCCTCTCTCTCTCTATATATATATATATGTGTGTTTTTCAAAATTTGATCGAGCACAGTTCATCACCAGAAAAGAATTATCCACATCCGAGTTTTGAGCTCCAATCAATGTCCATTCCTCTCTGCTCGATCTATCAATGCCATTAACGGTCTCCACTATAAGTCAAGGATTTCTAACTCAATCAACTTCTTCATTACACATGGAGATACATATATATGTATAATTTATAATGTATATATATGTGTGTTTGTTCAAAAAATATAACTCTTCCGACTTTTTGTTTTTTATTTTTTTATTTTTATGAATGCAACATTCCTGATTACATCACTATGGATGGTCAATTCATATCAAACAGTTTGGATTACAACACGGTGATCTTTAAAGAGTGATCGTTAATGTTGTTTGATGATGATGAAAACACCAATATATATACATGCTTGTTTGTATGTATTGTGCAGAAATGTACTTGTTTGTAGTTCAATTTTCTCTGATTTGAAACACAGAGAAAATTGTGAGCAAACTAAAAAAATTTGGTCAAAACACAGAGAAATTTGTGAGCCAACTTAAGAAATTTCAATTCAGAAAAATTTCAAAATACAAAGAAAATTTCAAAATACAGAGAAAATCAGTGAAATTGAGCAAACCAGAGAAATTTCAAAACACAGAGAAATTTGTCTGGAATTTCTATATGTTTTGAAATTTCTCTAAATTGAAATTTTTCTAGAAAAATGTTGAGGGATCCCAACCACTATGAAAATATTACATGTCATTTATCTTATAAAATCTTAATACCAGAGACCTTTAAAAAAAAATACCCCTTTTAAGAGAACCTATTTATTTAATTGAAACATGTAAAGGTACAATTAAGAAATAAAATTTTCAAAGGTATACTATATTACGAATATACAAATAAAACATTTATAAATAATAATAATAATAATAATAATAATAATAAAAATAAAATAAAAAACTTAGCTTTGAAAGCAACTATTTAACTTTAGAGATTGAAATTTTCTTCAAAAATCAGCATTACATTATATATATATATATATTATATATTATTAATTTGAAACAAAACAAAGTCATATAACTATTTTACAATTATTGAATAATATAATAAAAAATCTTTCATGATAGAGATTATGTAGAAGATACTATGTATAATAATATAATAAAAAATCTTTCATGATAGAGATTATGTAGAAGATACTATGTATAATAACATCTTGTCTCGAGAGAGTCACATATTGTGCATTTGTTGTGCATTTATCGCTTGCCTAAGTTTAAAAAAGTAACTAATGAAGCTAATATGGACCCATTGTAATTATAATTGTGATTGTGTTATATAAGATAGTATTTGAAATGTGATGAAAAAAAAATGATAATTATAATATCATTGTAATTTTCCTTCATAACCAACGATAATTACTGTCACGATCCGCTCCCCGTACCTAAGGGTTAAGTATCGTGATGGCTAGTAACTGAGATTACCTCCGGCCAATTCTTAAACAAATAAATAAATGTAAGCGGAAGTAATATTTAAATAAGGGTACCAAAATAATTATCGGAATTTCTATTTTTATTACAAAATGTATTGACCAAAAAAGCCGATATTTACATATAAAAAATATCATAAAAGTGTTGTGTGTGTCTATTCCGCAGCCTCGCATCTAAGACTTTCCAAAAGCTATTTTTGAATTGCATTATTTCCTGAAAATTAGTAAACAACTACAAATATACGGCAGAGTGAGAAATATTATACCAAGAGTATAAGGGACACGAAATAACCATGGATATTTAGTTATGCCAAAACATTTAATAACTCAGTTTGGTAAATAAATCATTGGTAAACAAATCATTTAAGTGGCAGAAACTGAAATACAGAAATTATGTAAATAAATAGTCATAACCACGGTACAGAACAGAACGGAGGTCACAGAAATGACAGTCAGAACAGAGGTATGGACTCAAGAGGTGGCTCGTACAGACTATAGAAGTGGCTCCCACAATAGTGTAGCAATTATCTTCGCGCAGAACAGAGGTCAATGGATCCATGACAGAGGACCACAAAGTGGTCAAACAGAGGCCAATGGTTATTTAAGTCCCCCAAGGCGTGAGACTCCCGTGGTGATACTTACAAAACATAATTGTATATAAGGTCATAATCAAATATTCTTAAAATATAAAACAAACATATTCATGAGTTCCTTTCAACAAATAAGGTTCAGAAAATAATCCACGTAATTGAAACAATAATATAATTTATAATAATTTATAAAACATAACTTATATAAAATAAATATAATAAGTCAAAATATACGTAAAATACATTATAGTGACTCAATATATAATATAACTCACCTTAACTTTAATATCTTAATCTTTCTTTTTATTACCAAAGACCCTTTCAATTTCTATTATTTTTTCCGCTTTTCCTTCCTTTCTTTCCCTCTTCTTTCACTTTCTCTCTTTTCTTGCTTTCTTGCCTTTCTTTCTTCTTTTCCTTCTCTTCCTTCACAGGTGAAACGCCTCCTCCTAGGGAGGAGAGCGCCTACGTGGCCCCGTATCTTCCCCCACAGATTGGTAATTAAATTTCATGATTCGTTGTTAGCCTTAATAAATATTTAAGATAATTACATTTTAACTTAATATTTTAATATAATTATATAAATTAATTAATTCTTAATTAAATTACGCTTTATTATATATTCACAGAAAATTAATTATTTATTTTACTACCACATCTATTATTATTATTATTATCAATATTATTATTATTTATATTTTGACCCCTAAACTTTTAATAATTATATTGTTTTACAAAATTACTCATAATAATATATAATAAATTATGTATTTTCTTAATTGTGATTAAATAATATTAATATAAATTCTACAGAATAATTAAAAATCTTGATTGTTACAATTACTCAATGTAAAGAAACCAATGGGATTAAAAATAAAAAATAAAATAAAATAAAAAGTCAAGCTAAACAATAAGATACACAAAATATCAAAATATTTATAATTTTAATACACTTTTCATATATTTCAGAACACTCACACACTTTAATACACTTTTTACATACTTTTCAATAGTAACAACAATCCTTAGTACTATTTTAGCATTTTTTTCAAAAAAGAAAGTGATAAATTACATTGACCTCTCTAAAAATTGAGAAAATATAATAAATTTCACAAATTTAACATTATTATATTGGATTCAGTTAAAGTTTCAATTCACATTACACAACTCTCTTTCAATTTGAAAATCATTAGTCATATAGATGAAAATAGGATATTGTCAACTATTTTGTACTTAAATATACATTTTCTATTGTTTATCATCATAGTTCACACTATTTGAATTAATTATAATTCATTTAACTTTACTGAAAGTGAGATTTGTATAATTATATCAAAATTATAAGTTCTATTGTATTTTTTTTTTCAAAATCTCAAGAGAAATTAGTATAACCTACTCAAAAGAAAATCGTTTTGAAAATATGGAAATATCTTGAAAGTTAACAAATTAATTTATTTTTGCATTAGTTTTTTGTTAATTTATTTTTTATCAATAAACTGGATTTCTTAGTCAACTCTCAAACCATGTTTGTTATTCCTTTTAAATGATGGGATTCGACTAACAATAATGCAAGTCTTAACTAAATTTTATTTTGTTGCAACAAAAGGCATGGGACTTAGTAATCTCCTGGATTATTAAGCCCTCCAAAAGGTGATATAAGCAATCTCATGGGGGATGACACATCACTCAATTCTATTATATTTACAACCTCATCTAATATAATTTATGAACAAGCATCGGTTACATCATCACTTAATCTTTTTGTATTTATAATCTCATTCAAAAAAAAATTATACTCTTAAGGACACGGGGCCCCTGCTGTCCATTCTCCCTGCCGTGCCTGCTGTGTTTCTCAAACGGCACCGTTTTGCCTACTTTTTTTTTTTTTTTTTATGTAATGGTTTTGTTGAAACAGCAGGGCCCCGCGTCCTTTATTTATTTGTTTTTTACACTTCAAGAAAGGGCACCGTTTTGCCTACTTCTTTTTTTTTTTTTTTTTTAATTTATATGTAAGGGTTTCGTTCTTTAGTAGGACACCTTTACGAAGCTACCGCCGTTTCTAACCCTCCAAGGAAAAGACCCTGCTGTCTTGGAGTGGAAAAATTAGTTTTATTTTGTTTTTTATACATTTTTATCTTCTCTCAAATAGATTGGATAGTATTCTCTGTCTTTACTTCACCATCCTTCTGCCAAATTTACAGATCATTATTGTTCAACAAACTGGTATGTATATCTATATCTATATTTATATCTATATATATTATATGTATATATGTTTTATATTTTATTTTGTATAGTGTGTTAGTGGATTCAACAAGTATAATGGTTTGATTTGTTTTATGTAAATAGATTGAGAAACACAATTGTATATTATAAGAAAATTTTTTTGTTATGTAATTTGTTTTGTACATGTTATGTATTTTTGTATAAATATTATATAATTTTTTTAAGGAGTTACGATAATTTGTAATTCATAATTTTTTTTATAGCAATGTTATGCATTTTTGTGGAAATATTATACATTTTTATAACAATGTTATGTATTTTTGTAATAATATTATGCATTTTATGGTCTTAAAAAAGTTTCAACAAAAAAATCTATACCATACTACATAATGCAAATTTAATTTTTTAATCATAACTTGTCATAACTCAATAAAAAATGACATAACATAATATACTAATTCTAATGTAATTTTGTAATTATATATTATAATCTACTTAGACAAAATAAATTTCCAATATTACTATACAAATTACACATCTTTTTTTTCTCTCCCCTATCCTTTTAATTAATTTACATTATTAATTGATTTATTAGATTTCATTGAATTGTTTAGAATTTTGTTTGAATGATTTAGAGTGGTTGAAAAAGATTTTTGGATATTTGACAGGAGATTTTGAAGTTTGTATGCCTCAGAATTATTATTTTTTTATACAGATGTTGGATGTGAATTGACTATAAGTTTTTTGGATGTTTGACAGGAGATTTTGAAGTTAGAATGCCTTAGAATTTATTATTATTATATTATTATTATTATTATTTTATGCAGATGTTGGATGTGAATTGAATATATTTTGGCCTTAAGTTGTTGTTGTTGTTGTTGTGTGTTGTTGTTGTTTTTTTTTTTTTTTTTTTTTTTTTTTTGTGGATACAACTATTTTTTTTTTAAGTTACATTTTTTTTTTTTTGCTTATGGTTTGATAAATTGATTTGTTTAATTACAATTTTTTTCCTTTTCAATTTTACTTTTGATGCATTTAAGCCAGTTTTGAAAAAGTCAAAACATGTATTATTTGTTTGATTTTAATTTTAAAATTAATCTTTTTTAAAAAATATAATTTAGTTTGATAGATTATAATAAAACAAGAATTAATGAGAAACGGTGGATGTATTTATAGTTTGATAGATTAATTGTTTTATTGATTTGTAATCCAAACACTTTTGCTTGGAGTGTAAAAAACAAATAAATAAAGGACGCGGGGCCTTGCTGTTTCAACGAAACCATTACATAAAAAAAAAAAAAAAAAAAAAAGTAGGCAAAACGGTGCCGTTTGAGGAACACAGCAGGCACGGCAGGGAGAATGGACAGCAGGGGCCCCGTGTCCATTCAGTAAGATTTATCACTTTTATGTTTCTTTAGAAAAGATGAAAAAAGTTTAAGAGTATTAATCTATTTATATGGCAGTGAGCCCCGCTCATGAATGATTTGAAATGTGTCTTTTTTTTTTGGCTCCATGTAACATTATTAGAACAATTGTTAGAGCTCCAAATTTAGAGCTATGAATTATTGCTATATAAAAGATAGAAAAATACTTTGGAGCTTTAATTCTTGAGCTCTAATGAGTTGACAGTAGGTCAGTTCCACCTACTGTGATATGATGTTTTAGTCCTGATTTGTTTTTTTTTTTTTTTTTCTCTCCTTACCATGTCATTAATGCTCCATTAGAATATTAAAATTAATATTTTGAATTATTGCTGTAAAAGATTACAAGACAATGTCTTGACATAAATGATCTGAAATAATACTCTTTAACCACCAAATAAGGTGTTTGGGAAGCAACATCCCAAATTTTTTATCTCATAAAAACACTAAAAGACAAAAGTTTTGCAAAACCAAAAAAAACACATCCAAACAAAATATCACATCCAACCCCATAATCATTTCACTTTTTCTCTCACAAAATCACATCCAACCACATAAAAACCCAACTATCTTCCCAAACACTAAAAATTTTTTATCTCATAAAAACCTACATCTACTAAAATCTACATAAAAACTCACTTCCCAAACACCCACAATGTTTTTTCACCTAAAATAATCGGACAAACAAATATGAGGTAATCCAAGTTAATATTAAGCAGATGAGGATTTTTCATAATATAAATGGTGTTGCATGTGGTGTGATTAATGGGGCGGTGCTAAACCTCAAACGCCACGTTTAAGACAGAATCCGATGCTCACCCACCACCACCCACCACCGTCTTGCCGCCGTGAAGTTCCTCCCTCCTATCCTCTCTTATAAAACCCACACCCGAACCCTGTGGCTGTCAACATCAATGACTTTGCCTTGATGTCTAATCAAATCTTACTGCACTCCAAGAATCCCCCCAACACAAACCTTGTTTGTTTGTTTGTTTTTCTCACTACTCTCTCTCTCTCTCCAACACATTCCTTACTTTACTCTTTTTCATTTTCATCCAAACACACCCTTCTACTCTCTCTCTCTCTCTCAATAGCTTATTAGCTGCTACAATTCGTTCCAGAAACTAAAGAAAAAGAGTCAGACAAATGGGTCGTTTATGGACTTTGATCACCTATGTTCACTCCCTTGCTGGGTAATTCTACTTTTTCCACACCTTATACATTCTCTCCCTCTCTCATTTAATTTGTACATATATCATTTTTAGTCATTCAAGATGTTTATTTAAAAACAAAAAACATACTAAGAATACAAAAATTAATCACAATTCGGACACAATTTTCTCACATGAATATGAAAGAATTGTGTTTATTTTTATATTTGATTTCTGTGTTTATGATATTTGTGATTTTCTTGGTGTAATTTTTATTTTTTTGTCTAATTCAATGCAGGCCGGTTATGATGCTACTGTACCCATTGTAAGTGACCTATTCTTTAGATTTTAAATTTACAAGAAATTTGAAATTTTGTTTTCATTTTGAAATAAGGTAAATTTTTCATGTCCTAGTAATAACTAATCTTGTGGGTTGGGTTGGATTGAATAACAGGTATGCATCGGTGATTGCAATAGAGAGCTCATCAAAGGTGGATGCTGAACAATGGCTTGCTTATTGGATCCTCTATTCATTCCTCACCCTCATGGAGATGCTTCTCCATCCCATCTTACAATGGTACCAACTATATAGAGTATAAACCAACCAATCAATAAAAATAAAAATAATAATAAATAGTCATCAAAACTTATTCTCATAAGGAAAATGATTAACAAATAAAACTCTAGTTAAATTACACTCATCTCCTATATACAATTAGCTTCATACTTTTGATATAATTATACTAATTTTTCTTAATATTTTAATTTGTTATTTACATAGCAGTTAAGGTCTCTCTTTTTTTTTATCAATAATTCATTAATCCTATAAATAAAAAAAATTATGTTATTATATCTTTTTTTTATTCAGATTCATATTTATTTTTATTTATTTCAATACTTACTTATCATTTGTATTAGTTTCAATTTTAACTTATCAAAAGAGAGGTCAATAAAATTATGTCAAAAATGTGGAGTTGATTGTATACGAAAGTCAGTATAATTATGTCGAAAGCATGGGGCGTACTATATAAGGAGATTAGTATAATTATGTCAAAAGTATGACTTTATAATATTTTTCTCAAACTTCAAGAAAAGTGAATATAATTTGCCATAAAAATTTTATTCATAAAACTCATGCAAAATGACGTGATAGTAGTATTTTTAGTATTTGAACCATAATAGTATGAATTGTTTGTATAGTGTTTACCCTTTTGATAATCATTTTTCAATACATGCTTCCGTTTGAGAAGTGGATTGACTTTTTGACTTTTTAATTTTTTTTGGCTATTTTAGCCTGGGCTAAAAAGCTTAGTTTGGGAAGGGCTTTTTGACTTTTTTAACTTTTTTTGTGAGAGAAAGTGTAATAATTATGGGTTAGATATGATGTTTGTTTTTGTGGCTAAAATAACCTATTTTGTCTTTTGTGACTAAAATAGCCCCAAACCTCATTGCCAAACGGAGCCATACATTGCTTGTTCACTTTCAAGAAAATGAAAATTATTTAAACTTGGTAACTACTACAATTTATTTATTTTTTTTTTTTTTTTTTTTTTAGGATACCAATATGGTACGATGTAAAACTAGCATTTGTGGGATGGCTGGTTTTGCCTCAGTTCAAAGGAGCAACTTTCATATATGAGAGGTTTGTTAGAGACAATATCAAGAGATATTCCAATGCCAATGCCAATCAATGTCAATGTCAAAGCCAAGAAGAACAAGGCTGTGCACTTCATTACCTCTAAAAAAGTGAGTTAATTAAATATTAAATTAAATTAAACTCATCTCTTTTAATTTTCTTAAAAATTATTAGTTCTTGTTAGACTCTTTAATTACTTCATGTGTGTACTAATATATGTCTAATGGGCAGGGAGAGCACGAGGATTCTTGAAGGAGAAGAACTGATGTTTACAATGGTTGTACTTATTATCTTTTAACATTCTGTACAAGTTTGCAAAACTAATAATAAATTATAATTTACAAAATTTCATCAAATTTACTAATGCAACCAGTGAATGGCTACTCCGATGTCTCATTAGCCTAAAATTATCACATGAATTTCAAATATTACATCTATTCGTGTCAATCCAATGGTGTTTCGTGATTTATCCACCATATTCAATATTTTTTAAATTATGTATGTATTTAGGTCTGTTTTTTGGAAACATAGTCTTGGAAATTAGACTAATAATCTAACAAAAAGTATAATTCGATGCTTGACTAAGTAAATTGGATCCAAACATTATGGGAAACTATAAAATCCCAAGAGAGGAATGGGATATAAAATGGCAGACTAAGGAAAAGTTTGACCTAATTAATTAGATTATAAAATTAGTACGATTTTGTCAATCCCTCTTCTTAATCTCATGCCAAATCAAACATACCTAACCGTTTTAGGTATACTACTTCATCTAATCACTACGACATATAAGAGTTTTAGAAATTAATTTTTTGTCTCTAAAAGGAAAAATTTTGTTGCAAAAGACATTTAAGGACCAATTTCTATTATCGTGAGATAGTCGCTAAAAGATCGTCTCGAAAAGTCAAAAACAAGACTTTTAGTGACAAAATTTTGAAAATGTCACTAATAAATAAATTTTTAGGGACAAAATAAGTTGGTTTAAAATGGTTTAGTTTTTTAGACAAAAAATTTGGTCCCAAAGGATAATAATTCATCACTAATACTCAATTTTTGTTGCTAAAAATATAATAACACTTTTCTAACAAAAATATTTGGCCCTAAAAATTAGTTGTCCTAGATATTTGTCTCTAAAACTTTAATTTTAATAGTAAATCCAATCCGATTAAACCAACATGGCCGTAGTCTCTTGTTATTTGGTGGACACACAATCAACCTTATGTTCTTAAAAGACATGATAATACGCATTAGAGTAATTTTTTTAGCACAAATATACGAACAAACATAATTTTCTTTACATTTTCAAATAATCTCACTACACTACTAATCTCTTCACTCAATTTACTATACTAATAATCTCATCTAATTTAATCTGACAAACAAATGAATCCTACTTTTCACTGCCAACAACAATTTTTAGCCAATAGTTAAATTCCTTTCCTTCTTAATTTTTTTTTTTCCCTTTATTGCTAAGTTAATATACATACTTAGGTGTAGAGTGTCATATATGCATATATGTATACCTCGCACGGAGACTTCCCCTCATACCTTACTCTTTATTCCAAATGCTATCTCCTGAAGGCAGGGTTAGCAGCAGGCTGGTTTGTAGTCCCTCGCCCCGTTCCATATTATGTTAGGAACGGTACAAATCATGTTAGTGTTGGGGTCGGAGTGAGAGTGGATTAATTTTGTAATTTGAAAAATAATATTTTATTATAATGAAAGTTAAAAGATGTCAAACGAGAAATAAATTAGTGAGAATGAATATCTAATAACATAGATACAGATACGTGACATGATACGGACATGTCGAGACTTTAATTTTCAAAAAATATGAAACACGACACGTGAAAAACACGCTGAAATATATAATTTATAATTTATATATATTATATAATATATATATCATTCAAAAATAATTAAAAAATGTAATATAACACTAGTTCTTATAAATTTATTTAATTTTTATTTTATTATTATATCCTAAATTGTTTTATTCAAACTTATAATTAGTTTCACATATCTAATCAATAAACATGTGTACTTAAACGATTGACACGTGTGTCCACCAGATGTTCAAAGAGTGTTCGAGTCTTTAAAAAAAATTAAAAAATATGACACGTTTTGAAGAATGTCGAACACGTGTTCTAAGAGTATCTAAAGAGTGTCGGTATCCAACACAGACACGACACGGATATGTCACTTTTTAAAAGCGTCTGTATTTCTTAAAAAAATATTATATAAATTAATCTTATTATATTAAAAAAATTCATACTCACCTCACTTCTTCATTGAGGAAAGTAAAATACAAACGAGACGAGGTGAGGACAGAATGAGACTGAAGAAAATTGCCATCCTCATTTAAAAGTGATAAATAAAAGCGTCATTTTTCGAGAACATGCGTGTAAAGCTAACACAAGATCTAAATAAATAAAAAGATACGAATAAATTTGGGGCCATTAACTAGGCTAATAAGCAAGATATCACTTTCAGCTTTATGCTTTTCATTTGTATACACTTGAATGCAGTTTCATGCAAATCCCACAAAGAAGCTGCTAGTTTTCTTGAACCTTTTGGAGGTCAACCAACATTGATTAAAATTTAATGTTAAAAAATTATTTTAATATATATTCTCAGGCATAATATCTTATTTTTTTATATATATTTCAATATACTTTTCACTTTTGTACAACCTTAACTAACTCAAATAGTAGTTATGCTTATATTTTTTATTTTTTTTTTTTTTTTTATCGATAAATGTTAGTTGTTAGATTAGCCTATGGGAGAAAATCTCCCCACCCATGGCAAAGCACCTAAATGCTTGCACTCCCTTCATTAAACCCATGACCTCCTTAGAATTAAGCCTGAAGAAGGCATGGTGGCTAACTAGGCTGGGCCTAATTGGTTAGTTATGCTTATATTTTGTCTATATTATGCTAAAATTACAATAAAACAGTTCCAAAAATGTATAAAGTATTATTTGTGTATATATATAAAGTTATTATAACGTTATTACAATAAACACAAAATAAATTATTGGGATAAAATGGAGTGGGAACAGTTCTAATCTAATGATATTTGTTCTTGGTTTTATTTCCTTTAATAAAAAAAAAAAAAAAAAAAAAAAAAAAAAACCCCACTAATTTAACCTACCATTAGCATTTATGTGTCCACTTTGATTGTAAAGGGAAATGGATCACTATACTAAAAGCGAAGCAGTGACTGTGGTGTCTCTATTTGAGATATATTATAACCTTATTTTTATAATCCAAACCGTTAATTTTGTAAAATTTGTTAAGTACTTCATGCCTACCAAAAATCATATTAATCGGATATCATCAACCATATGATAGATAACCCCAAAAAAAAATAATAAGTTTTTCATTTAAGAAATAGCATAAACAATATACAATTTGATCATATAGTTATTGATATTCGATTAATATGATTTTTAATAGGCATGAAATACTCAACAATCCCAATGGTTTGAATTATAAAAATAAAATCACAATATACCTCAAATGGAGGCACCACATTCACTGATGTGCTTTTAGCACAACAGTGACCCCATATCCGATTATAAACAAATATTGATTGAATAGAGGCATATATCACTTTCTCGCACACCATTATTGTGATTGTTGTTATTATTTTCTTCTTTTTACCCCTAATGGGGTTACAATGCCATAATGTGTCTTTGGCTCCCACAAGGAATCAGGAAATCTTACCCATGGCCAAACTTTGGCCGTGTTTGGGAAAGTGAGGTATGACGCTATTTTAGTCTCATTCAAAAAACAAAAAAACAAAAAAAAAAAAAGTGAAAAGATTTATTGTAGCTTAGGCTTGGCACATGGTTCATAGTTGTGCAAGACAGAAGGTAAAATAACGATTTTGTCCTTTGAATTTTGACTAACACACCAACTCAGCATTTCAATACACGGGGTAATTTGATCATTTACTATTCCAACACAATATATCAGCACGCCAACAACTTTTTAAGAGTAATTTGGCTTTGTCTTATTCCAATATCATTTCAAACACATTTTTAATACAATAATCAAACAAAAAAATCTAACCCATCTTCCTAAGTACAAAAACGTAAATAGCTTATTAAAATAATTAAATACATAAAAAACTTTAAAAATAATCACTTCTCAAACAATACCTTTAAATCATTTCTAGTTTTGCACCCAACAGTTTCTCAACTATCTTAAGAAACCTTTTTAATTTTGAAATTATAAGGTAGCTATAGGGTTTAGTGGCTAGACATGCTCACATATTCACTAAAGTAAATATTATTTATTTCACCAAAATCAATTACACTGACAGCTTATCAAAATGTTTATATTTTTTTTAAAAAAAAAATTTAAATGGTTGAGATGTTTGATGCACATTTTATTTATAACTTAAGATCAGCACAACATAAATAAGTTAGGAAAAAAAACAAAACACGAAACTAATCATTAGAAAGTTAGCAACGTGGCCCGACACATGTTTAGTACATCCTTTTACAAGTTGAAAGTTGATAATCACATACAGAAATTAAATGCAATTCTTTTTTTAACTTTTATATAATTATTTTTTTTAACTTATTTAAATTATTTATGTCTCACAAATTTTAAGTAGAAATTGAACCATTCTGACATATACTTCCAAAATAAATATATATAAATTATAAGCAAATTATAAGTTACACTTAAGGATATATAACTTTTAGCTTCTATTTTGTTATTATCAACTCTTTATTTATAAGAAAAAGGGTGACACTAATAGCTCCATCTTTTTTCTAAAGACTCGCTTATTGATATTTTTTTTAATAACAATTATAACTTTAATTAAAACTACTATAATGGACATAAATTGAAATAGAACACCCATCCTCAAAAAAAAAATACTCAAAATTGACACCCAGCCCTATCAAACCAACCCAAAAAAAAGAGCATCAAAAACAAAGGAAAGACGGAAAAATTTGGGTCATTTTGCATTTTGGTATTGTGGTGATGGGTCAGTCTCCAACCAGTTAATGGATATGAGAAATCTGGAATCTAACATGGGATGGGATTGAGCAGTGGTGGTGCCCAATTGTTATAATGGTGGTTTCCGACAATGGTTTCAGTGGTTTTTTCCCTTTTTTTCTTCTAGGGCTTGGGTGGGTGACCGGAGGAGGGTGGGATAGCGAATGGTGGCTGTCGCCTGGGAGGGCTGATGTTAGTGATGAAGAACCGGTGCTCTCTCTCTCTGTCTTACATTCGTTCAGCTGCTGTTTTGTAAACAACGCTGACAATATCACTCTAGAGGATCCGGATGCTTAGGTAGGTGTGTAATGTTTTGAATGAGAGATAATTTTAATATTGTGAGAAGGTCTTTAAAAAAATTATTAATGTTTAAATTTTATAAATGGAGTTCAAAAAAAATGAAAGGTCCTTAGAAAAAAAATAAGGCTATTAACACCACCCAAAAAAAATTTGCACCAAACACACCGAAACACTCCCATGCCTACAAGTAATTTTTGATACCCCACACCACACATATCAACTTCTTTCACTAACTTCCCATTTCATTTCGATTCAACACTATGCATTCCACTAGTTCAATTATGGAATGAAAATTTAACAAAAAAGTTAATAGAATTGCTTTATTGAGTGGAGTTCCTCTTTAGTAAGTGGGTGCACCGACTATTTTAATCCCAAAAACTAATAAAAATTTCTTCCTATAATTATTATTATTTTTTTTTTTTACAATTAGTAATAGAGAAATAGAAGAAAGAAAGTTCCATCACACAATAATTAAACTCAAACTCGGACATCACACTACAACGACAACCCTAAGTGAATTTCTAATAATCATTTTAAAAATAAAATTTTAAAAAAATTAATAACTACTCTGAATGCCCTAAGAGAGACCCATGCAAAACCATTAGTAACCACTAATTTGTGCTCCTCTAGCTTTACAAAAAGCCATATTCCAATAAAGAAAGTAAAATAAAGTGGCCTTGTATTATATATCCCCCACCAAATATCCACCTTTCTCCAACTATAAATTAGACATTGTTCGCATTGCTCTATGTTCAGTCAGATAGAAATCCTCCCTAAAGATCCTCTACACTTCTAGCTACAAAACCCTAGCAAACCACTCTTGAGAAAAAAACACATTTGCTCACAATATGGATGCTATCAAGATAGCAAAGATTCAAGCCATCAACAAGTTTAAAAGGAAACAACTTCTAAACAACCTCTTCTTATATTCTTTGACAGCATTGATCACTAGTTTCTTTTGTTCTAGTCCTTTCTTCTGTTATCCCCCTCTATTTTCTTGCATGAAGGCCTTTCTCTTTGTCTCTCTCCCACAAATCAGTTCACCGTTCTTCATCTCCAAGTTTTCCTTCATCGTTTGCAACCTCATCATTGTCTTTCTAGTTGGAGAGTCCAAGGTGTTCACCTCTGACTCTCCTTCCGCTAGCAATATCTATTATGATGTGTGTTTTAATAGGAGAAGAAGCCCTTGCAATCTTTCTTGGATTGAAAAGGTGGTGAAATTCAAGAGGAGGTACAACCACAAAGGAGGAAACAAGATCACTAGCTGTGTCTATTATCCCCTTCAATTTTCTTGCATGAAGACCTTTCTGTTTGTCTCTCTCCCACAAATCAGTTCACTGCTCTTCATCTCCAAGTGTTTATTCCTAGTTTGCAACCTTATTGTGATCTTTCTTGTCAGAGAGTCCAAGTCATTCACATCTTACTCTTCTTCCACTAGCGATGTCTATTATGACGTGTATGTAAATAGGAGAAGCCTTCACAATCTCTCTTCGCTTGACAAAAAGGAAGAGGCAAAATTGGAGAGGAGGTACAATTACAAAGGAGGAAACAGGATTACAAGAGAGATAACACAAGAGTTTGTTAAGAACACAATAGAATATAGGCTTAGGGGAGAGATTTCTCCTCCAGCCCCAAAGTCTTTCGAAGAGAAAGTTGTAAGTGCTTTTGGAGAGGAGAGGAGACGGATGGAGAAACAAGATGAGGAGTTAGACGGACAGGGGTATGGTTTGCCAGTTGAAGAGTTGAACAAGAGAGCTGATGACTTCATTGCAAGAGTCAATAAACAAAGGAGGATTGAAGCTGCACTACTTAGTGTACAAGACTACACCTAAAACAGGGTCTACTAGGATATACATAGCATTAGCCCATTTCTGGAAAGACTAGAGAAAAAAAAAAAAATTAAAAAAAATTTAAAAAATATAAAAAAAAAAAATAGCAATAGCTATAATAAAATTGGTAGATTTAAGAACTTTGTATACTTAGTTATTCAGTTGTAAATTCAACCATGACCTCAAAACCAGTTTTTCTTCCCTGTACTCGAGCTTTGCAAAATATGTGCTTAAGCCATAGGCCCTAATCTTGGAGAAACTCAACACAGTTCTTGAACCATTATTTAGCTCTCTGTAATCATCCATGATTTAGCTCTGTATTCATCCATGGAAGCTTGCTGGCCATTGTTTGATGTGACTGGTTTGGTTGGAGAGTAATAGGCAAGTTTTCTTGGGGGAGATGCATTCGGTGGAATGGTTGAAGCGGCGTTTGTTCATTGTGTTACATAACTGGATATCATTGACAATGGACCCCGATGTTTTGACTTTTGTTGATTTTGTAGAGGACTTGATTCAATAGTTGTTTTTTTGCTCTTGTCTTGCTGTTTAGTGCTGTTTTTGTATATGTTTGCTACTAGCTTTTAGGTTTGGTTTTGTAGTCTTTGCATCATCTTGATACTTTCTCAATAAAGTTTGCTTATTTATCACAAAATATATATTTATATATGCCAAGCATGCATATGGCAAAATATTGGAAGGAGACCAGATGGGTTAGGTATTGGTAATAACGTCCACATGAGACTTCTCAGTTTGATTAGGTAAAATATATAAGAAACAGATGGACAATAGTTTGGGTCTTGGTTCAGAAACATAACGTGATTCAAGCACCAATTTCAAACAGAAGTTTCGGTATATGGGCAGCCTAATCATTATTTTGGCCCCATGTATACCCAAAGGATAACTTCACCATGTCTCGCTCCATATTGAAAATCAGCACGTATGTCCTTAATTAATTCTAATATGATCAGGGTCATCCAATCGGGAAAGATCTTCTAACCCATAATATATAGTGGGCACTACCCATAAGATCTTCTAACCCATAATATCAGCAAGTATGTCCTTAATTAATTCTAACGGTTGCGGTGGTAGACAATACCCGTTACACCCACTTTTGCGGTGTTATAAAAATTCACACGTATAACGACTATTTTAGTATTACGTAACAGCCGTAGCAATACTGTAATGGCCGTAATGGCCCATTACACACACTTATAATATTTTGAATAGTTTCATTTCCCATCAAAAAAAAAATTTTAAAAAAAAAAAAAAAAAAAAACAAACACTTACAAAATATACATTATACTATTATGCAATATTTAGTAATTCAAAAATAATTTTTTCTTATATCTCAATTTTTATTTTTATAATCATTTCATTTAATAATTGTAAATATTTTTTATTTAGTTAATTCAAATATTGGTAAAAAATAATTTTATTGACATTTCAAATCGATTATTCTTAAAAAAATTAATAAAAATTAGCGGTAGAATATAGATTTATGACATATAAAGTCATTAACTATTGAAATAAAATGTTAAAAGCTCCTTTTATAGTGATTTAAAAATATGAAATATCTTGAATCATACTTAAAAATTAACAAAAATTGATCAAGATCTATTTTAAACCTCAATAAATGTGATTTTGAAGGGGGAAAAAATGCATATCGATAAGTTTTTTTAAAATTGTGTAAAAGTATTTATAAAAAAAATCACAGTTCCAATTACCACAACCGTTACACTACAGCCTTTACACCCCGCAACCATGCCATCGCAACTGTTACAGCGATCACAACCGCTTTTTGAAACCTTGGATGTACTAACAATAAACGATCTATCTATCCTCCACTACTGGACGACTGTCCCTAGCTTTATTGGACCTAGGTTTCCCCTAACCTGCAGTGCATAGCCTACTGTAGAAGAAGCAAGAACAAAAAGAATATCATTGTTTTTTATCTGGAAATTCTACAATTCACAATGTAGAAAACCCATGAGTCCACAAGAAAGAAACTATACTAGAAGTTTTATTAATCAAAGCAATAGTCAACTATAATTAAATAAAGGAAAATGCTAAAAAAACAGCTCTTAAGGTTGTAGTTAGTGTAGAAAAAGACTGTAAAAAGTATATTAAAGTGTATCGAAATGTGTAAAAGTGTTTTGGGATACGTGAAAACTGTATTGAGATTAAAATATTTATGGCATTTTGTGGTGCTTCTTGACAGCCCTTAGGGCTGTCATTTGCAAGACCCTTAATGCTAATAGATAAAACTAAAGAGATTGAATTATAAAGAATTTAAATTTAGTATGACAAAGATTAAAAAGGAAAAATACCTCATACCAAAATAAAACCTTTTTGCTGTACAATCTGGTAAAGTTGCTTCTGTAAAACAGAGAAAGGTCATTGCCACCACCTTCCGCTAATCTGTGGGCAGCTGCCCTAGCTTGATTTTGCATGATCACCTTAATCGGTCACTTCCCTTCATATGTCAGCTGCAACTAGCAAAGTATTTCCCCTCCTCTTGTAAAATTTGACTCCAGTAAGTTTGATTTTTGCCTTTCACATATTTTAACCAAACCAGACCCCCACACACAATAATTCCATGTCCTTCAGACAATCAAAGGAAGATGCAGTTGCATGCACTGCTGGCTCACATAAAAATTTCACCCTCTCCAATACGGTTTAGCAAGACTGCAACTTAAATAGCCTCAAGTTACCAGCCATGGATGCAAGGGTTAACACATGCAACCAACTTGAATAGCCTCAAAGTTACCAACCATGGATGTGACAATGTGACCACTGACCAATAGTATGCGTTTCTGTGTATTTTGAGCTCATGATCGTTCATCAGTCAGTGGCACACAAGGCCCGTGTTACATTCTTGATTGTTATCAGCCCATGGACCTATTTAAGGAAGGCAAGGAGCAGCATATTTTGATTCAGTCAAGGAGATAGGTCGATGGGATCGAAGTGGGGATACTGTTGCGGTTGAGCAGTATTAGAAGACTGCAGCCTTCTCAAAAGCAACCAGGCATCAGATGGAGAACAACCTTGGTTCATTTCAATAGCAATTGGAAGAGGAGAGGCTTCACTTATCTGCATAAGCATCGTACCCTAGAACAAAAGTGATACTTACACATAACCAAAACTCCTTCAATCCAAAAGCTTATAAAAACCATTGCTTAAAGCATTGAGAATAACAGCCTCAAATATTAAAATGCCATTCAGTTATTAGTGGAGCAAAAAGATCAGGCAATGGCTGGAAGTTAGTAAAAGTGAACAATATATTACCTCGAAATTCGCTAAGAAAATTTGAAATTGTTTCATTATCTCCTTCATATCACTAACTCTCTTAGTGTCTGAAGAAGCAAGGGCAGTGGTAACTTCCTCAGGAGAATGACCTATTCCATTTTGCACAACCTGAAGAGTATGGCAGTTAGACAACATATTAACAAGCTCATGTCATCAATGCACTTAAATGACTAAATCCAACTCAACTCACATTGTGATCTATTAGGATCTCGGAAATGAGGCTACCATCATCAACGTAAACATGAAGCTCATATGTAGGCCTTCGCTTAAATAGGAATCCCTTTACACCAGTCAAAAAGCACTACAAAGTTGCAATAGCAGGTCATATTTAATAATTATGAATAATAAATTTTGGGAGGGCGGTTTCATGATTCCACACTAACAAGATGGATAGAAAATTATTCTAAGTAGAATATTCTATTGTACAGTAGTGGAGTATGTAAGTCAGTTTTCAAAAAGATATTTTCAAGTATATTGCACATTATAAAACATAGAACGGATAATAATGAGTATGACATTGAATACAATGGTATTCAAGTTGAATTGGTTTATTACATGTATGGAAGAGTGCAATATATTGTCTTTCCTTCATCTTTAAACAGTTAAACATAATTTATTCAAGTACTTTATTGCTAATCTATTTCTCGATTTGAAGGATGTATATTCAAGCTATAATAAAGGAAGATACACCACAACAAACTAAAGCCTATGCTAGTGTAGCAAGCCACATCATAGAAAATAACAGTAGTACCTCTTTGATGAAGCAAAAATTAGTTCAATATGTATGGTATATACTATTACAAAATTATTCATTCAGTGAATTTTTTTAAAAAATGTAATCCATTTAAACCTTGTTATGATACACTTGCCATTTCAAACCTTTACATTGACAATGCATGATTTTGAACGACAACAAAATGACATGATGGGATCACAAACCATCTTTTATGTATACAGAGCAAATTATTGGTTACTGGACCATTTGTCATTATGGAATGACATGCTTTTAAAGGTCTTCCAACCCAAGTTGACTATGGTTAAGCCTATGCACTAGCAGGCAGGCATGCATTCATTTGATTTAGGATGATAGAATGGCAAAACAAGATCATATTTCAACTCCTAATTGTCGGGCCAAGGCTTTATTAAGCTGAATTTGTGCTATATTATTATGTTTTTAACACTCAGTGTTAGTTGTAAGGAGTTGGGATCACCTCTAAGGGAAAATACGAAATACACCCATACCTTAATTTTCCCCTGAACATTAGGAGCATTGTCCTTGACAGCAGCCCATTTTGCCGACAAACTAGCTAAGTAAGTGAAGGGAATTTCTCTGTCTCCACTTAGTATGAAGGGGTGGTCCACCTCATCAACCATATGAATTTCTTCAACGTTCGAAACAGCTGTAGATGGTGGATTAGGTTCAGCATTTTCCCTATTGATGATGGGAACAGCAAACTCTTCTGTAGTCCTTTCCCTGATAGAGATACCAGATGCAGTACCTACAGTGTAAGGATGCAAGCCAAAATAAACCTCAAAGACAAAAAACAGGAAAATAACCTAAACAATATGATTTTAGTCAGGTTTTAATAAAATTTGTTGATGATACCTGTTGAATGTAACAATTCTACCTACTCCACCTACAATTTCTACCTACTCCACCTACAAATACTCCACCTACTCACATTAGTTAGTGCTCCATTAGTTAGTGCCCATATAGTTAGTGATATAGTTAGTGATCCATTATGATATAGTGCTCCATTATGGCTCCATTTATGGCTCCATTGTATCCTATTTTCTCTCTATAAAGAGAGCTCTTGTAAGAACATTAGAGATCAATCAATAATACATCAATATATACAATTCTCTATTTTCTCTATACATTAAATTTCTACATGGTATCAGAGCTATAGGTTAAGCTCTTAGTATTCTTTGCCTTCCGGGGCGGAAACCTTGCCTGACCGCCCGCCGGACCTCAACCAATTTGAGACCTCCATCAACTCCAGCAAGACCTCTCTCACACTTTCTCTTGGCGTGGTCGGCAGGATGATGCTCCAGCTGTGGCATTAAAGATAACTAAGAAAAGGCCTTTGATCACACCAAAAAGTGCTCCAGCCAGCAATGACATGAAAATGGTGCCAGGAATCATAAATGTCTGCATGAATATGTAAGTTGAGCAGTAACCCAGAATGAATTCTGCTGGGTAAGCTTTAGCATATGTTGCAAGGTGATCTTTGAGCGCTCACAGATCTGAAATGTTGCGGGGAAGCTTAAGTTGACTGTACTCCGCAGCAGGCATTGTCAAGTATACGCAGGAAAGGCCCGTGGAGAAGATCAAAAACACACCCAAAGCAGGGACTTCAATCCATTAATTTTCAGAATGTTGGTATGTTTCCCTGGACTCAGCAGAGAGTGGATGCATCCTTTGTCAGAAATGACCTTAATCAGCAGTACCAAGCCATGTTGGCGGGGTTTGCAGAATATAGGAGGTGGGGATTCTCTGAAACAGCAATATTTGCAGTTGCAGCAACCTTTCCAATATCTTCCTCATCCGGGCAGCCAAAATCCATTGTTGCATCAACAGCAGCAAGTGATTCAGCCACCAAATCCTTTGCATATTCTTCAAGCTCAGACTCAAATGCTACCAGAGAACCTGCCTAGGCATATGCAGCAACAAGTCTGCAATCAACCAGAGGAACAGCGACAGCAACATACCTATCAGGATGCGTTTCTGATTCAAAGTGACCAGCTCTCTCCACCCAACCTTCTTTTATTATTATTATTCTTATTTTTTTTTAACCTTTTGTGATACACCACCACCGCCCATCCAAATTTTTTGTCCCTCTCTTTTCCTTTCTTTTTTGTTTTCCTATTAAAATAACATACAAACATATCCTCACCCTGCAACGGGCATCCCACTCACCTTTCTTTTATTTTAATATCTATATCTATGTTTTTATTTTATTTTAAATTTTTTCCTTTTTCATCATCACATATTTTTTTTTATTACCAACCCACAAATTCCAACCATCTTATGATTTTTCAACTCTTATTTCATTTCATTCAAAAAAAAAAAAAAAATCACAAAAACAAATCAACCACAACCCACAACCACCACAACAAAAACCGGCTTTATTTTTTCGCCTCTTCAGCTGTTCTCTTCTTTTTGCCTTTGTCTTGGGCGTCCCTTGCCGGTGCTGCCTCCGTTTCCCACACCGCCGAGCACGTTCACTTCCCGTTGCTCCTCAACCGTCACATATGGCGGACCTCCAAATCTGAGCATCACGGTGGCCTTCCGCTTCAGTTCCTTGTTTTCTGCCTTCAGCACACATATCTCTGCTCGGGCATCCGTATATACATGCGCTGGAGCAGAGCCAGTTGGGCTTTTACCTGCTGCACCTCATTTGTTCTACTCTGAAGCCGGTGCGACAGGTTGTGACCGCCGTCATGGTCTCAACACATGACCTTAATGTATAATAATTGGCCTCAATATCAGATTGCGCAGCCATTATCTGCTCCACTGACACCATCGGATAGTTCAACGGCGCAAAACCAGGGAGGCTTGGTCCAGGGGCGCTTGGTTGCGGTTCAAGGGCAACTGCCCCGGTTATCTCTCTTGTGCACTCATTGAGGTCGGGAAAGAGAGTGAGCAGACCCCTAGAAGAAGAGGCTATGTTCTGGGTAGCGGAACGGGAAGAAGAGGCCATTTTCTGGGCAATAGAGTTACAGAATATCTCTCTCAAGAAAACGAAGTGTTTCTCAGAGGTTTTCAGCTGGTTTGTTATGCATCAGCAGCAGCCTCGCCTTGGTTTAAATAGGCAAGGCAGATACGCGTATCACGCGTCGGCGCCAGACGACAAATCGGCGCGCCTTTTGATGGCTCGACTTTTGATGGCTGTCGGGCACATCTTTTGATGGCACGCCTTTTGATGGCACGCCTTTTGATAAGATTGGGCACGCCTTTTATGGGTCCGACAAGACTCTGTAAACTGTCCCGACTTTGATTCCGGTTAGCTTCTATATGGGTCCTACAAGACTCTGTAAACTGTCCCGACATTGATTCCGGTTAGCTCCTATATGGGTCCGACAAGACTCTGTAAACTGTCCCGACATTGATTCCGGTTAGCTCTTATATGGGTCCGACAAGACTCGGTAAACTGTCCCGACATTGATTCCGGTTAGCTCCTATATGGGTCCGACAAGACTCGGTAAACTGTTCGACATTGATTTCGGTTCTCAGTACAACGGTTCGACACAGCCGTATAGTGTCTTCTACAACGGTCCGACATGACCCGTAAACTGTTTTCTACAACGGTCCGACATGACCCCGTAAACTGTTTTCTACATCGGCCGATATGACCCCATAAACTATCTTCTACAACGGTCCGACATGACCCCATAAACTGTCTTCTACCTTGGTCTGCCATAACCATACGGTCTTCTACAACGGTCTGACACGACCATACAGTGTCTCCTATCCACTTTTATTTTATTTGTCAGATTATTTTCTGTTTTGTTACTCTCTCCAAACTCAAGTTGGTTAGTTCCTAACCCCCTTGAGTTTGAGGGGGGCTGTTGAATGTAACAATTTCTATGTAACAATTTCTACCTACTCCACCTACAAATACTCCACCTACTCCACATTAGTTAGTGCTCCATTAGTTAGTGCTATAGTTAGTGCCCCATATAGTTAGTGATATAGTTAGTGATCCATTATGGTATAGTGCTCCATTATGGCTCCATTTATGGCTCCATTGTATCCTATTTTCTCTCTATAAAGAGAGCTCTTGTAAGAACATTAGATATCAATCAATAATACATCAATATATACAATTCTCTATTTTCTCTATACATTAAATTTCTACAATACCCAACCTATACTTTTCTCCCTTTTAGAAAATTGATGGGATATAGGATCTGAAGCCGGCAAACCATGTACGACATCATACCCTCAAATAGGCAAATAAATCCATTGTCATAATATCTACACTATCTTATAAAAGCAACACCTTACTTGATGTCGTGAGGCCTGCAGATTTTTTTTCCTCAAATAACCAAAAAATTTAACAAATCGTGTCATATTACAAAAGAATTGGGGCAAAAAAATAAAATAAAATGGTAATTAAGTAAAATTGTACCACCATTTTGTAACTGATAGAAAACACCCACATATCTGAGAAGTGAATAATTGATAATTTGTGTAGGTTTAGAGAAGGAAAAGAATTAGGGAATGATTGTGATATCATCCCCTTTTTATATTAATGAAGATTAATAATTAAAAGTGAGCCCTAAGGCATAGAATAATTACAACCGAATAATAACCCAACTAATAATATACTATTTAACACTCCCCCTCAAGCTTGTACAAAGATATCTCTCATTCCCAGCTTGCCTAAGATGTCATGCAATGGCTTACTCCTAACTCCCTTGGTGAGGATGTCAGCGAGTTGTTCACCAGACTATACAAATGGAATACATATTGTGACACTAGTGAGTTTCTCCTTAATGAACTCAACATGCTTTGTCATGTCATGTTGAACCGGATTATAAGCGATGTTGATGGCGGCATTCTTATCACAGTATATCCGCATGGATTCCGTCTGATTAATACCTAGATCACTCAACAATAACTTGATCCAGACGAGCTCACACACCCCTTGTGCCATAGCTCTAAACTCAGATTATTCCTTGACCTGGCAACCACATTTTATTTCTTACTCCTCCAAGTAACTAGGTTGCCTCCTACAAAGTTGCAATACCCTGAAGTCGATCTCCTATCATTTACTAATCCAACCCAATTAGCATCTGTATAGGCTTCCACACGAAGATGATCATGCTTTGAAAAATAAAGACCCTTACCAAAAACAGACTTCAAATACCTCAAAATTCTTATGACAGTCTCGAGGTGAATCTAATGAGGAGCATGCATAAACTGGCTAATCACACTGACAGCAACAGCAATATCAGGACGGGAGTGAGATAGGTAGCTGAGTTTACCCACTAATCGCTGATAGCTTCCCCTATCAACAGCTACTCCTCCTTCATCATCCCCCAGTTTCTGATTGGGTTCCAGTTGAGTGTCGCAGGCCTTACAGCCAAGCATCCCAATTTCCTTCAACAAGTCAAGCACATACTTCCTCTGTGAGATAAATATCCCATCCTTGGAGAGAGCAACTTCAATTCCCAGAAAATACTTCAAGTTTCTCAAGTCTTTGATTTCAAACTCACTTACTAAATATTTCTTCAACAGAGGTATTTCTTCACTATCATCACCTATAAGAACTATATCATCCACATAAATAATAAGCACTGTAGTCTTACCATGTGATGAATATTTCACAAACAAGGTGTGATCTGCCTGACTCTATTTGAAGCCATATTTAAGCATAGCCTGAGTGAATCTCTTAAACCAAGCCCTTGGAGACTGTTTGAGACCATATAATGACTTCCAAAGCCGGCATACTTTACCCTCTGTCTGATGATCCTCAAAACCAGGAGAAATGTATATATATACCTCTTCTTCTAAATCACCATCGAGAAAGGCATTCTTTACATCAAATTAATGAAGTGGCCAATCTAGATTAGCTGCTAGAGAAAGAAGTACTCTGACTGAATTCATCTTAGCCACGGGTGCAAAGGTCTCCTGATAGTCAACGCCATATGTTTGAATAAACCCTTTTGCCACAAGTCTAGCCTTGTAACGCTCAATAGAACCATCCGCTTTGTGTTTCACAGTATACACCCATTTGCATCTCACAAGTTGTTTGCCCTTAGATAACTCAGTCAATTCCCAAGTGCAATTCTTCCTAAGTGCTTTCATTTCCTCAATCATGGCAAGTTTCCACTCAGAGGTAGCAAGAGCATCCTAAAAATGGTTAGGAATGCTAACAAAGGAAATATTTGACACAAAAGCTCTATACGAGGACGACAAATGAGAGTAGAACACAAAATTTGAGATAGGATGTTGAATACAAGATCTCACACCCTTTCTCTTGGCAATAGGAACATCAAGATCAATAGAAGTATCAAGATCAGTGAACTCAAGAGATTCAAGGTTACCTGGACTCTCATCAAAAGCAGGAGATGGTAGTGGGTGAGCAGAAGTGGTCTCTTGTATCCAGTTAACTTTTTGTCTGTCTTTGTCCCTAACATAAACTTGCCCTTCCCTATCCTTGGTAACATTGGGTTCTGCAGGTGGTGGTGCAAGAACTACTAGTTCCACTATAGGAATCACAGGAATCACTTCACACCAAGGCTCCTCCTAAAAGGAGGATTGTGACACCGAAGAGGACAAGAAATAGGACCGGGACTCAAGAAAGTGACATCCATGGATACAAACCACTTACGAGAAGGAGGGTGACAACACTTACACCCCTTTTGAGTATGAGAGTACCCAAGGAAAACATATTTGAGGGAGCGAAGGTCTAACTTATCACGAGTAGGAGAGTGATTGTAGACAAAACAAACACAACCAAATATTTTGGGAGAAATAGAAAACAATGACTCGGAACCTAGAAGGACTTGAAGGGGAGCTCGTTTTTACAAGACCTGAATAGGAAGACGATTAATAAGATGGGTAGCAATGAGAACAGCATCGCCCCAGTAAGACCGAGGCACCTCATAGAAAAACACATGCACCGAGCCATATCAAGAAGATGATAATTCTTGCGTTCCGTCACCCCATTTTGTTGAGGGGTATTGGTGCAAGAGGTCTAATGGATAATGCCATGAGCAAAAAAATATTACCCTAACTCAGAATCTATATATTCACCCCCATTATCAAAACGGAATATTTTGACATTGACCCCAAACTGAGTACAAATCATCTTATGAAAATTGTGGAACACAAAGAAAACCTCACTCTTATCTTTCATGAGATACACCCAAGTAGTACGAGAAAAATCATCAATAAATGTAACAAACCAGTAATGACCTTTCACAGACCTAACACGAGATGGGCCCCAGATATCAGAATGTATTAATAAAAAAAGAACTAAATTTTATTAAAACTAGGAGCAAAAAGAAACTCTGTATTGTTTTCCAAGTTGACAAAACTCGCAAAGAAACTCAGACACATTATTGTTGGCAAAAATAGATGAAAATAAATGCTTAAGTAAATAAAAAGAAGAATGTCCAAGATGCTAACGCCACAGCTATAAATCATATGTGGTAATAAGACTCGTGGTGTAAAAATGAGCAAGCTTATCCGGTTGATCCAAGAAGTAGAGACCATTTTCTGCACTATCACTGTCAATCGTCCTCCTCGTGACAAGGTCCGAAAAAGACAATGATCAAGGAAAAAAGTCGCATTACAATTCAAATCCATTGTAATACGATTCAAAGATAAAAGGTTAACAGAAAAAAGAGAACATAGAGAACAGAAAAGAGAGGTATGGTAGGAGTGACATGAACTAAACTTTTCCCAAAAATAGAAGAAACAGTACCATCTTCAATCCTAACTTTGTCCTGACCTGAAGAAGGCATATAGGCAGAAAAAAGGTCAGAGGTTCCAGACATATGATCTAAGGCATCAGAATCAATAATCCAAGGCAAAGACTTATGAGAAAGGAAAACACGAGAAGAAAAGGTTAAGTTATCTGAGCGGGGCAAACAACGAGAAAGATGTATTGAGAGCAGTAGAAGACCGACAATCCAACAAGTGACGCAAAACATCCTCAAGCTCATGAGTAGTCATACTAGAAAGACCATCAGAAGCCTGGCCAACAGAAGCGGAAGTATAATCAAGTGTATTAACGTACTAGACTGATGAGCCCGTGGATGAGAGCTACATCCTCTAGACTAGCCTGACTGACCTCCTCTAGAACCAGACCGATCACCTCGACCCCCGAATGGAGTCCCATGAAGCTTCCAACACGTCTCACGAGTATGCCGCAACTTGCGACAGTAATCACAAAATACAAACTCCTTGGCGGTAGACGAGGGATGGGAGTTGGGCTGAGGCCATCTCTAGGGGTAGACAGCAATGCAGAGCGATCAGTAAAGACAGGTGACATCATAGCAGACCGGCGACTCTCCTCATTCTGTACATAGGCGAATACCTCCTGAAGTAACGGAAAGTGTCCACACCCATAACTCGACTCCGAGCCGGATCATACTCCACATTGAGACCTGCCAAAAACTTGAAGGCCCTTTTCTGTGCAATGAACTTCCTGTACCCGACTGAATCAACAGTGCAAATAGGCTTATAGTTCTGCAAGTGATCAAGGCGTTTCCAGCCGTTAGTGAGGAAGGTGAAAGTACTGAAGCACAATCTGCTCCCCCTGAACAGAGCTCTCAATAGAGCGGTGCAACACAAACGCCTGTGAGAAATTCCCTTTGCGAGAATAGGCGGCAGCCAGAGCATCCCAAATATCCTGGGCAGTCTCCATAGACAAGTAGCCCTCACCAATCTCTAGTACCATAGAATCAATAAGCCAACCCATAATCAAAGGGTTGGTAATCTCTCATAGGTCATAACCCAAGTCAGTGGTGCTGGGTGCCTGTATCCTACCATCAACATACCCCATCTTCCCTCTGCTTTTCAAAAAAAAATCAGACTCTGCAACCATGCTAGATAGTTCTAACCATTAAATAGAGAGGTGATGATTTTAAGACTAGGGTTGGGATTATCAGTCATAGTAGTAGGTATAATACAACTCTCACTCCGAGGTGTCTGAGAAGTAGTGGAATCTGCTATGGATACTGTACTACGAACCCTCAACAAAACTAGTGCCAATCACAAACCCGGAAGGTGGAGGAATACAAGCACAATGACCACTAAGAAAATTAGAGAATTAAAAAATTCATCAGCCCTTTTCTTTTTTTTTTTTTTATACTGCATTTTTGTTCCCCTTTTTTTTCCTTTTTCCTTTCTTTCTTTCTTTCTTTTTTTTTTTTTTTTAAATTTGTATTTGAAAACAGAGATTAAGGATACAAGACAGACTAAACAATGAGAGTGCAGGTCATCAGGTCATACCAGTCGATACAAAAGAGTCAGACTGGGCAAGGAGTGGACCGGAAGTGTTCTACAACACTACCAGGAGGGTCGACACACCTAGAAAAGTAATCTAGGGCTATCAACAGGCCCAGAGGAGAATAGAGAGTGAGTCATGAATCTGACTCGAGCACTGCTGGTGAGTCACAACCCCTAAAAAACATAGGTGTGGCCCGAAATCAGCCAAGGTAGGTCGGAAAAGGAAGAAGAGGCACTGACTAGGGTTGGGTGGACTGTAGGGATGGCAATTTGAACCCGACCCGACGGGGATCCGATCCCCCGACCCCAAATTAAGCAGTTTTTTCCCGAAAAATATCCCCGACGAGCCGAGCATGGTGATCAAAAATAAATCCCCGATGCTATTCGGGCCGGGGACGGTGATATATTTTTTAGCCCCGCCCTATTTAGCCCCGATTTATATATATATATATGTGTGCGTATGTGTGTGTGTTTAGGTTTGGTGACCACTCTGTCAAACACAAACAACCTCTCCTCTCTCTATATCGCCTTCATCTCTATCGCCTCTCTCTCTCTATTTCCTCTCTCTATTGCCTCCCTCTCTCTCTCTCTCACACAGCGTCGGCGTCGGCTCCTCCATGTGTTTAGGGTTTGTTCTTCAGATCTGAAAATGCTGAAGATGAAGATGTTGTTGATGAAGATGATGATGTTGATGTTGTTGTTGATGAAGGTTTTTTTGCTTTTGTGCTTGATGATGTTGTTGTTGATGATGATGTTGATATTGTTGTTGATGAATGGTTGTATTTTCTGCAGATAATTTTTTTTTTTGGTAGCCAAGGAATGTTCGGGGTCGGGGAAATCCGATCCCCATTAGGGACGGGGGTGGGGGGGGGAGTGGGGGGGGGTGGGGGCGGTGATAGGTTCCCCGTCGGGGATCGGGGCCGGGGAAATTTGACCATCGGGATCGGGGACGGAGAGTGTGATCCCCGGCCCCACCCCGCCCCGCCCCGTTGCCATTCCTAGTGGACTGTAGGGCTAACGACTGGGGTGGGTGATGGGAGAAGGTTGTCGGCTAAGGCAGGGGTGGCTAATAGAGAAAGAGGTGAGTAGGTTCTGATACCATGTAGGTTTAGAGAAGAAAAAGAATTAGGGAATGATTGTGATATCATCCCCTTTTTATATTAATGAAGACTAATAATTACAAGACAACCCTAAGGCATAGAATAATTACAATCGAATAATAACCCAACTAATAATATACTATTCTAACAATTCGAAGATTCCCAACAAGTAAACGAGAGAGCCATTATGAACTCATAGGCTAGAAATCGTGCTAAATTACATATATGTTTCAATGTAGACTCCACTCTCTAGCTTTTTTAATTGATGTGCGTTTGGGATTGGTTGAAAACCTAGGGAATTCTGGCATATGATGCTTTGTTCCACATTAAGGAATCAGATACCAACTTGGCTTCATGATTATGACAAAATTCAATCATTTTTTGCGATTCTTATTTACATTCAAGTATGTGTGTGCTCCCCTTATTATTTCCTACTGTATATGCATCTTTTTGCGAATCAGATACCACCCCTTATTTTTCAGCCACATTTCTTGATTTCAAATTACAGTTTCCTTTATTACTTTTGGATTTGTTTCTTTTGGGTTTGAATCGGTTTGTCTTGAAATTCATCTCTGATGAAAAAGAGCGTACCCAATGCACGAAACTCCCGCTTAAGCGGGGTCTGGGGAAAGGTTGATGTACGCAGCCTTACCCCCGCAAACGAAGAGACTATTTTCGCGATTCGAACCCGTGACCACCAAGTCACCAAGGGGTAGCTTTACTGCTACACCAAGTTCAACCTTCAAATTCATCTCTAATTGTTTCACTTTGAATGTTGATATTCTTTCATGAGTGCCTGCATTTTGAGTTGCATGCACATTGTTTGATAAAATGTTTCAAGCAAATAACATTGGGTATGCAATTTTGATTCATTTCATAGTCGTTTGATTGAATGGTACATGGGTGTGTATTTATTACTTTTTGAGTCATAGATTCATAGCTACCTTTGAAAACACTCTCTCACTATGTGATTAAGCTTATATTTTATGTGTTTAAGAAAACTGAGTGTTGGAATGCCCCCTCTTGTTTGTCACACACACACGTGCATGCAAGTATCCCTGCCTTTATGCACATGTCTGCATCAAGGGCATTAGTTATGTCCCACATAGGATTCAAAGTGTGATCATCTTTAATTTAAGTAAACATGGCATTTCACTGCATGACTTATCTAGCAGGTTAAAGAGTCTAAAAATCATCGTGCTAGCATTACCACACGACTCACAACCTTGACTATGCATAAAAATGCTTCCATCTCTAAAGCTGATTTAACTTCGGGTAAGTTATGTGAGCCAGGAACAAAAAGACATACCTTGTTCAGCTGCCTGAAGAGGAGCTGCAGGTTGTGACGAGGAAGCATTGGTGGCCCCTGGAACACTCACACTGTCTGGCGGCCATGCAGCAAGAGTAGCTCTGGTTGCTAAAGGAGGAACCACTCCTGTCCTGGTTCTAGTAAAGGGTAAATGAAGGTTAATTTTTTTGTCTATAAAGAAGTGATCAACAGTTTGATATTAACCAAACCGTAAGTTTTATGGATTATATCAAGTCATCAAACCAGTTGTAGTCATGTACACTTGCAGGAAATAGATTAGCAATGACTTAAGACCCTCCTCTACACACTACCAACAGTATACTTACAGTTCTTTGAGTCTAGAAAACAGAGACTATATAATGAAATCATTAAGGTAGCGTTTGATAGAGTTTTAGAATTATGATTTGATAATAGAGTTGTATTTTGAGTTTGTGAGTTTTGGAATTATGATTTTTGAGTGTGGAAAATTTGTTTGGTTATGAGTTTTGAAAAAAGTTTTGAATTGAGTTTAAAATTTTTGATGTGACATATGTATTTAATTCAAAAACTTACAACTCATAACCAAACACACAACCCAAAATTCTATTCAAAGCTCATAAAAAAATTTAAAAAAATTCCAAAAATATTTTTTATTTAAAATATAAAAATAATAGGTGCCAAAAAAAAAAAAAAAAACCAACACTTTTCCGGTTAACCGGCCCGACGTCCGGGAAGACGTGTTTTCAACAGTGGGTGTGGAATCAATTTTTGAAAGCTCTCACCAAACACCACATTCAAACCAAGAGGTGGAATTAAATTTACAAAGCTCTACCAAACAGAGCCTAATACTCCCAGTGACCTTCCTCAGTGATATGCTAATTTTCCCACCCAGCATGGAAAGCAAGGTGGATCCAATGATATGATTTCATGAACCAAAAAACACATTCCTCACGTACAAGAAAATTAAATGAATATGGTAATCTGTTTACTCATAAAAAACTAACCAATACACCTTTTTATTGTGTAATATTTCCAATCTTCAAAAACCATTAAAGAGAGAGATGTTAAAGCAAAAGACGATCAAGTACTTATGTTTCAGTAGCATATTCAACTTAAATCAAAGGAGAGTAAAATTGGCTGATGGAACATGGAAAGTTGTATGATTCTGGATTGGCAATTTAGGTAAATATGTTTTTGGCTCTCACAAATACCTTTTTCCCCTTGGTGGCTTATTTACTTCTTGGACAAGCCTCTGCCTTGCTGCTTCCAAATCCTCAACCAGTCCTCCTAAAACTTCAAGAACTTCAGGAACCAATATTAGAAGCCCACGCCTTATATGCACATTGGAAATTGCAACCTACAACACGAAATTGTGTCAAGCGAAGTACTAGATGCTCATAATTGCATACTGAGTGGTTGGATAACAATTAAGGGGTAACACACCAAAAGTCAACTTGATTGCATCAGACTCCAATTTTGTTTTTGTTTCACATTATTGACAAATTGACAAGTGCTCACATTAAAAAAATAAATAAAAAAAAATTGGGCACTTGAACCAATTTCACTGTTTGTTCGAATCAAGATGCCTTATTGGACACCTTATGTATATGTTTCAGGTACTTGCACACCCAAGTCAATAATGGCTAGCAAGATTGATGCAAGACCGTCAACTCCTCCAAACTTCGATAACATATTCTCTTTCTTTACTTTACAACAAATTAAAAATACTAGACAGAAGTGATTTATTTTAGTCAACATTTTGGTACAAGGAAAAATTATAGTATTTTTAACATCAAAGACAAACCACTATTTGGCAAGTATAAATGTGAAACCCTCAAAGCTAAATTATTCCAGAAATTTTTCCAATTGGGTGGTCTCTGAAAATGGAAAGGAGATAAAAAGAGATTTTTCAAAAAGAACCAAACTAATAACCAACTAGTTGAGACCTCTCTCAAAGTTATTCATACCAGACTAGTAATCAAATAGAAGATAAACAAAAAAAAAATCAAAAATAACCTTCAGCCCAGCAGGTGCCAGAACTTCAAGATCCTTGATAGGCCGGTATTCCATGCCGAACACACGTTGAACACCATCAGTCATGGACAACTTAAGGCATCTCTTGGGCCCAGAAGCTGCACTCTGATACCTACCTTTCAGAGGACAACTGATATTCATAATTTCATCCACCTGGAAAGTTGGCATTCAATGTGAGCTGAAATATGAAAATAAAACAAAATTTTAAAAAGGAAAACAATATTAAGTCTGAACATATGGTCTGACTGAGCAAACTGACTGATGTGACATAAAAAAGTTGATTTTCCACGTAATAAGAGAGACCCCATGTGAGCCACATCAATAATGCAACTGAAATGAGCAATAGAAAACAACCTGCCCTGAAAATATTACAAACGGAAGTCATGTTCAAAGTTTGTTTCCCATGGTGGGTAAATTACTATTCACAACCTCCATCTTTTGCAAAAATAAAAGTAAAAATTTGAGGATTATAACTTATAAGACCAATATATGAACAGTAAGGGATATTAAAGTTCTGCTTCCCATGTGACATTGTTCTGTCCTCACTTATAAGTAAGTAGATCCAATGGAGGGATTATTTCCTGTGAGGAAATTTTTCAGGAATCTGGGCATGGTATACAGAGGTGACGGTAATCGAACTTGTTAATGTTAGATAGAGGGTATGTAGATGTTCATGATTTGGGGTTTTGGTGGTAATAAGATTATGGCGGTTCTTTTCATAAAAATGCACTTGAGTTTGAGAGGGATTTTACAATGGTTGTGATGGGGATCAGATGACGGTTAAGGTGGTCAGACAAAGGTCTTCAATTCGGGTGTAGGTGATCTCATGCTTAAATTGAGTGTAGGTGATTTTATCTTAGTGTTATACAGGGGGCAGATAGTTGTGTCTTTGATGGTTATTGATTCAGCTGTGGATGACCGAAGGTTGCCATTGCGGTTGTGGCAGCTCTAAAAGGAGAGAGAAAGGTTGTCATTGCAATTGCAATAGCTACCCAAGGAGAGAAGAAGGCACAGGCCTAAATCAGTTTCCATTTTATTTCTCAAAAGGATTGCAAGTCAGTTTGGGAAAAAAAAGCAACGGTCAATGTGGTGAGCCTGATTATGCTGATTTGGATTTGTTAAGCAGCTACATGGTTCAGAGTAGAAATTTGAACTAAGTAAATCTCCACTCCTTTACTCAAAAGTACATCAAATTCACTCAAAAAACCCTCCACTCCTTGACTCAACCTTATACCAAATTGAGTTTTACCATTTTTTTACCAAAATCGAGTAAACTCAAATGTTTACTCAAAATTTTATATACCATCTTATGGTTTTCAAATTTACAACTCTGCCGTTACTGGAACGTTTACTCAAATTTATGCTTAGATTTGAGTTTGTCCATTGGAATGTTTTGTTATGCAATAATGTGGTTTCAATCACACAATAAAACAATAACAAAAGAACAAGCACACACAGAAAACACAGGATATACATCGATAGGTGAGATGCCTACTTCCATGGTGGAGAAACAATCAAAATCTACTATTCGCAATAAATATTACTAGAAACAACTCCGCAAATCTCTTTTCTCTGTTACACTCTAAAACCCTACCCAAAAATAACAATATATACCATCAAATCTTCAGCCCCCATACAATATTATGACTGTATAGTAAAATACAAGACACCTCACAACAACATGCTTCATATCTAATAAAGCTTTTAATTGAATTTTTACTCAAATTGTATAGCACTACTCATTTAAAAAGAGCCTAATGGTGATTTTAATTAATAAATAATATCCAATCCATAAACAAGATAATAATAATAACCCATAACAATAAAATTGATCACTAGCTCATGAAAAAACATACCTGCAAGACAAAAGGGCCAGCAAGATCGACAAGATTCATATTATGCACATTTTCAGGAAGAACTCCTCCACCAGAATAATTCATATCAGATAACAAGAATTGCTTGAAACAGAGCTTCGCCTTGGCCGCCAAATCGAAGCTTGCGAAACCCGGGACCGATCTTTCTAGGCCCTGAATACAAGAATCATTCCATTCCCTTCGCAGTCTCAGCCCAAGCCTGTGAAGAAACGCACTGATGGGACAATCAGAGGATTCCGAAGAACTAGCACTGCTAATTCTGGACTCGGCCGATGATTGAAAGAACTGGTCGTTAACTGGAGGGCGTGGCGGCGGAGGAGAGAGGCTTTCGTGAACGTCGACGAAGTCGTCATCGGAGATTTCGAGATGAGCAGGGAGAGAAATGTTGGAATTAGGGTTAGGGTTTAGGGTTACGGTTTCGAGATTGAGTGTTGGATCTTGTAGTTCTAGTTCGATATGTTCATCTTCATGATCTTCTTGGATTTGTTGGTGGTGTGGTTGATAACGATATTGTTGTTGTTGTTCGTCTTCGGAGGAAGAGGAACAGTGCAGTGTGAGTCGTCTTCTCGGCATTTTTCTCTCTATTTCTCTCGCGCTGCTGCTGATTTTCCCTCCATTTTTCTTCTTTTCATGCTTTTCGAACATGAAGGGAGCCTATTCTACTTTTTTTTAAAAAATTTGTATAAAAAATTAGAAAAGTGATTTGATTATAAAAAGTGATTTTTTGATTTTTAACTAAGTTTTTTTTGTTTTTTCAAAAGTCATTTAGGATGTAGTAAAAAGTGATTTTTTGACTTTTTTAGTTAATAATTTTTAATATTGTCATCATCATGACATAATGTAAAATGACCAAAATATCCCATTTCATTTGCAATTTACGGAATTTCGCCTACTCTTTGCAATGCTCCTTGACGAATAAAATGACTTGTGCATGGCATTCTTGTAAATTGCAATTATCCAACTTCCCAAATGGGTTTTAGAAGCAAAAAAACCACGTTTGACTTTTTTATCAAACTCTCAAACGCGGCTACAAACCACGTTGCCAAAACAAGCCATAATCTAATTAATGGGTGAAAAAAAAAAAAAAACGTGCACTCCATAATTAGACTCTTGAGAAATCTTGAAAGTATTATAGTCACAACATCCATAGTTCATTTACTATGTTGGACTTTTAGTTTCATAGGATTTAGACTTTCTAATTCTTTGAATTTTTGTATCTTTTTTTATTAACCTTAAAGATTCACTCTATCATCCAAGTATCCATATGTCTACATCAAGATACTTAGGAAAAAAAAACAAAATCTGTAGAAGATAAAGCCTCTCTTCAACGATCAGCAAAATTCATGCCAAAAAAGGATAATGGCTACTGTAATTATTTGTGTCTGTAATTATTTGCGTCTGTCAGTGGTAAGGCATCTCCTTCACTCACTACTTTAATAGAGCAGATGACCCCTACCCTGCTCCATTAAATAAAAACTGTGAGAATCCTTACACGTGTTTTGTAACAAATTATGGGGTTGAAATTTTATTAAGATGGGAGGATTGAATGATGTGCGATAGGGCTCAAAACAATACCTGACATCATTATTCTAACCCTTTATTGATATACATTTTAATTGTTTGTGTCTAGAGTAATAGGAAGTTGGTCATAAAATGTGTCAAAGTCCTTGTACTTATTATGTATAAATTTTGTAAAGCCTATAACTAGGCTTGACTAGGCTTTTGGACTTTTTGTTCAAAAATTAGATGTAAGGATAAGTCTTTGGTTTTTGTTTGTATCCATCAAATGTATTGTATAAATTGGCATTCATGCCAACGGATGAAACAATGAAAATTCTCTCCACTCTTCCTTGCAAAAAAAAATTCCAAGTTCTCAAACCTCCATCTAAAATTTTCTAAGTGTTCAAGTCTTTCAGAATCTCGAAGTCCGTAACATAATCTTTGTAAGTATATTACATATTAATATGAAGAGTGAGTAGTCTCTCTTTTTCCTTAGATATTTCAAAATGGTAACTTTTATGTTCTAAAATTTATTTTCTTTTTGGAAAAACTAAGTTTATGAAATGCTTGCTTGCTCATTAATATTGCATGCTTTGAACCTGTATAGTATCTATTGCTTTCTATTTCATTACTGAGTAATCTTAGCTAAAGAACCCGAGTGAGCCATGGTTAGGCATTGAGCGTAAATTGTAGGCAGGAAGGGAAATGTAAGAAATAGAAAATAAAAACATACTATGTTAAACGAGACTTAACTTCAAGGTGGAAGTACATGTAATGAAAGCAAACATTGCTTAAAAATAGTTTTACTAAACAAGAAAAATAATTTAGAATATAAGGAGAGCTACCTGAGTAGAAATATCAAGAAAATATTTTTCATATAAGAATTTTAAAATCAAAATTTTATGCTTTTAGATGAAAAACTTAGAATTAAAATCAGATCCAGTACTGAGCTTATACAATAATTAGAAGATCAAAAACTAAGATATCAACTTTTGTTATCATTAGCCTCCGGTAAATCTCTAGTACATTATAGTTTGAAAATTACACAAATAAACAGACAGATAAATATAAAACAAGAAGCCTTACGACTAGCCATACAGCAGCTTGATGATTTATTAGCATAACTGTAGAGTTAATTAGATAATTCTCAGCCTAACTTCAAAATAGTGGTAAACCTCTGACTCACCCCAAAAAATTGGTATCAGAGTAGCGTTCAGTTTTAGGACAGTTTAAGTTAGTTTATGCATTTTGCTTATGGAAATATAGTAGCTTTTATTTTCAGACAATTTAGTTATAAGTTTCATATTATAGTAGCGTTTAATAATTTTAAAGTATAATTTAATTTTGTATATGAAAAGAGTAGAATACTTAGATTTAGAACTCAATAATTATAACTATCACCTAATATAAATAAAAATAAATTTCGTTGTAATTTTAAAAGTACTTTTACACATCAACTCCATAGCAAACATAATTCTCAACTAAATAGTATTATAAAACATCAGATTAATTTTATGGATGAAGTACCAATAAATCTTAATTAGTAATCTTATGAACTATTTAATTCTCTCTTCTTTTCTTATATACTCAAAAGTCTTATTTTAGTGTAAATTACATAAAGAGACAAGTATAAACACGCATGTGTAATGTGTTGAGAGATAAATATGGATTTTCTCATAATGTTAAAATTACTAATTGTAATACTTTGAAAATTTTATTTGTGTACTTTTTCCAAATGTAACCCTCCAAAACTGTAACATTCCAATCAATGTAACACACAAAAACTTTTTAATATATTTTTTACAAACGTAATACTTTAATGTAACACACTAAAAAACTAGGATTATCTCTTGACATCTTACCAGAAGTTTGGATTATCTCTTGACATCTTACCAGAAGAAATCCATCTTGCATTTAATGATTGGCATTATGCCTATTCTCGGGCTTATGCTTATCTGAACAAAAATCGGGATTTATCTATTAGCAAATCATTAGTCCATTTTGCCATCCGATTTAGCATCCCATGGATTTGGAAATGGGATTTTGCATGTGACTATCAGAATAAGGTGCCCCGCCTTAAACGCATCTTTTTTGTAAAATGGTGGGATAAAGGCATGAATCCGATTATTTCTGAAACCGTAACAAAAATCCAGGAACATGCACAAGCGTGCAGAGAAACAGTCAAGCAGCCAGCTCTTACTGCTCCACCAGCATTATCTCATAATCCGTTCATTCAAATTCAAAAAGAATTAAGAAACCAGCATCCTGATTTATCTGAAAATGAGATTATTATTAAAAGTATGAATTATCTCAAAGAACAGTTCCTCCAGACTGTCCCTCCTGAAGATGATGCCTCCATGAGGTCAGGAACTAGCCAACCCTCATCCGAACCAGATATTGATCCAGCCGAACACGTGTTAGCTGGAGAAAGCCAGTTACCAGAAGATGATGATGATGATAACAGTACTTTCGGTGACTTTTGGGACTCTTTGACCGATGTTCTTACCGAAAAACTCGCCAAAAGCAGAAAAGGAAAGCGACACGATTGAGTGTCGGCACAACCTAACAAACAACTTTAAGAAAAGCAGATTCCTCCACCAGCTAAAGAAGAAATACTGTCTCCATTATCTGTAATCGTCATGCATGACCTCAGCAGATAGGATAAGGGTAATCTGTCGGTACAATGACAGGATTACATCTGTCCCTCCTTTTGTCTAATCTTGTATTATAAAAGGGCATGCCCTCACCCTTGTTGAGGCAGAGTCAGAGTCAGTTTAAGTTTTATTTTCTTTCTTTGTACAATTTCCTCTCTCCTTCCTCTTGTAAAATATTCGTACTTCTTCAATAAAATTTGGTTTTCTTTATGTATGCCCTCTGTCGATACACTTGAACAGTTACTTTGGTTTTTACAATTTTGGGAAAATCAGAAACATCACTACGTTAATACACCAGTAGATTGGTATACCCAACCGTATATCACTGCTCGCATAGCCGAGTGTAATCAGCAGATAGCAAGGATCCAGGCGCTGATCCAAGAACAGGTGGTGGCCTGGGCGGCCCGGAGGAATCCTCCTCCAACTTAACAGTAAGTTAATGAGATCATATATGTTATAATTTGTTTTCTTTATATTTGTATTATGTGTATATTTATTCCTGGGTTTGTGCTAATGTAAGGTTAACTAATTGTTGAGGTTTGAGATTAGTGGGACGTCACCCAAGTCGCGTTAGGTTAGGTCAAGTGCAGAGTGCGTGAGGACCATTGATGCCTGTAAATCGTTGACAGACGTGCTAATCATTTTCAAGCAAAAACCTTTAGTGAGCACCTTGATTGGTATCAGAGCCAGGTTTAAGTATGAACATAATATATGTATAAAGTAAATAAATTATACATATATGATCAACATACACCATGACAGAACAAGAAAATACCGTAGCCATACCAGAAAATGAATCAGTAACCTCTGTAGGAAATACAGTATCATCGTTAGCAGAAGCATCTGAAATGATAGCTTACCAGGATGTAAATGACGCTTTAGATAAGTGGACTATTCCTTTAGTTGACCCGAAAACAATCTATAAAAAAGGAAAATTTGAATGGTTCAGTAAAACAATCATTAAGACATTTGAACATGCGTCATGTATTCAAAACAATGATGAAATAATCCGATTAATTCATATTAATGATTTCATTCCGTTTGTTAAAGATTATAAGTACATCCATATAGGATTAGTCCAGGTAGCCTTTAAACCTTTGACTCTCTTAGGTCAAAATACCAGTATCCAATGCACTCTTAGGGATGGAAGATGCCTCGATTGGAAAGCATCTTTAATGGGAGCTATTGAAACTAGCCTTTCCCATGGACCAGTATATTTTGATATTTACCCGAATTTAAGCATATCAATGACCGATTTGAATATATCAGATGTATTAGAACTTAGAGTTCTTACTCATGGTTATGAGTATAAACCAGGATCCCCTCTTTTTTCTGTCCATTCAAGAATCTACATTAAGGCTTTAACAACTTTGAATCCTTATGTAAGAAAGAAAACTGAAAAGGGAAATACAGTATTAATTGAAACAAATCTATATAAAAGTCAGGTAGCAGTACCTCGACAAATTCCGTGGTCCAGAATAACCTTCCCAGAAAGATGGCATATCCCTAATGCCGTACCTCCACAACCAATGAGTCAACATAATATTGATGATGTTATCCAGACGCAAGAAGGTAATGTTTATCTTCAATTTCAGCGGCCCATACTTACCCGCAGTACTTCTTCTAATGCTAGTTTTAGAACAGCCCCTAGGAGCTTGTCTAATACTAGTTTTAGAACTGCAAATAGGAGCTTCTCCAATAACAGTTTTAAGTCCATTCCACCATATAAGGTTGAACTACCAGAATCCAGCAGACAGTCTGTGGACTCTCTACAGATACCCGACAGACCACCTAGTAGGCCTTCTAGTGATCCCCAAGATGATCCTCTAGACCCTATGACTTCAGAAATACAAGGTATTAGATTCTCCAGAAATTGAATACCTCATGGGATTTATGCAACCCCAATTCAACCACCAGATAGCCCAACGGCCAGTGATATGAATTTTGAAATTTGATGGATTTCACACCAGGTAGTGAAAATAGGAAAATAATAAACCAGGAATTTTATCAGGATAAAAACAAAGAATTTAGAGAATGGTATTTCACCACTCATAATTCAGAACAATTAAACCAGTATAAAACTCAATATTATCAACATCTCGAGTTACACCAGAAAATAATACCATTTAAGGAATGGTTTCAAGCTGAAACTCAACCTAAAATAACAGTTATAGAAGACCAGTATAAAACCTGGACTACTACTGATGGTCAGGTAATTAATTCTATTCATCCACCTCCACAGGCATTAGAATTAGTTCCTAATGGTGAAACCACTAGGCAACCTTTAGTTGCCACTGCATATGTAGATGCCCAAGCAGGAAGATTTACTAAAAATGAGTTTGCCCAACTCAAAGATTTTAGTTTAACCATTCGACAACATAATTATACTAATTTAGTCTGTCAAACTATGAGTAAACAGTTAACCAGAATTGAAGATATAGTTTCTACTTTTAAAGATAGAAGCCTAGCTCCACCAGTATCAGGAACGTCAACCATACATCCAGTATCCATCAAACCCTCATTAGAGCTTAGTAACTTTAAGTTAAAAGCCTCTAATACTGAATTTATGGATACTCTTCTGCAGAAAATGCAACATTTGAATGTTCGCCCTCCTGAGGAATCAACTAGTGGAACTATCAACATGCTTAGATCTGACCCTCAAATTGGTGATGAATTATCACCCGAACAGATTAATGAGATTCAATTGAATTTTCAAGAACCATTATCCGTTAATAAAATGCATTCTTATAGTTCAGGTAGACCACATACCCTACCTTACACCAGAAATTATTATGCTAGGCCAACTCCACCCGATCTCCTTTATGAAGAAACTTATCTTAATGACCAGGGAAGTTATCATGGAAAAACAATTTATGAATGGAATATTGATGGTGAATCTGAATATGCTATCCTCAAAAAATTACATCAGATGTTAATGTTTGCAACCGTATGTCGTCAATATAGTAATCAGGACCAGGCTATTGCTAAATTCATTATTAATGGGTTTACCGGCCAACTCAAAGGATGGTGGGATAATATCATTACCTATGCCCAACAACAGGAAATTCTTAACTCTGTTAAGATCGAAGTGGATCCTACTACCCGACAACCTGTTCAACAGCAAGATGCTGTTTATACTCTCATCCAAACCATTATTCTTCACTTTCTTGGTACCAGTAATAGTACGCAAGACCGTAGTCGTGAACTACTTCAGAATCTGCGCTGTCCGTCTCTTACCCATTTCCGATGGTATAAGGATGTTTTTCTCATCAAGGTCATACAACGCCCTGATGGTAACAGTGACCATTGGAAAGCCAAATTTGTTGATGGCCTTCCTACCCTTTTTGCCGAACGCGTTAGGAAAAAACTTCGGGACCGCCATGACCGGATGTCTATTCCTTACGAACAGTATACTTATGGACAACTTTGTTCCATTATAACCGATGAAGGACTTTCTTTGTGTAATGATCTCAAACTTCATTACCAAATGAAACAACAGAATCTGACCGGTAGAAAAGAGTTAGGTGAATTCTGTGACCAATTTGCCTACGAACCAGTCATTCAATATCCGCCAAAACCGAGGAAGATATCACATAGAAAATCTTCAAAACCTTACTGAAAATCCCATAAAACAAGTCATCCTAAAACCAGTAAGAAGTTTTATTCTAAAAAACCTTCAACCAGTAGATCCACAGGCAAACGAAGAAATAAATCAGAAGTTAAATGTTACAAATGTGGACAAACAGGACATTATGCTAATCGTTGTAAATCCAAAGCTAAAGCTAAGATTAATGAATTGATTTTTGATGAAAAACTTAAAGAACAACTCATTAATGCTTTAGAAGCTGAAGAAGATTCTTCTAATGAAGAAACCCCATCTGAGGATGAAATCAACCAGTTATATTCAACCTCATCCACCAGTGATGAAGAACCAACAGAATCTTGTCCTTGTAGTACTAATCAGGAACAGATATCAGAAATTAATTACTGGAAATCTATCGTCGAAATGAATGGTTTATTTCTCGGAGAACCCAGTAGTATTAATGTTTTAACAGACTCTCAAAGAGATATGCTTGCTGTAGCAGATCAGATACAAGATCCGGAAATAAAATTAAAATATTTAAAGATGTGTTATGAACATCAACAAACTATTCAAGAAACACCCAACATACCCGATTATTCTTATAGCTTGAAACATGTCGTGGATAGAATTCAAGCGAAACCAGTTATTGAACAACCTATAACACTCCAGGATTTAAAAATGGAAATAAACATTTTAAAAACCGAAGTAAAACATTTACAGATAGCTAGTGCAGCTGCCATCAAAGATATTAAGTACCTTTACACCCAACTGCCACAAAAACAGAAAGAAGTAATTCAAGAAACTGAACAAAAACTTGAATCTAAAGAAGAAGCAAATCAGTATTTGTTACTTGTCAATCAGGTGACTTTTCAAAAATGGTACATTAAAATCTCTTTTATGATCAAACCAGATTTTATTATTAAAGATGCTATTGCTTTAGTAGATAGCGGAGCAGATATGAATTGTATCCAAGAAGGTATAGTTCCCACCAGGCATTTTGAAAAAACTACCCAGAGTTTGACTAGTGCAAGTGGCAATTCCATGCAAATCAGGTAAAAAATTCCAGAGGCATATATTTGCAATAATGATCTCTGTCTTCCGACATCGTTTGTGTTAGTTAAAAATTTGGCCACCAATATTATTTTAGGTACACCATTTTTATGTCTTTTAATGCCTATTCAAAAAATAGACTCAACCGGAATTTATTCTCAATTACAGGGAATATCAGTTATTTTTGAATTTATCACCCAACCATATACAAAAGAACTAGATCAGATTAGAGATCTAGTTACTTTTAAACAAAATCAAATTAATTTTTTAGCTAAGGAAGTTTCTTTCTTAACAACAGAACAAAGGTTACAACAACCCTCTTTGCAACAGAAAATTAAAATAATTACAAATGAATTTCAAACAGAAGTTTGTGGTACTATTCCCAATGCTTTTTGGAATAGAAAGAAGTATACAGTTACTTTACCATATGAACCCGATTTTGATGAAAAATATATTCCAACTAGAGCTCGCCCTAGTCAGATGAAAAAGGAATATATGGAATTATGCAAAACAGAAATTCAAAGTCTTTAGACAAAAAATTAATCCGACCCAGTCACTCTCCTTGGAGTTGTACTGCTTTTTATGTAAATAAAAATGCTGAAATTGAACGAGGAGTTCTTCGCCTTGTTTATCAATATAAACCGTTAAATGAAAAACTAAAATGGATCAGATATCCTCTTCCAAATAAAAAGGATCTTTTAGATCGCTTACAAGATGCAATCATATTTTCCAAATTTGATTTAAAATCAGGATATTGGCAAATTGAAATTGCTGAACAGGATCGGTATAAGACTGCATTTACTGTACCCTTTGGACATTATGAATGGAACGTAATGCCTTTTGGTCTGAAAATGCTCCATCTGAATTTCAACATATCATGAATGATATTTTCAATCCGTTCTCAGAATTTACTTTGTCATATATTGATGATGTTTTAATTTATTCCTCATCAATTGAACAGCATATTAAACATCTTAATATTTTTAAGCATGTTATCCATAGAAATGGTTTAGTGCTTTCAGCACCAAAGATGCAACTGTTCCAGACAACCATCAGATATCTTGGTCATAATATTTCTAATGGAAGTATTATTCCCATTAACCGTAGCATTGAGTTTGCTTCTAAATTTCCTGATGAAATAAAAGATAAAACTCAGTTACAAAGATTCTTAGGAAGTCTTAATTATATCCGTGATTATTATCCTAATGTTGCAGCTGATTGTAGCATATTGTTTACCCGACTTCGAAAGAATCCTCCCTCATGGGATAAAGAGCATACTGTAGCCGTACAAAAAATAAAAGCTAAAGTTAAACAGTTACCATGTTTACAGTTACCCAATCCAACCTGGAAGAAAATTGTTGAAACTGATGCTTCTAATGAAAGGATTTGGTGGGATCTTAAAGCAACTTAATCCCAAGACTCAGAAGGAGGAATTATTACGATTTCATTCTGGTCATTGGAATAAAGCCGCTTTAAATTACTCCACTATTAAACAGGAATGTTTAGCCATTGTTAAATGTGTTTTAAAATTTCAGGATGATCTTTTAAATCAGCATTTTCTCATCAGAGTTGATTGCTCTGCTGCTAAACAGATTTTTAAAAAAGATGTTAAAAATTTAGCATCCAAACAGATATTTCTTACCTGGCAAAGTTATTTATCCAATTTTGATTTTGATATTGAACATATTAAAGGGGCAAATAACTCTTTGCCTGATTTCTTAACCAGGGAATATCTCCAGAAAGGAGCTCCTGAAGAGGAGCATGACCAGCAGGGGCCATAGAGGCCGAGGACGTGGCCGAGGTGGTCATACCCCTCGCTATGAAACAGAATATCCAGCCCTCTCTCGAGGACAAACCAGTACTCCATCCACCAAGGATATACTTCTTAAAACAGAAGATCCGTATACACCTAACAGTATCACCGAGGAAACTGTCCTCTGGATTGAATCCGCTGATGAACAATGGATGCAAGATCCCTGGGAAATCAAAAAACGGTATCTTTCCACTCAGCAATCTCCTCCACACTTTGATCAGTATCGGTATATCTATGAACAAATATTAACAAAACTGGAGCTTGTGAATTCAAGCATCATTTCCATGATCCGCATAAATCTAACAGTCCTATTTCCTTTAGTAAAATTACAATCCGTAATCTTATGCCCATTGGTACTTGGGGTATTCATCCGCATACTTTGCGCGATCTTGATCTCCGTAATAAACAGACCAAATATACATACTGGGACTATATTGATGCTTTTACCCAGGTGTTTTATTACCAGAATCCCATCCGTTCCCATTCTTGGTTTATCCGTATTTGTTCCGATGTTCTCAAACACGATGTCCCCAACTGGTTCCTCGTGTGGTGGGATAAGTTTGGATTATCTCTTGACATCTTACCAGAAGAAATCCGTCTTGCATTTAATGATTGGCATTATGCCTATTCTCGGGCTTATGCTTATCTGAACAAAAATCGGGATTTATCTATTAGCAAATCATTAGTCCATTTTGCCATCCGATTTAGCATCCCATGGATTTGGAAATGGGATTTTGCATGTGACTATCAGAATAAGGTGCCCCGCCTTAAACGCATCTTTTTTGTAAAATGGTGGGATAAAGGCATGAATCCGATTATTTCTGAAACCGTAACAAAAATCCAGGAACATGCACAAGCGTGCAGAGAAACAGTCAAGCAGCCAGCTCTTACTGCTCCACCAGCATTATCTCATAATCCGTTCATTCAAATTCAAAAAGAATTAAGAAACCAGCATCCTGATTTATCTGAAAATGAGATTATTATTAAAAGTATGAATTATCTCAAAGAACAGTTCCTCCAGACTGTCCCCCTGAAGATGATGCCTCCATGAGGTCAGGAACTAGCCAACCCTCATCCGAACCAGATATTGATCCAGCCGAACACGTGTTAGCTGGAGAAAGCCAGTTACCAGAAGATGATGATGATGATAACAGTACTTTCGGTGACTTTTGGGACTCTTTGACCGATGTTCTTACCGAAAAACTCGCCAAAAGCAGAAAAGGAAAGCGACACGATTGAGTGTCGGCACAACCTAACAAACAACTTTAAGAAAAGCAGATTCCTCTACCAGCTAAAGAAGAAATACTGTCTCCATTATCTGTAATCGTCATGCATGACCTCAGCAGATAGGATAAGGGTAATCTGTCGGTACAATGACAGGATTACATCTGTCCCTCATTTTGTCTAATCTTGTATTATAAAAGGGCATGCCCTCACCCTTGTTGAGGAGAGTCAGAGTCAGTTTAAGTTTTATTTTCTTTCTTTGTACAATTTCCTCTGTCCTTCCTCTTGTAAAATATTCGTACTTCTTCAATAAAATTTGGTTTTCTTTGTATGCCCTCTGTCGATACACTTGAACAGTTACTTTGGTTTTTACAATTTTGGGAAAATCAGAAACATCACTACGTTAATACACCAGTAGATTGGTATACCCAACCGTATATCACTGCTCGCATAGCCGAGTGTGATCAGCAGATAGCAAGGATCCAGGCGCTGATCCAAGAACAGGTGGTGGCCTGGGCGGCCCGGAGGAATCCTCCTCCAACTTAACAGTAAGTTAATGAGATCATATATGTTATAATTTGTTTTCTTTATATTTGTATTATGTGTATATTTATTCCTGAGTTTGTGCTAATGTAAGGTTAACTAATTGTTGAGGTTTGAGATTAGTGGGACGTCACCCAAGTCGCGTTAGGTTAGGTCAAGTGCAGAGTGCGTGAAGACCATTGATGCCTGTAAATCGTTGACAGACGTGCTAATCATTTTCAAGCAAAAACCTTTAGTGAGGAGAGCTACCTGAGTAGAAATATCAAGAAAATATTTTTCATATAGAATTTTAAAATCAAAATTTTATGCTTTTAGATGAAAACTTAGAATTAAATCAGATCCAGTACTGAGCTTATACAATAATTAGAAGATCAAAAACTAAGATATCAACTTTTGTTATCATTAGCCTCCGGTAAATCTCTGGTACATTATAGTTTGAAAATTACACAAATAAACAGACAGATAAATATAAAACAAGAAGCCTTACGACTAGCCATACAGCAGCTTGATGATTTATTAGCATAACTGTAGAGTTAATTAGATAATTCTCAGCCTAACTTCAAATAGTGGTAAACCTCTGACTCACCCCAAAAAATTGGTATCAGAGTAGCGTTCAATTTTAGGACAGTTTAAGTTAGTTTATGCATTTTGCTTATGGAAATATAGTAGCTTTTATTTTCAGACAATTTAGTTATAAGTTTCATATTATAGTAGCGTTTAATAATTTTAAAGTATAATTTAATTTTGTATATGAAAGAGTAGAATACTTAGATTTAGAACTCAATAATTATAACTATCACCTAATATAAATAAAAATAAATTTCGTTGTAATTTTAAAAGTACTTTTACACATCAACTCCATAGCAAACATAATTCTCAACTAAATAGTATTATAAAACATCAGATTAATTTTATGGATGAAGTACCAATAAATCTTAATTAGTAATCTTATGAACTATTTAATTCTCTCTTCTTTTCTTATATACTCAAAAGTCTTATTTTAGTGTAAATTACATAAAGAGACAAGTATAAAACGCATGTGTAATGTGTGGAGAGATAAATATGGATTTTCTTATAATGTTAAAATTACTAATCGTAATACTTTGAAAATTTTATTTGTGTACTTTTTCCAAATGTAACCCTCCAAAACTGTAACATTCCAATCAATGTAACACACAAAAACTTTTTAATATATTTTTTACAAACGTAATACTTTAATGTAACACACTAAAAAACTATTACACTTTAATGTAACACACTAAAAAACTATTTACTGTACTTTTCTCAAACGTAACAACATAATATTCTAAAAAAAAACGTGTGTTAAACATATATAAATTATATTTCATTCATATTTTATTTATTTTTTTCATTTTTATTTTTAGATTTCTCTCTAAATTTATAAATCAAATATAGTCTTGATAAATAATCCAATTTTCCCAATGGGCTTACTCCATTTTGGGCTTCAAATTTTTATTTTTTCATTCTTTATGGGAAAGTGTTTGGAGGGAAAATTTGGGCTTATGTTTGGAGGGAAGGTATTTTGGTGAAAAACTCAATTCCCCTACTTGTTTAGACTAGCAATGGCTACATGTCAGGTTTAGGGTAGAGGTGGGTTAGAATGAGATAAAGAAAGCAAAATTTATCTTCGCCTTATTTGTAACGTCTCAAAATAATTACTATAACTCATACTCAACATCAAAAAGTGATTACAATGACAAACTAATTATCTTTCATTGATTTACAATTAAGTTTTAAGAAAGAGTGATATACTAGAAAGACAAGATGAAAGTTAGAAAAATAAGAAATGTTACAAAGGCTTACATCTTTCCAAGACAATGCTTAGTTACAACAAAAGTGAACTTAAGTCTAATACAGTTAAAGCCCTTGACTTGTATAAAAGTAAATACACAAAAGAAACTCTAGCTTGTATAAAAGTAAATACACAAAAGAAACTCTCACTCCAAGTCCTCCCGAGCTATTGCCTTAGCGGAGGCATATCGTCAGCACCTAAAATGTTTTTCCCACATGAGTGAGCCAAAGCCCAGTAGAAATAATCCATCACAATGTATGAATCTTAATAAAGATATAAGGTGAATGCATATACAATGCCCGTGCCAAAACATTTTTATATTTCTTTCCTAAACTACGCAATGCCATAATAATATTATAAATCACTTCCTTTGGAATGAAGAGATAGGGCAGTGAATCACACTCTGGGAATTTTAAAAAAATACAACCTTCCTCGGAAATTTCGTCCAGAGAAAATCTTAAACCGAGACCCATGTAAACATAGGCTATATAAGCACTACTATTGTCATTTCACGAAAATTTCGTCAATGGGATCGACACCCATGTATACACGCGGTTTTTAGGACTTTCACCATGGATACTCAGGCCAACTTATTTCAACATTACAATACATGTTTCTCAAATTCACCCTTGTTTCTTAAAACGATAAACATTTCCAATGTCTAAGCGCGAGATAATGCTCAATGCAAATGAATGAGGAAATAGTTTCAATTCTCCTAATTCACGTGCAATTTCTACAACACTCATAATTATCCTCCACCGATAGCCCAAAACAAATATTTATAAATAAATAAACAATTATCAATAAAGATAAACTCTCCAAATTTTCAAGAGTTGAGTGATAATACATATCTAACTCCACCATCCTCATCAACCTCAATCCAATTTCACAATTTCAATATCAATCTCATAATTTATATAAAATCAACATTTGAGGCATTTAGGGTAAAATCTATTTTCTCTCAAAAATCAATCCCAAATATCAAAATCAACCATTTATTTCCAACTCAACATTATTTTTCATATCAAAATCATTTTTAAGGATCCATTTGAAAAACTGCTCTTTTGGTTTTTACCTAAAACCCTAGATTTGTTCCAAATCTTCAAAAATCGCAATATGGTTTAGAAATAATAAATAACTAAGTTAAAACTTATAAAAAGTATGGAAAGTATCCCTACCTCAAGCTAGAACACGAGAGAGAAAGTGTGAGGGAAATCCAAAGACACCAAAAACCAACTTTGCTCCGGTTAGAACGAAGCCCTTGTCGAGCTTTATCTTTTTAACAAAGGCACACAGGTGGAAAGATCAACGGATGTAGGTGTATTTGAGGGAAATATGTGAGTTTTAGAGAGAGAGAGTGAAAGAAAGTAGGGTTTTGAAATGTTGAAAGAGAGAGAGAGAGAGATGTGAAAAAATGACTCAGAAAAGTGATTTTACGAACTGATATATGCACAGTTTGCCCAAGTGCAAGATGTGTCGCTCGAGCAACCAGACATAATAAGTTGCACCGCTCGAGTGCAAGAAACCTAGGTCGAGCGCATAATACGAACTCCTAGTAGTTTTACAGGCAGAATATTGTTGCTTGAACGCAGGAAGTTTCGCTCAAGCGAAGAATACAAACTTCCAATATTTCTACAGACCTACAAAAGTATTTGAGGTTCATAAAGTACGTTCAAGTGCAAGAACTGTCACTCAAGCGTAGGAACAAAATTCTGGGCAACAATCGTTTGAAAAACAAGCTACCAACTTATTCCAAACACAACTAACATAACTCAAAAGCCAAACTCAAATAAAATAAGGGGAAAAAGACCAGAATGGCAATACACAACAATAAACCTGGATCCAAAATATCAAATGGGTTGTGTCTAAATCAAAATCGCTATACCATTTCTTCATTGGGGTGGTAAAAACTCATGTGGACTGGAACAAGGAATGCGGGTAGAGTGAAGCGAGAGAAAATGACTATCCATACAATTGTCACTATTTTGGCCTTGTATTTTGGTTCTCACCATTTTGGTCTTATCTTTGGTTCAAAAATACTAATTTTTAGTGAAATCTCAATAAATTTGAATTTTTAATTTTAGCTAATTTAATAAATGAGAAAGATGGATTAAATTAAAAAAATTATTTAATTGTTAATTACTAAAATCTTAAGCGACTAGCATTTTTATGGACATTTTTTTAAGACAAAGAAGCATGACAAAATATCAAGTTTTAAGAGCATCTATAATTTTAAAATTCTTTTCATCCAAATTTTCGAATTTGATGAATTTTTCAAAATATAAAGCACAACACAAAATTCAGCCACAGCATAAAATAAAAAAATAAAGGAATGGTAAATTGCATCAAAAAAGAAATAAATCCCAATTAAATAAAGGTGGAACATGAAACTCTCTCTAAATCATGGTACCACATAGGGTTGTGTAAAATACTATCCAATTTGTTAAAATGCACCGATCTGTATTAATCTATATTGTTCTATTTTTAACCATGAATTGAATTTTAAATTTTTTAATCCTCCTTCGAAACAGTTCTATTTTGATATAGTTAATATATATATATTCTTTAATCTCTAATGAAATATGAAAATAAAAACGAGTGTGAGAGAGATTTAAAATGTGAAATTTGTTACGAATTAGTAGTTATATATATGAAAATTATTATGTAAAGTTAGTTTGTGTTTTATATATGAAAAATATTATACAAATTAGAATTATATATTATGTAAATGCTTGATAATTGATTGGAATATTTTTCAACCCACCAATCTGTTAAAAATCACCAAAATCGCAATTTATTCGATTTATAATTTTACTTTCAAACCGTGCAAACCGCACTACGCACATCTCTAGTTACTCATCTTAAACAATGCAATTACTAGTACAGATTAATCAAGAGTGAGGTTATCAGATCAAATTCAAATTTAATTTAATTTGTAATTTAAGACAATGATGAAATTGTGTGGTTGAATAGTGCAGCAAGTTTATCAATTTTCCAACAAGTTTTGATTAATGTCGCTAGTGTTAGTGTTGATATTAAGTGGTGTTTTGGGAAGATGGTAAAAATCTAGGTTTTTTCGCTTTTTGGCTTTATTTGTTTTTGTATAAAAAGTAGAAAGGTGATGTGATCCAAAAAAGCCAAAAAACTAAAAAAATCTAAAAAACTAATCTTCCCAAATTGCCCCTAATTAATGAAATATTTAGTCTTCTTATGAAATGATGAAAAAGCCAGTTTATTAACTTATTTAGGTCATATTACTTCCTTATTTTTTGCATATTTTTTTTTATAATAAGCCAATAAATAGGTTTGTAGGGTCGGATTGTTTAGTTAATGAGTAGCTATCTTGTTCACTGTGCATACACTTATTAAATGAGTGCCGCTATTAACACCTACCTTTTAACTTTGGTCCTCCGATTTCTTTGAACTCCCACCCAGCAAAATGAGTCATCTTCATTTTGTCTTTGAACCACCACCTTAATACCAACTATACCCTTAACTCCAAACCTAGCCTCCACTCTCAACCACCACCTCTGACAGCCAATCCACAACCCACTCACTAGCGACCTCCTTCCTTCCATATCTGACCAATGTGACCTGTTACCCAAAAGACAACCTAAGAGGGGGGTGAATTAGATTTTTACAATTAAAAATTAATAATACCCTAATAAAAATTATGACTGGCACAATAGATAAATATAGTTAATAAAATAAAAATAATTAAAACAAGTGTTCTAACAACTATGTCAGTTAATGATTTTAACACTATGAAAATGTGAAATATAGCTACAGCAATTTAAATAAATAAAGAGATAAGGGAGAGAGAGGAAAACAAATTTATAGTGGTTTGGCTTCAACTCGGCCTACGTCCACTCCTCAAGCTTCACTTGAGATTTTCCACTATGTTCTAACTTCACGGGGGTGCTAGCAACCTTTTTACAAATAAAGCAATCCTCCACGGATTTTACACAGACTTCACAAGCCCAAACCCTTGCAAATCTTAGGTGATTCACAATAATTCTTAAGATTTCAAGAACACAGTGTTTGCAACACTTTTACAAGATGAAATGGTATTTTTGCTTTCAAATAAAGCTTACAATAAATATCTCTCAAAGATAGATATATAAAACGAAGCTTTGATTTTTCGGTAAATCTCACACAGGAAATATAGGCTTAAAGCTATAAGGCTCAGTGTATAATTTCTGAGAAAAGATGTAAGTGATTATAGATCAAAGAATATTTTTCAGGTTTTTTTGTAACTTGTTTACATTAGAGGTTTTGGTCTATATAATAAAAATTATAGCGGTTTATAGCCGTTGTATTCATTTGAATTTATAGCCGTTGTACTTCCATCATTACCAATTTCAATATCTTCCACTCCATCATTACAAATTTGAATATCTTCCACTTGAACCTTTTGGCCTTTTGAACCTTTATAGTCGTTTATAGCCGTTGTACTTCCATCATTACTAATTTGAATATCTTCCACTTGAACCTTTTGAACATTTTAGCCTGCTACTGTGCTAAGTTGTTTAAACCTTTGTTTTTGGTTGTTTGAACTCCTGATTTAGGCCTCGTTTGGAACAGACTAATTTAGTAACTTTTTGGCTATTTGGCTAAAATATGAGCTAAAAAAAACTAGTATGTTTGGGATGGCTTTTTGGCTTTTTATGAAAAGATGTGCAAAAAATAGAGAGAAAGGAGAATCTTTGACTTTTTGGTATGGGTTGTTGGCTTTTTGATTTTTTTAGTGACTTTTTGACTTTTTAGGTAAAAAAGTCACTTGACAAACGAGGCCTTAATCAAATATTAAATACATTCTAACAATATTTAGGATAAAGGTTTATGTGAGAAATAATGGGATAAAATAAATTTTGATTTTATTAAAACATGAAATCATCAAAATAAATGTTGATTCTATTTTTCTCTTTCAAGTAAATCATCAAAATAAATTTTGATTATATTTTTCTCTTCCAAATAAATTAAAACATAATTAAATAAATCATCAAAATAAATAAGTCTAACAATCTCCCCCTTTTTGATGATGGTACACAATGATGTTTTGATTTGATTTGGGAGTAAGAAAAGCTTCCCCTCAAGTCATGCTCCCTGAATTTATTTCTAAATACATAGGTTAGCACATGTGTAATGAATAAGCTTTAATCAACAACATGATATAAGATTAAGATATCAAACTATAAATGCATAACATCAGATTAGTTTGAAAATAATACCATAATACATAACATCATATAATTTTCTCCTTGTGACATTATCAAAAGGAAATCATGGGTTAGAATCTGGAGGAGGAGGAGGAAAATGATAGTGATAAATGGTATCAAAAATATATAGATAGCAAAAAATATATATATATATATATCAATCAACGGTCAATCAACAAATATATATAGATATATATATATATATTACATATACAACTCTCCTGCGTCGCTCTCATTTTTCGCAAAACGCGGTTGTCACGCAGCCTGGCTTTTGCTTCATTGGCCAACAAAAGCAGCTATCATCGATTGCCGCTCGCCTCGCGATCTCGCCCTCCTTGTCTTCTTCTCTTCAGCCTCTTCTCTTCAGCCTTCTTCTAAATCACACACTATTCCATTTTCTTCTTCACCATTCTCTTCTATCTTTTCTTCACCACTCTCGTCTGTTTCTTCTTCCTTATCGAGAGATAAAAAAAAAAAACTGAACGGAGGAGGCCAAACCTCAGTCTGTTCTCTTCTATTTCTCTGCAACTCATTTCGTTTACAGCTCTCACCTCTAAACCATAGCTTCCTCATCCCGTCCCCTCACTCTATTTCCAGACCTGAACGATCCCATAAGCTCTGCTGGACCGAGTGCCCCTACTCTTACTCTTCCTATCATTCATCTTCTTAACCTTTCTATGATGTCGATTGAGCAAATCATGGCAACTCAATCTGACATAGAAGCCAATCATTTCACACTGACGTCCTGTATGGAGACGGTGACTGTGACAACCCTCACCTCTGATTACTGCTAAACTGTGACTGAACATGATAAGTAATTGATTAGGATGAAATCCTAAACTGATTGCATGAGTATGTTACTTGATTGCATTTCTATCTGTTTATCAATTGATTGATCTGTTCATGTTTTAAGTTTTGAACTGCAAATTGAAGGCCTTATCGACGGCCGAATCTGAAATTGATTGGTATTTTATGCTAATTAGGATTTATGTGATTTTATGGTAGATTTAATTTAAATTTAATTTGGAATGATTAAATTGGATTAAATAATGTTAAAATACATTAGTTTGAGTTGTTTGCATTTTTGCCACTAAGTGGCTTGTTTGTAGACCACCTATCATCCACTTTACACCACTTTGATAGATCATTTGTTCATCTTCTTGAGCAAAACCGTGAGCAAGAGAGGGACAGTAGGAGAGCTTTGATTCAACTAGGAATTCTTGCTTGAACTTAGAGGATTTGAAGATAATTTGCATAATTGAGCTTGTATACCTTGAATTCAAGACATAAGGTAGAGTTTTCATCCTCTCATTTGTGAATTTGAGTTGTATCTTGCATGGTTCATGTAATTTAGAGTTTAAAGTCAAGAATTGGTTTAAAGAGTTGAATTTGAGAGTGAATTCATGCATGCATGTACACATTCTTGAGTTTTGAGGTCTTTTCCATGAAATTTGTTACATGCATGTTCATATTTTGATTATAGTTCAAGAATTCATCATGTTTTTGGAAGGATTGAGTTATTTGACCATGTATTTGAAGCTTTGAATTTAATTGAATACATGCATGTTGTGTTTGAGCTTTGTTCTTGAAGTTTATTTGAAAATGGTGTTCAATTGACTCATCCTTGGGCTTTGATTTTTCAAATTAATCTTCAAAACATGTTATAGTATGGGTTTAAAGTGTTTTCCCAGAAAATTGGCCCAAAAGGATCGAATTTGAGGCTTTTAAAGTTGAGTTTTGTGCTTGGGGATGAATCTGGAAATTCCAGATTTTGGACCCACGCTCGAACGTAGGACTTCACGCTTGAGCATACCCTCTGAGTCATGCACTTTCGCTCGAGCGAGGAAAGTCGCACTCGAGCGTGAAATGCATGTGCCCAGAAGTTTATGTGTTTTACAGTCCGCTCAAGCGAGAGAGTTCACGCTCGAGCGAGGACCTGAGTCTCACACTCGAGCGGAGGTCGAGCGTCCGCCGAGCGTGAATTGCATGCATCCAGTACTTTTCATGAAATTTACAGTCCGCTCGAGCGAAGGAAGTCACGCTCAGGAGATCCTTTGTCTGCATGTCCGCTCGAGCGTAGAAGACCATGCTCGAGCGAGACCCCTGTTTTTGAAAATTTTGAAAAGTGTTTTAAATTGCTTCTTTGCATCCTTTTTCCATCCTAGGCATTCCTAGGCCATGTTTAAGGCATCTTAATGAGGATATTGATGTAGAACCACACCGAGTCAAGATAGGGACTAAGTTGTTGATTCCTAAGTGTGTAACTTAGTGTGTGTTCGTTCTGTAACTGTGTAGGGTTGACATCCGAGGACGCTCATTAGCTGCTTATAGCCCAGTGTTCTGTGAGTAACAATGTTGTAAAGATATGTTCAACTATAAATATTTTCTGAATGATCAATTGTTCTGTTTACTGAAACGTTATTGTTTAATGAATGAATGTTTGTCCTATTTGTAAACTGTATCCGTGGCATCCATAGTAATTTACTGTTATTGTACTGTTACTGCTACTGTCACAGAGATTCTGTCGGTTCCCATGTTTGGAACCACTACTGTTTAATGTTATGATGGCCATCAACTGACTGTTCGGTCTGTTAAGACCTACTGTACTGTTTTGCTATGGAATGCACCACATATGACTGCTATGGTTTCTAAGTGACTGATATGACTGTTTATTTACTGAAAGGACATTCATTCTTAACCTCTTTACACAACTGTTATTCACTGGGTTTTAACTCACTGTTTATATATATATGTAGATGTCCAGGCACCAGACCGATGTTAGGAGCATCAAGCTAAGCTCCCGTTTTGTCAAAGTCAACCATTGTGCCTCACTTCGAGGTTCCGAGTGCGTCAAAGCCAAGGCTGTTTTGGGGTGTTTTAGATCTCTCCTTTTGCCTCTGTTTTGTAATAAATGTTTAGACTGGCACTGTACTATTATGGTAGGGATTTGGTCCCTAACATGAATGTCTGTATATGATGTATGTATATACTGTTTTGGTTTTGAATGTGAATATGTTCAGAAAAGTCTTTTTGCATTCAGATTGTCACAGCTCATTGGACATCTTTTATTTACTGTTTTTGCTTCCGCCAGCCCCTTACTCTGTATTACTGTCATTACTGTTAAGCAGGTCTTTGGTAATCACGGATTACTGGCCGGTTACGGTGTTAAACCCATAGGGGCGGGTTTCGGTCGTGACAGTGACGCACTAAGGCCGAAAATAAAGAGCTTAAACGGAAGACCACCTTAATGGCCCGATTTGGAGCAACGTCGTTCTTGGCCTTTGATAGTCAGCAGGGAGTCGTCGCTCTCGACGAAAGCACGAAGGCAGGGGCATCAAGGGTCGCCCAAGGTGATAAAAAAAAGAAGAAAACAATGGAAGATGCGAGTAAGTAAGATCGGCGTATGGCTAGAAAAAAATGAACGTTTTTTTTTTTTTTTTTTTAATGTTTATTTTGATCGTCGTGTGGCAGTAAAAAAATGAAGGTTTTTTTTTTATGTTTATTTTGATCGGCGTGTGGCTGTAAAAAAATGAATGGTGATTTTTTTTTTTTATGTAAATATTTCTATTTTGATTTGTTTTTGTTTTTATGTTTAAGTACTGAAAAATGAAATTAAAAAGCAAAAAAAATAAGAAAATTAAGCCCAAACAAAAAATAATAATGAGAACAAAATAAAATAAAAGAAATTAAGCCTAATAACAAAATAAAAATAAAATAAAATAATACCAGTATAAATTAAACTTAATGGGACGTTGGTATTGCTGGAATGATAATGTAAAAAAAAATACCACGAGGGTTTAAAAAAATCAAAGTATGCAAAATTAATTTTACCTCAAAATGCAGAACCCAAAGAAAAATTACACAGTTGAGAATAGCAAACTATTAAGGAGAATAAATGTATGAAGGACTTGAGAGCATGCAACTAATATAAATGTTTCCATATCAATGTAGCAATACACATATATCATTTTAACAAAAATTGAAATTTCACAGTCATAACAAAACTTTTTAAGTAGAAATCGACATTCCAAGCTCGCCGCGAATAAAATTGAAGCGATCCTCGATTAGGAGTTTTGTGAAAATATCCGCCAATTGCTTGTCGGTGTTTACAAATTAAAGTACAATATCCCATTTTTGAACATGATCTCTTAAAACATGATGTCAAATTTCAATATGTTTTGTTCGTGAGTGTTGAACCGGATTTTTGCTTAAATTGATGGCACTAGTATTATCACATTTAACAGGGATATGATCATAATGCAAATTAAAGTCCTCCAATATTGTTGTTTCATCCAAAGTATTTGAGCACAACAACTTCCGAAAGCTATATATTCAGCTTCAGCAATTGATAAAGCAACATAATTTTATTTTTTGCTAAACCAATATACTAATGAGTTACCAAGAAAGTGACAAGTGCCACTGGTGCTTTTTCTATCAAGTTTGCAACCGGCAAAGTCAGCATCCGAGTAACTAATTAAATCAAATACAACACCTCTAGGATAAAACAGTCCCAAATTTTGAGTGTCAACAAGATATCTAAAAATTATTTTAACAGTACTGAGATGTGATTCCTTAGGATTTGATTGATATCTAGCACACATACAAACACTAAACATAATATCGGGTCTACTTGCAGTTAAATAAAGAAGTGAGCCGATCATACCTTGATATTTTGTTTGATCAATGGACTTACCTTTTTCATCATTGTCTAGCTTAATTGTTCCAGCTATTTTTGAGTCATACATACCAAACTTTTTGAGTAGTTCTTTTGTGTACTTAGCTTGATTGATAAAAATTCATTTCTTACATTGTTTGATTTGAAGCCCAAGGAAATAATTTAGCTCCCCCATCATGCTCATCTCAAAACAATTCAAATTTCTCATTTTCAAGTTCTCTACCATGGTCAGTTTGAATATTAGTAATAAGACAGCCTTTTCCATTTTGAATTCTACGACAGAGTTTTGTGAAAGAAGAAAATGTTTCATCTTTGTGTGCTAAAAACATAACCCGTGTAAATTTTGAATAATCATCAATTATAATAAGACAATAATATTTACCGCCTAGACTAGATATCCTTAAGGGACCAAATAAATCCATATGTAATAGTTGTAAATGTCTAGTTGTGGAAATATGATATTTTGATTTAAACGATGTTTTAGTTTGTTTTCCTTGTTGACAAGCACTACAAAGATAATCCTTTTTCAAATTTAATTTTTTTGGAAGTTCAATGACCAAATCCAATCTCAAAAGTTTAGCAATTAAATCCATATGAGCATAACCAAGTCTTCTATGCCATAACCAATTATTTTCATTATTAACATATAAACATTTAACATCACTAGCATATAGATCATTAAGATGAAAAACATAAACATTATCATGGCGATTACCAACGAATAAAGCTTTATGATCATTTGTGCTTTCAATTGTGCAATGCGATTTATCAAAAATAACTCGATTACCTTTATCACATAATTGACTAATACTAAGTAGGTTATGCTTAAGTCCATCAACAAGTAAAACATTTTCAATAGAAGGGTTAGGAGAAATACCGATACTACCAATACCGATGATTTTTCTTTTCTTGTTGTCTCCAAAAATAACAAGGCCTCCATCTTTGGATGACGGTGTAGTAAAGAATGATTTATTTCCGGTCATGTGTCTGGAACATCTACTATTAAGGTACCACTTCCCTTCTTTAGCTTTGGACTTAAGGCAAACTCACAGGTTGACAATCAAGTGTTGGTTTTTTGTACCCATAGTTTCTTGGGTCCTTCTTGGTTAGTTTGTTAGATCCCTTAATAATCCAAATCTTTTTAATTCCCATGTTCATATTCTTTTTGAATGGACAATAAGATATATAATGGCCTTTCTTTCTACAATAATGACAAGTAATATGAGGGTGTGTCATGAGAGGTGCCTTTTTAGAAATTGTATTGAGATTCTTTTGTTTCTTAATAGGGTCATATCCAATGCCTACTTTATCAAAAACACATCTTTGGTTTCCAAGAAGTATGTTGAGATTATTTCTACCTTTTACAAAATTTTCAAGTATTTTTGTTAAATTATCAACATTGTTTTTTAAAGGAGTTTTCTCATTAGAGATGGTGTCAAAATCATTTTTCAAAACAATTTTTTCTTTCTTTAATTCTTCTACATTACTAGATAAAGATGCAACAGATTTTTTTAACATATTATTTTTGGCACAAACTTTTCTAAATTCATCTGTTAGTTCATGGAATGCACTTTCAAGTTCTTCATAAAGAGTAGTTACCTCATCTTGAGTAGAGTCTTCATCTTCAAGTGCCATGAGACACAAGTTGGCTACTTCATTTTCAATTTCACCACTTGAACTTTCATCTTCACGTTCTCCCTAAGCTGCTACCATGGCCTTCTTGTTTCTTTTGTAGTCTTTTCCATGATTTTTCAATTTTGGACAATCCATCTTCATATGTCCAAGATTTTTGCACTCATAGCAAATAATAGGTTCTTTCTTGTTATCTTTGTTGTACTTTTTCTTGAAAGGTCTTCTTCCTCCATAATTGTTTTTCTTGAAGTACTTTTTGAGATTTCTACTAAACATGGCATAACTTTCATCCTCACTGGAGTTTTCATGTTCTTCTTCATTTGATGAGGCTTTGAATGCAATTCCACTTTTTTTTTTTTAACATCCTCATGTCCTTTCATGGTGATCTCATGAGTCATAAGGGAACCCATAAGCTCATCCAATCTAAATGTGGAGAGATTTTTGGCTTCTATAATGGCTGTGACCTTTGCTTTCCAAATCTTTGGTAAACACCTAATAATTTTTCTTGCCAACTCACTGTTAGTATAAGTTTTGCCAAGAGATTTCAAAGAGTTTACAATTTCAGTAAATCTAGTAAACATACTTGAAATAGATTCATCAGAGTTCATTTTAAACAATTCATAGCTATGAACAAGCATATCAATACGAGATTCTTTTACTTGGTTTATACCTTCATACGTTACCTCAAGTTTGTCCCAAATTTCTTTTGCCGAATCACAACTTGAAATTCTATTATACTCTTTAGAGTCTAATCCACAAATAATGATGAGTTTGGCTTTAACATTGGCTTGCAATAATTTATGATCTCTCTTATCATATTTATCTTCAGTTTTAGGTACACTAATATTGTCTACTAATTTGGTAGGAATTTTTGTACCTTTGGTGACAATAATCCACATAGCATAATCAGTGGCTTGTAGGCATAGGGTCATCTTATCTTTCCAATGACTATAGTTGTTTCCGTCAAACAATGGTGGCCTATTTGTGGCTTGTCCTTCAGCTAAGGTTGCCATGGATCAAAACTCCTAGATGGTTAAATCTAAAACAAGAGTCTAGGCTCTGATACTAATTGTTACCCAAAAGACAACCTAAGAAGGGGTGAATTAGGTTTTTACAATTAAAAATTAATAATACTCTAATAAAAATTATGACTAGCACAATAGATAAATATAGTTAATGAAATAAAAATAATTAAAACAAGTTTCTAACAACTATGTCAGTTAATGATTTTAGCACTGTGAAAATGTGAAATATAGCTACAAGCAATTTAAATAAAATAAAAAAATAAGGGAGAGAGAGGAAAACAAATTTATAGTGGTTCAGCTTCAACTCGGCCTACGTCCACTCCTCAAGCTTCACTTGAGATTTTCCACTATACTCTAGCTTCACGGGGGTGTTAGTAACCTCTTTACAAATGGAGTAATCCTCCACGGATTTTACACAGACTTCACAAGCCCAAACACTTGCAAATCTTAGGTGATTCACAATCACTCTTAAGATTTCAAGAACACAGTGTTTGCAACACTTTTACAAGATGAAATGGTATTTTTGCTTTCAAATAAAACTTACAATAAATATCTCTCAAAGATAGATATATAAAATGAAGTTTTGATTTTTCTGTAAATCTCACACAGGAAAGATAGGCTTAAAGCTATAAGGCTCAGTGTATAATTTTTGAGAAAAGATATGAGTAATTATAGATCAAAGAATATTTTCAGTTTTTTGTAACTTGTTTACATTAGAGGCTTTGGTATATATAATGAAAATTATAACCGTTTATAGCCGTTGTATTCATTTGAATTTATAACCGTTGTACTTCCATCATTATCAATTTGAATATCTTCCACTCCATCATTACAAATTTGAATATCTTCCACTTGAACCTTTTGGCCTTTTGAATCTTTATAGCCGTTGTACTTCCATAATTACTAATTTGAATATCTTCCACTTGAACCTTTTGGCCTGCTGCTGTGCTAGGCTGTTTGAACATTTGTTTTGGGCTGTTTGAACTCCTGATTTAATCAAATATTAAATACATTCTAACAACATTTAGGACAAAGGTCTATGTGAGAAATAATGGGATAAAATAAATTTTGATTTTATTAAAACATAAAATCATCAAAATAAATGTTGATTTTATTTTTCTCTTTCAAATAAATCATCAAAATAAATTTTAATTCTATTTTTCTTTTCCAAATAAATTAAAACATAATTAAATAAATCATCAAAATAAATAAGTCTAACATGACCTTTATTCTTCTTTGTTTTTTTCTTATTCCACTTGTCGCCGCAAGAGAACCTACTCGTTTACGTAGTTTTTGAGATCGAGAAGGATGTCAGGATTGTAAAGATTGATGGTGAGGAGTTGCTCCACCGTGAACGACGTTGCCAATTGTTGCTGCTTTTGAGCCACCCCTCTCTCTTTCTCTCCCATTGTATAGATATAGATTGATATATATATATGGATATATAGCTAACCTTTGTATATATAGAAACCCCTTGTTAATTGAGACATATAAAGTGTAACTGTAAGATTGAGAGAGAGAGAGAGAGAGAGAGAGAGAGAGAGAGAGAGAGAGAGAGATTCTTGATTCTGACCTTCTTAGATATAGATTGATATATATATATATATATATATGTATCTATATAGCTAACCTTTGTATATAGAAATCCCTTGTCAATGGAGACACAAAGAGAGTATAACTGTAAGATTAAGAGAGAGAGAGAGAAAGAGAGAGTGAGAGAGAGATTCCTGATTTTGACCTTCTTAAAGTTGGTTCTTCGGGTGAGAAAGAGGAAAGAGTGCTGCCAGAGGTGATATAATGGCTCGGGTTAAGGTTTGGGAAGTTAGGATTAGATGGTTAGGGATGGGGTAAAAATGGAATTTCATGTTTGGGAAAAGATATGAAGGGTCCAAAGAATAAATATAGGTGTTAATAGCAGCCCTCTTACTAAATTTAGTCAGACATTTACAATTTTAATAGGACCCACTTTTAACATTTGTATACTTTAATGGAAAATTTTATTATACATTATTTAAAAGGGGTGTACCATATGCACCCATAGTTATATCATTTTATTATTTAGTTATGATAATATTTTAATTATGATTCATGAGATTTTTTATTATATTGCACGTGGTGTTGGATTTTATATATATTTTTAATTATGACTCAGAAAGTATAAAATTAGACCATTTTATTATTTAGTTATAAGATACCTATAGTCTTTTCTACTTTAAACACACATTTTTTTAGCTATTCTACTGGGGATGCTCTACCGTCAACATTGTGCCTGTTTGGTGCAGCTTAAAAGCTGCTTATTTTAGCTTTCAGCTTAATTTAAGCTATTTTAATGTGTTTGGTTTAGCTTACAGTTTATAGCTTATAGCTTTTTGGAAGTCATAAATCAGCTTATTTTTTGAGTGGGGCAGGAGATGCTTAATTTATAAGTCAGAAATCAGCTTATGTTCATAGTTATAAGCTATAAGCTGTTTAGGCATAAGCTATAAACACTTTCCCACAGCTCTACCAAACAGGGCCATTACACAAAAATAACCACGTTTGGTTTGTTGTTCATAAATTTTATTCATTTTTTTTTTTAACTGAAAACTAATTTTATGAAAATAAATATATTTTTTTTAAATTAAAAAATTATTTATGACCTATGAAAGGATAAAATTACATAAAAATAATAAATATTTTGAAAATTATTTATGATATCCCAATATACATTATATATAATACTAACAATAATATTCAGTGTGTTTGGTTTCAGTTTTCTGAAAATTGAATTTTTTGTTTCAGTGGTGATATAAACTACTAAAATGGTAGCACTAGTGCCAGCTCTAATGAGCTGGCAGTGCAAAAAAAAAAAAAAAAAAAAAAAAAAATCCAAACTATCATATCAGTGGTAGGGTCTACATGGTGCCACCTTATTAGTGGTCTAAAGTATTTCTTTTTACTTTTTGTGTTTTTTTTTAAATATTTTTAAAATTTTAAGTAATTTTTTTTTATTTTTTTAGATGCACCTTACTTAGTTATATCTAAATAGTAAAATATTTGTGAATAAATATTTTAAAAAATTAATAAATATACAAAAATACGAAAAATGTACATTTTTCATATTTTTTCAATATTTTTTGGCATTTAGTGAATTTTGTAAAAAAAAATTCACAAATATTATAGTTTTTAAGTATATTTATATTAAGTGTGTCTAAAAATTTTAAAAATTTCTTAAAATATTAAAAAAATCCATTGAAAACATTAAGGGGTGGTTTGAGACGTTCCAAATAAGTGTACTTTTTGAATTTTTATAAAAAAATGTGTAGAAAAGTAAAGAAAGTGGGAAAAAAATTTGAGAAGAGATGTTGATAGACGTTGATGGATGTTAGGGGTGGTTTGGGATGATTTAAATAAGTGCACTTTTTGACTTTTTATGAAATATGAGTTGGGTATGGGTTAGGTTTGAAGTAATGTGTTAGAGAGATGATGTGACTTAAATAAAATGATGTGACTTAAATAAAATGATGTGACTTTTTGAGTTTTTTAAGGGATGACAAATAATGCCTTAGTTGATGTGATCCAAATAAGTGTATGTATATAAAAAAATATATTTTTTTAATACATGCTAAACAAGTAGTAAAAAAAAAATAGAAATTTTTAAAAACTATTTTCTGAAAATAAAAATAAACAAATTGATTAGTATTTTTTTAATTAAGGAGTGGTTTGGGATGATCTAAATAAGTGTACTTTTTGACTTTTTATGAAATATGGGTTGGGTATGGGTTGAGTTTGAAGTGATGTGTTAGACCATCTCCAACGCTGTATCAAATCTGATATCAAATTTGAATTTTGATGAAAATGACACTGTTCATGGCTCCAACGCTTCACCAAAGCTGGCACCAAAATGAGATTTCACCAAATCTTTCATCAGATCGACGAGGAAGAAATAAATTCACCAAAACACTGTTACGGACCGTTGGAGGGGGACCCGGGTCGACCAACCGGTTGCCCACCGGTTGGCCAACCGGTCAACCAGTAAAAGGTTCAAACAGTTCAGCAAAAAATTCAAAAAAAAAAAAAAAAAAAAAAAAAAAATTTTTTTGCCTAACCGGTTGACGACCGGCCGGTCGACCACCCGGTCGTCCCGAAAAAAGTTCAAAAAGTTCAAAAAAAAGTTCAAAAAATTCAAAAAAAAAAAAAAAATTTGGGCAAACCGGTCAACCGGCCGGTCGACCACCCGGTTGTCCCGGGACAAATTTGATGAATGGTGAACCGTTGGAGCATCTGTTATCAAATTTGATGAAATAGATGCTTTTTGACTCAGATTTGGTGAAAAATTTGAGTAAGCGTTGGAGATGCTCTTAGAGGGGTAATGTGACTTCAATGAGATGATGTGACTTAAATATGATAGTGACTTTTTGACTTTGGCCTATTTTGGAAAGATGGTAAAAAGTGACTTTTTGGCTTTTAACCAAGTTTTTGGCTTTTTTAGACAAATGATTTGAGAAGTTGGTAAAAAGTGACTTTTGATTTTTTTGATTAATATTTGTTTATGATGTTAAATCATAATAAAATGACCAAATTATCCCCATTTAGTTTAAAATATTTACAACTTTATCTATGTAACACATTTTGACCCATGAGGAATAAAATTGTAATTTCACCATTGGCTAAAAACTAACTTCCCAAATGAAAAAAAATTAAAAAAAGCCAATTTTTAACTTTTGCTACAAACTAAAAAAAATGATTAAAAGCCAACTTTCCAAAATAAGCATTTTTTAATTATGCCAAACAAGGCATAAATTTAATTTATTTGGAGAGCAATGCTAAATAAACCACTAATTTGTTATTATTAATCCCACCACTAGTGAGGTGATAATAAAAAAAAAAAAAAGGCACAAATATACTGTAACAGTAAATTCCATCTACTACCATATCATTAGAGTTATCACTAATTAGTCGTCTAAAATATTTTTGTTTATTTGGAGGGCAGAGTAGCAAAGCCAACTAATGATTTGGGCATGAAATTTTGAAACACTAATCAGCCGCCTTGAGCAATTTTACCTAAATTTTAGAGCCCCCCGATCTTGCTGCAAACCACCCCCCATTTGCTCTCTCTCTCTCTCTTCTCTGGCGACACCCACAAACCCTCACAGATTTTACCACTACTACTATTTTGAAAACCAAAACCCCCCTTTACAAACGAGATCTCTCTCTCTCTCTCTCTCTCTAACTACAACTGTCATCACGGCCAACCAATCCATGTACCCATTCCCCCTCCGCTCACCCTCACTCCTCGATCCCTAGGGTTTTACTCTCTCTCTCTCTCTCTCTCTCTCTCTATCTACATATACATACACAAGCTGTATCTATACATCACTCTGTTCTTCAAGTTTCCTTTCGATGGCTTCTGAAACCCTAGAGGAGGCCAAACAAGACGATATAGCTAATGTCGAAGACAAAGAGGAAGCGAAGGAAGAAGAAGATGAAGAAGAGATAGAAGCTGAAGTGAAAGAATCAGGGGATACGGAAATGGCGGCGGAGGAAGAGGAAGAACCTGAAGAGAGTAAGGAGAAGGAAGAAGAGGAGGAGGTTAGCAAGGAGGTAAAGAGAGGCAGAAAAGGAGGTTCGAAGAAAGCTGCGAAGGTGAAGAAGAGTGAGAAGAGATTGAAAGAGCCTGTTACGCCGATCGATAGGCCGTCCAGGGAGAGGAAGACGGTAGAGCGGTACTCGGAGCCCTCAACTGGGAGAAGTGCGAGCAAGGGTTTGTCAATTGAAAAGGTACTAAGCAGTTTAAAACAATGCGTTTTGCTTCGTATTTTTGTTTGTTTACGGTGATTTTGTTTTATTTCAGTTTCTATATATATAATATATATTATTATCTCATATAAGATTTTGTGAAAATACAGGGTCGAGGCACGCAGCTTAAAGATATTGCGAATGGTATGTATTTGATCATTTCTAGTTTGGATTTCGTTCACTTAGATTCATTAATTTTTTCACCAAATTTAAATTTGATTGAAAAAAAAAAGTGGCTAAAAGTATGTTCTAAGGAATTGCTTCACCAAATCAATAATGAACCAAATTCAACCCCAAGGGGTCGGCTCGGTGGTCAGTCACTTGGCCTTTCATGAAGCATTAGGTCTAAGGTTCGACTCCCATTGAGTGCTAGCAATCCCGTTGGGGCCATGCTAGCAGGCATAGCCCGAGATTTGTCCAACTCGCGTGGAGGGGCACTTTATGTGGGTCTCGGGACTAGTCAGGGTATACCCAGATACCTATTTTTTTTTAAAAAAATGCTTGTTATCATGCTAAGCATGACTTTAAACAAGAATTCAAGATGGAATGGATGATTAGCATGTATACTCGTTCCTCTATTAATCTTTTGTTGTACTTTTGGTGCTGTCACTGTTCTGTCTAGCTAGAAATTCTTGGTTTTGCATCTATCTTTGAAGTTAACCTCAGAGTGACTTTCCAAAGGAGCTATTGTTTTTAGTGCATAAATAGTACAGTTAAATACAGTGATTTTTTAGTTTCTAACATCATACTTCACTTATAAATTTTGGGTGTCTTATTTTATTTTATTTTATTTTATTTTATTTTATTTTTGATTAGCAAAAGTTAGTGGTTAGTTGTTAGATTAGTACATTGGGAGAGTTGAAATTCACATCCATACACCTCGCAAGAAAATCTTGCCCTCCTATTCCACTCCTAAGAGTGGAACCCAAAACCTCCCCCCATTAGGAGAGACTCGGTGGGCAAAGGGCTAGCCAACTGGGCTAAAGCCCCTTGGTTAAATTTTAGGTGTCTTATAAGTTATATACTATTTTTACCTTGAATTACAACAATGCAACCGAATCTGGAATGCTTTATCTTGCACAATTTGGCCTGCCTAGTCATTTCAGATGATATGTCATATTGGAGGATATGCTTAATAAAGTTTATTTTAACATGATCACTACCTATTTGCTTGAGTGGCCTCTTTCACCATATTTGATTGTTGAACACAGGGTTCAACATCCAGTTGTACTGTTGGTGTGTTTTGTTGGATTGGACTTGAGGTTAATTTCTGTATACACATTTTACACATTTTTGTTCTTTTATCATTGACAAGAAATTCTTCATCATCCATAAGCTATTAGTTTCATTAAGACAAAGGGCCAGAGAATTGAAAAAAAATGTAGAACTGCAACTGATCACTGTCAAAGACAGCTTGATACCACGATAAGCATGACTTTAAACAACAGTTCAAAATGCAATGGATGATTAGCACATACACTCTCTAATAGAAGATTGTAGTTCCTCAATCAATAATTTGTTTTGTTATACTTTTGTTGCTGTTATTGTTCTATCTAGTTTGGAAGGTTGGTTTTTTATTGATCTTTGAAGTTCATATCAGAATGACTTTTAAATGCAGTGATTCTTTAGTTTCCCAGGTCATTGCTCTGGCCTCTGGATTTGTTAGACGTGCAATGCTTCATTTAGAAATTGTGTTTGGTATATTATAAGTTATCGTGTTATACAATTTTTACCTTTAATTATAGCAATGCAATCGAATCTGGAATCGTTTTATCTTGCAAAATTTGGGCTGACTGACCATTTCAGAAGATATGTTGTGTATTGGAAGATAAGCTTAATAAGTTTATGTAAGCATGACTCATGAGCACCACCTATTTGTTTGAGTGGTCTATTCCATGATATTTGGTGGTTGGACCCAGGGTTGTGTTGTGGGTGTGTTTTGTAGGACTTAATGTCAATTTTAAGATACACATTTGTATCTTTCATGTGTCAGCATCCATGAGCTATTCTTTTATAATTGAAGTTTTGGTGCAATACTTGATTATGTATTGCTCCTAAATATAACAAACAAGTCAGATAGGTGTTCTTTTTTCATTCACTTTGTTTCTCCTCTTTCAGTGTGCTTCATAAAGTTACTTTATGGGATCAAAAAAATGTACAAGTGAGTTACATGTGAACAAGGAGTTCGGGGCAGTTATTTAGTTTGAAGGTTTTATTCTGTGGTGTGTTTGCTCGTAGGAAATTCTTTGAAGTGTTATTCTTCACATGATTTTTATGATGTGAGTATAATTTGAGGCAGTAATTTGCAGCTGTCTTACATATTGTTATTAATTGCTGGTGTTCTTTTCTTATTGTTAAACTTTATTGGCACAGCAGCTTTGCCTTATAGTTTATCTGATCTTATGAACTCTCAGTGGCTTTCAAGTTGTCCAAGCGAAAACCTGATGATAACTTGCAGATACTTCACACAATTCTTTTTGGAAAGAAAACAAAGGTGGTTTGTCAGTCTTTTTCATACTTCTGTCCTGCTTTCATTTGGTTGATTTGACTGTTTTTGCTTTACAATTCCTGTGTTTTTTTTTTCCTTCCTTCATTCAATTACATTATTTTGAATGGAGTAGTAACCTATGATTTTCTTCTATGATGTTGATTGTGTGTTTTTTGGTTTTGTTGGCAGGCACACAGTTTGAAGAGAAACATAGGGCAGTTTTCTGGTTACGTATGGGTTGAAAATGAGGTACTTTATTATATATATATGTGTGTATATATTTTATAAATAAATTTGTTTCATTATTTATCTGTTTTTGTATACCTTCTTTTCTTTATTTTTTGTACCTGCTGACATGCATGCCTAAACATTTCTGCTACGTAAATGATACTAAATGTTAATGTTCGTCCAAAGCTTATATTTATTGTTTGTTTTTATATCTCTGCAACAGGAAAAACAGAGGGCAAGGGTTAAGGAGAAAATTGATAAATGTGTTAAGGAAAAATTGTTGGATTTCTGTGATGTCCTCAATATTCCAATTAACAGGGGCAATGTGAAGAAGGTAAGTGTTCATGAATGATCCAATTCCACTGTGTATTCTGAATATTTAATTGATTGATTTGTTTCTCTCTGAATTATACTTTCAGGAGGAACTTTCAACAAAGTTATTGGAGTTTTTGGAATCTCCACATCCTACCACAGATACTTTGCTTGCTGATAAGGAACAGGTCATAGAATGTTCTTGTATATTCAATTACACTAAAGTGTCCATATAGTTCCCTAGGTGAGAGTTATTACTGAATTTTTTTTGTTACTTCTCAATCCCAGAAAGGTAAAAAGCGAAAGGGAAAGGCTACAACAAGCAGAATTGCAAGTTCTGGGGAGGCATCTGAAGAGGCATCAGTTAAGGTTTGCCCAAAATTGCTTGAACTGGTCATGTTGATGTAGAGAAATGATTCCTTGTGAATATTGTAATTGCATTTGCATCACTTTTCACTTAATTTTGCAATGGCGTACAGTAAACATGACATACTGCTATGATTTTGACCATATCCATCTCAATTCCTTTGCAGTGATTCAAAAATCTGTTTTTGATAGACATTATTGTGGTTTGTTTACATATCTATTAATTAAGTGATGTGCTTGAATGGTGCACTTGTTGTTCAATGGGAAATATAGCTTTATATGACGGGGACTGTTCCTTTCCTTGAATATTTTCGATCTGAATATGACTGGTTTTTTATTATTAGTTATTATTTTTATTTTTATTTTTTAAGATCTCTAGTCAGTATGACAATTCTGAGGATCATAAATAAATTATGTCTTGGAGATTTTGGACATGGGCAACAATTTTGGTGCCTTTTACATGATTTATGATTACCATGCCTTCTGTTTTTTCTTCAAATCTTTGAGGTGAATAAAGGGCTTCAGTTTTGCTAAAGTATTCATGTTGACATGACACTGGTATGGTTATGGGTATGGGTATGGGTATGGGTATGGGATGGGTATGGGAATGGGAATGGGAATGGGAATGGGATATGGATATGATCCTTCTATTTTGAAGCGGACACTTCTTAGTTTTTTCTTTTATAAAATTTGGAGTAAAATCATTGTATTCTATGTTTTGCATTGCCAATATATTAAAATTATAGTATATATATAATACATCATGAATAAATTTTATTTTTACATATATAAAATTATTATGTTTTCAATTAAACTAAATATCCCCAAACCTATATTTAATTTTTGGATCCCTTTTTGCCAAGTCTGTGTATCCTAAAATTTGGAGTTTGATGTGTCCGCCTAGGTTTGCACCCGCATCAAGAGTCCATGTACATAGGGTTTCCTGAACAATGATGTTTGTGTTAAAGATTGAGGTATTGTAGGTTTCCTTGCCTTTTGTTTTCCCTTTTTTTCCCCCTAGTGCGATTGTTCCCTTACTAGTCATTGGTAAAACAGTGCCTTTAGTGATGCCTTGACTCTATTTTTGTTGGAAAGTGTTGGGAATGGACCTCTCCGTGGTAATAATTTTAATAGCCAAAAAAATGGTAGCCTGTGTTTCATGTCTTGTTGGGTTCCAAGGAGCCACTATTCTAGCTTGCATTAGCTTGGTGGTAAAGAATTGGATTTACTAGAGCACAAATGAGACCGTTGCTCTAAACTCATTGCCATTGCAATGTTCTTTAAACAGACTATGACACCTAATAGTTGTACTAACCTTAGTTTCACTACCTATTGAAACTAGGTTAGTAGTTAATGCTGTTACCTTTCTCTTGAAGTTTATTTTTACGTCTTGCTATTTGTACTGTGCTTCCCTGTTACAAAACTGTTGAGGTTCACACTCTGTGGTCTATCAATTATGCTTCTTTTTCTGGTATCCTTTTCGGTTCTTTCACATTACCTTCTGTTACATTTTATAGATTCTCTACTATCCATTTCTAGGTCAATATTAGCATGTAATGTGTTTCTCACAGTTCTTTTTTCGATCTCTGTATTATACTGAGGGGTTTCTCTTTTCATCTCAAATTATTGTACATTTTTAGTTTATTTCTGGGGAATTGCCCATTTTTCCAGAGTTACTGAGCAATTTTTGAGGTTCAAATTTATGTTTTGTTTCCTTTTTTATTTTTATTTTTGTTTTTACTTATCTTTTATGTTAGCAGCTCTGGCAAGTGGTTCTAAACTAGTATTTACACTATGGATAGCCTGTAGCACTTACAACTGAGTCCTCTTTGTTTTCGTCACAATTTTATTTGGAATGGATTTTTGAATTAAGCTTCTGGGCACACTATGCTTAACATTAATAAAGTGGAAAAACTGCTTTATTAAGAATTCTCCCAATGGCTTTGGTTTTCGAAAAGCAGCAGTACCCTGTCCCTTTAGCTGTCTTTTCCTCCCTCTTTCTCAAGCTCAAGTTATGTCTTTCACCTTCTTCCGCTGTTCTTTTACTGCTGCAGCAGCCTAAGACATACTAATTGTTGTCTCTTCTTCATTACATTTAAGAAGGGTTGTTCATTTTAGCGTCCTCTTCTTTGATGCTTGCTTTTATGCTTTCCTGCAAATAGTCCAAGACAAAAAACATGTTTTCTATTGTGCAGTCAATTATCCCTTTTAGTTTATTTTGTTGTTTAATAGCAACACCACTGATTTGTTACAGCTTTTTTCACTATGGAAAGTGTTATGGTATGCATTTTATGTATTGTGAAGCCTAAGCCAACTTTGGGTTTCCATTGTTCTATTAAAAGTTCAGTTAGGTTGGGTTCATCAGGTTCTTCATTTTGGGAAATTGTATAATTCACCTTTTCCAATGTACCTAGTTTTTGGTCTGTTAATAAAATATACACTAGATAAATCATGAATCTACCAAATGTTTAGCATAAATAAATGGGTATGGTTCTGTTTCATCCAATATAGGTATAACTATAATAATTTTGTTAGTTTGGGTTTGGATTTAGTTGTTTTCTGCAAGGCCTCAACTGGAGCCCATCTCAATTTTTAGGCTGGTTTTTGAGTCCAATGCGCAACTCTAAATTCACAAACTTACCCTATTTTGTTCACTGCTTAAGTTGGTCCATGTTGAATCTGCTAAAGTTGTAGGCCATGTTGAACATTTCAGATTTGTTTAGAAGCAAAATCGTCTGTTGAAGACCTAGCATTTTTTCATTGATGTTAATAGTACTGTGATGGTACAATCATAATCACTAAAAAATTGAGAGATCTGAAAATACAAATATGAAGATAGACTTGGTGGCATTTAAAGTCCTGCAAAAATTGAATTAGTTTGCTTTGGTTTTGTAATGTGGAACCTATAAGCTAGATAGGTCATTATTGAATTTCTGAAAGCAACTCAGGAAACATAAATAACTTATAGCATGCTAGGGCTAACATGTAACTTCTCAAAACCTGTTTAGAACAAAACGAACTCAATTTTTATGGCACATCCAATTACCAAATTCTTGTAATGGGCTTTGCAGTTGCCTATTCAGTGAATCTATAATAAAATTTGTAAATTTCTGATTTATCAAAAAAAAAAGAAAATGTAAATTTCTGAATCCTTGTTTTGCTCTACACCACCCTCTGTTTTGCAAAATAAAGTTACACAAAAACTAACAAAAAGAAACACATGCACACTCATTCATTTGTTACTTCCAGCGATATTGTAACATTTCCTGTATTCAAGACCACTATTTTGCCTTCTCACTTCTTCTCTATTATTTTTCTATTCATAACGGGGGAGATAAATTTTCTGGGAAAGCTTTGTCGTTTGTTGAAATTCTCTATGATCAACTATCTCTCTCTCTCTCTCTCTTTGTGTCTGTGTTAGTAATTTTTTTTTCTCCTTTTGATTTTATTTAATTATTCTCTTTTTCGTCTAGAAGCGGAAGCAAACCCCTCAAGTTGGGGTAAAGCGCAAGCGTTCTTCCAAAACTGAGGAAGAAGAAGTGGATGATAAAGTTGAACCTTCAGACACAAAAAATGAATCTCAAGATGATGATGACAATGATACAATTCCTAATGAAGAGAGTGAGCACGAGGAGAGTAAATCTGAAGAAGTGGAAGAAGAAGATGAGCCAAAGGAGCAGATGCCAATTGAAAAAAAATCTTCCAAAAAGAATGTGAAGAAGGATTTTGGGGCTAAAACTAGTGCGAAATCTATATCTGCCAAGAAGGGAACCCCTGAAAAATCTGTCAAAAGCCCTTCAAAATCTACTAAAAAATCTTCCAGTTCAACTTCGAAGAAAGGTACTACTGATGCTGATGGAACTTCTGGACCATCTTCTAAACCCAAGGTCTCTGCAACTAAAAGGCAAATGGTTGAAAAGAAAAGTGGGGACCAAAGTGCCTCTGCCAAGGAGAAAGTAAAAAGCAAGAAACAACCAAGCAAGTCTTCTTCAAATGTGTCAGCAAAGGATCAAGGTGCACAACTTTCTGTTCATTCTTTGATGATGTTATTTCCTGAATTTTGATACTAAAGTTTGCATTTAAATGTTTTTCGGATTTTCTAACAGTTTGTACAATGAAAAACAAAAGAACGGAAAACATTTTTCGTGGTCAATGAAAAACAAGCTTGTTTGGGCGGAGAAAAAATGTTTTCCACTTTTGAAAGGTGAAAAATGTTTCCTGGACTAAAGTCTTACCAAAGCCACCACGCTATCACCTCCAACACCCTACCACCGCGACTGCCACTGCCACCAAATCTACTCCTACCAACCCACCACCTCCACTACCATCTCCATGCCCCTAATCCGAACGGTATGATGAAAATGAACAAATGTGGTCAAGAGCCTCACAGTTTGAGCTGCATTCAATATCCCATGACCTGCATTGCTGTCTTGACTCTCAGATTATCAGCACACTCCACCAGCTCCTCCATTGCCCATCTCAGCTGCCCAATCTCCAATTATACATGATTAGCTTCTCCGCCACTGCCACCACCACCACCACTGCCATCACAGCAGCCACCACGACTGCTGTCGCAGCCATACCCCCACCACCGCTATTGCAGCCATAGCCACCATCACCATCCCCACCACCACCACCACCTCCATCCCCCTGCTGCCACAACCACCACCACACCACCACCACTAATACAACTATGAGTATATTATTTCCAAGGATGCAACCAAACAAACATAGGAAAATGTTTTCTATGGAATGGGTAGGTTTGGTTTGTTTTCTAAAAAATTTAAGAAATTTTCTCTACAACAAATTTCAGAAATTTTCTCTACCAAACAAATTTTCCAAAAAATTTCCCAAAACACACAAACCAAACAAGTTTTCCAAACAAATCTCTATCACACACACATAAATCAATCACTTTTTTCCAAAACTTCTCTCAAAAACACATTTTCCAAAACAAATTTCCCAAAAAACCAAACCAAACATGTTTTCGTACTTTTATCTCTAAAACACATCTCTCAAACACAACCAAACATACCCATTGTTTTGGAAACTGTAGAAAATGTTTTCAGCTGAAATAAACCGAGTGCAAGTTTTTTTTTCTTCTTCTTTTCCCATACATGTTTTTCCTGCACTTCCTATTTGTAAACTTTAAGCCTTCGCAGATAACATCTTGTAAAATTTGTATCTGATGTTTAGTTATTCCAGAAATTGAGAACTAGTCAAATACTGGTCTCTACTGTCATTGGTTTGATTTAGTCACAGGCAGCAGATGTGGGATATTTAAATCTTAGAAGAACTGCGATAATTTTTACATTAATTGATAAACTGTTCTGAATCTCTGTGGGGATAGGAAAAGGAAAAGCTAGCAAGAAGAGCAAGCCGGAACCCAGCAAAGAAGAGATGCATGCTGTCGTTGTGGATATTCTGAAGGAAGTCGACTTCAATACTGTAAGTAGTGCTTGCTTTCTGGCCCTGCATACGTTTAATGGTTTCAAGTTTTATTTATTTATCTATTTGTCATGTCATTCAAAAAGTTCCTATACTGGTCATTATGCAGGCAACTTTATCTGATATTCTCAGGCAACTAGGTAAGCCTCATGTCCTTTTTAGGTTACAAATTATGATATTAAATTCAACTTTATTGTGTCAACATATCATTGTTCGAAACTGGTTATGCTAGGGACCCACTTTGGCGTGGATCTAATGCACAGAAAAGCAGAAGTGAAGGCTATAATTACGGATGTTATAAATAGCATGTCTGATGAGGAAGATGATGGGGATGAAGCTGACAGTGGAGATGATGCCGAGAAAGATGAGGACAATGACAACGATGCTTAACCCATTCAAGTGGGTTCAGAAGCCTCATAATGACCCTTGTAGTACAGTTGAAAGTAATGCAAATTCACTCACCATGGCCTATGTTCTTGTAGAACGGTTCGTTCTTAACTTTTCCAAATGTATGTCCTAAGTTAGGTTTGTCTGTACCATATACATTAACCCCTTAGGTGCTTTACCCAAGATCCAAGTTCTTTTCTCTTTAATTATAACTTTTCTTGTAATTGTGCTTAGTTGGAATTTTTTTGTTTTTTTTCTAAAATTATGTTGCAACTCCTCAAAAATTTTCTGGGGTGATACAATTGGTGTAAATGAGTAGTATATTTCTTCTTTGGTACTGAATGAAATGAAATGATTGGAAGTCCTTAAGTGAATTGGTTTGAGTAAGTTTTAGCATTTTGATATGTAAGTTTGTTTTGGCAGTTGAGTGAACTGAGCTGTGACTCGAGTACGTTTGCTGTTTTGTTATATCTTTGTGATCAAATATTCTTCCTCTTGAATAATCTATATGGCCTCTTCTACTTGCACAGAAATCAGTCATAGAACCAGACACTATTTTCTCACGAGTGTAGGATTTACAAAAAAGGTGGGACTTGTCTCAATATGAGAAGATTATGTCCGGTTTTGTGATTAGTTTTAGATTTTTTAATTTTCTATATATTTGTTTTAGTTAGTAGGATTTTGTATTTTGTGCGAAGGGTACATTATTAGTTTTTGAGTATTTTGATTTTTTAATATTCTATATATATGTTTTAGGTAGTAGGATTTTGTATTTTGTGCGAAGGGTACATTACGATGGTATGACTCTCTTCACTTGCATGTGTGTTACACTAGCGTGGGCTTCAAATGTGTGAGAGAGAAGAGCACACCCCCGGAGTGGCAAAATATCATCTTATCTGTGCATGAAGGAGTAGCTCTTGTAGACCTCTCTTAGGTTGTGTTTGGTTCTTTTTTTAAAGGGGGTTGCTATTTGCTTCCACTTTTTTACTTTGGTCCCTTCACTTCTTTGAACCCACACCCAGAAAAATGAGTTCCCTCAATTTTCTCTTTGAACCCCTACCTTAATACCAACTATACTTCTAATTCCAAACCATACACAAACCCTAGCCCTTAAGCCTAATCCCATCCTCATCAACTTCAGCTGGCAGTACCATCTCTCCGGTGACCTCCCAGTACCTCCCCTATCAACAGCTACCTTTCCATAACCTCTGACTACCTCAATCTCTTTTTTTTTTTTTTTTTTCCAGATCTGTTGCGGAGATCAGGCGGCGGCTCTCTATTTGCTGAATCAATTTGGGAAAAAGAAGAAGACTAGACCCACACGGTGGCTAGGGTTTGGCGCTCGATCTCTCTCCCTCTCATTCGATCTCTCTCCCTTGCGGTGGCTAGGGTTTGGTGAAGATATGGTTGACGGTGGTGGTAAGCGATGATGGTGAGGATGAAGATGAAAAGATGAGGAAGAAAAGGAGGGTTGCTGGTGAGGGTGGAGATTGAAGGGCCAGGATGGAGGGTGGTCGTATTTGTTGAAGAAGAATAAGAAGAAAGAAAGAGAGGAGGCTACCGGCTGGAGCAGAATGGAGTGGAGGTGGAGGGTTAGGGTTAGGGTTGGAAGCATACAGATGGGTAAAAATGGAAGTTGGTGTTAGGGCAAAATTATAATAATAAAAAAAATTAGAAGAGGTGAGAGTTTAAAGGAAAAATGTAGGTGTTAATAACAATATTTTTTTAAAATAATTTTTTTTCTCTATAAATTTAATATTCAAATATAGCCTTAATGGACTTTTGGTGTGATATATGTAAATTAACTTTTCTTTTTGTAGTATTGCGTTGCCCCTAATAGTTGACCACTGGAGGTTTGGGTTTGGTATTTATTGTCAAACAGGGAAAGCACTTTTCCCCTTGTGGTTAACAACTGTCTGCTTGTTCAATGAGTTTGTTCTGTAAGTTGCTTATGTTATGTTTGAATTTTTAATTTAGGGAGAAATCATAGTGAGAGAAAAAAAAAATTTGAAAGCAAAAAATGTATGAAATAGAAGCAAAATCCCTACAAATTTAAGATTTAGGGTCGTAACTTGTTGGGTATGTCTTGTAATTAATCGAAGTTATTTGAGTTAGTCAGATTATCTTTTTCAGACAACCACCTTCGGTATATCACAAAATAGGACTAGAAAATTGCAATTAACCATTTAACAAGCCATTGTTGGCAACTGGTAAAATTGTTGATGTTGGGCCATTGAGCGCTATTTTAGGAAGATGGTTCTTCCAGCTTTTAATCAATTTTGAATCATATTTATCTCTTATATTTTTTACATGTTTTTTCCAAAAAAATAAAAAAAATCAAATTTTAATCATCTTTCAAAATAGCCATAAAGGTTACAAAAATTAATTTTGGCTTTAGTGCCAATTAGTTTGATTAATCTAACCATGGGTTTTGCCAAAAGGGTGGAGAAAGATAATATATTGTGAAAAACTGAGATCACTTTTTATGGGTCCACCAAAAGCATTGAATAATTTGATCATAATCTTCAACTGCATCTTATTATAGATTAAAAGAAACATATCAGACGGAAAGAACCCAAAGTAGTAGTTAGTTACGCAAATTACCTAATCTTGACATGGGGTGATAGTAACAATAAAAAACAATATTAGTGCTGTTTGACATTGCCCGTGGGTTGTCGAAACTTGGCTAATGGCGGTGCCTTGCCGAGTTGTCCCTTCGATGATTGTCAACAAGTGATAAATTAAGTTGTAATAAGCGTTTTTGAAAATATAAGTTATAAATTCAAATTTTATGAACCGCTTGATTTTTTTGGAGCCGCTCTTAAAATTTGTGTCCAATAATTACTTGATATATACCGGCTATATATGCTTGAAGGATTAATTAAAAAAAATTCCGAGTATATAAGAGAAACAAATTAGAATAAAAGGATTAATTAATAGATAAGTTAAATTGTGACAAGTGTTTTGAGAAGTTTATCTCACTAGTTCAAATCTCATAAATTGTTTGACTCTCGTGGTATCACTCTCAAAGCCTGCGTCTAATAATTACTATATAATAAGAGTAAGAGGGTAGAATCTGATTTTGTTCATGCATTATTAAATTTTTTGATTGATTTAAAATAATATAGTTTTGCAATTTTAAGTGAATTAATACACTTTTTAAACAAATTTATTTTTTGAAATGAAAATTGTATATATTCAAAAAATTAGTCAGGACAACATCCTAATAATACCCCTCCTTATACCACCTCCCAAAAATTAAAAAATAAAATAAAAAACGAAAGTAGAGGAGGGGCTAGCCTCATTATTCATGAAAATGTTATTAAAATTGTATTATTTAAATGAGTTTTTTTTTTTTTTTGAGCCCAAATATTATTTAAATGAGTTGATGAAGTAAAACCCAAAAATTTGGATGCCAACCCTACCCACCAAAACCCCACAAAACAGAGATTCATCTCTCTTTCCTCTCTGTTCATCATCCACGCAAGACCTTCTCTGACTGGTAATGTTTTGGTACCATGGCAAGTAGCCTACTTCCATCTACATGATCACATCAGATCAGATCAGAATCTTCTTCCCCCCCAAAACCAACCCATGTTCAAATCAAGACTCTCTCTCTCTCTCTCTCTCTCATTAAAAAACTGACGTGTATTAGTATGCTCCAATGAAGTGTCATAACTTGTCTCTTTCATGACTCTTACTTTGGTTAACCAAACCCAACATATTTGTCAATCTTCTTCACCCTGCTTCTCCTATATAACATCTTCAATACCATTTGCCAGGAAGAATAGAAAGAGAGACTATTCTTGAGTACCCCCAAAACATTAATTGAAATACCACCTCTCTGCATCATCACAGGTTTGTTTTTAATTTTATTTCTTAAATTGTGTTTGATTTGTGAATTTGAATAGAGATTTAAAAAATGTGTTTGGAGTGGAGTTATATTTTATTCACATTTTACTTATCTTTTTTCTTCTTCTTTTTAAATCTTTAGCCAAACACTTAGCATATGCTCTTTTCAGTCCCCCTTCATTTCCAACCTTTTTTTAAAGGTAAATTAGACAGTAGTCCTATACTTTATTTTTTGTGTTATTTCAATTTTTATATTTTCAATTGGTTCGATTTTGACTCTGAATTTATAATTTTATCTCAATTTAGTCAAATTGATTACAACTCTTAACATTTTTTATGAAAAATACACACATAAGTGTTACGTGTCATATTTTTAAGGACAAAATAATAAACTTATTCAACTCAGTTAGTTAATCTCAACTAATTTAATGATAATTTTCTTCTAAAAACACTAATAATATTATTAATTGGACTAAATTGAAACAAAATCTAAAATTATGAGTCAAAATTAAGCGAATTAAAAAAATAAGAACCAAAATAACATAAGGGATAAAATATAAGGGTCAGTGATATAATTTGTCCTTTATTTTGTCACTTGTAATTATTGTTGTGTCTGCGGAGTCTAATTAGTACTGTATATCAAATCACTGGATCTAGATTCCGACTTTACTTTTTAGTACTAAGGGTATTATTGTATTACAGTAATCTGTTAATATAAATCTTAACATATATGCGTGTTCTTTTTCTTTTGATAGCGTGAAACTGGTGTGAGTTGTGGACGGTAATCTTGCCGAATCACATATTTTTGCGTGTCATGCCAAATCACATATTTTTGTGGATCTTTTTAGTTGTGTTCTCTTTTTTTTTTTTTCCTTTTAATATTTTGAAAATAAAATAATGAAAAAGTTCAAAAATAACCACCATATTCATATGTTTTGTCTGATTGGTTTAATTTTTAGAATTAGTCTTTTGAAAAATTAAAAATTTAAATTAAAACTAGTTTTTGGAAAAAAAAAAAAAAAAAGACTTTCATCATTTTCACATGGTTTTATCTTTTTTTGGCCTTTAAAAATTTTGAAAATATTGTTTAAGAAACTAATTTAGATTTTTTCAAAAAAGATAAAATTCAAAAAAGAGATTTTGAAAATGTGTCGCGTTAGGCATAGGCAATTTTGTTGAATCATGTAAATCTATGTGTCGTGCCTTTCTGATTTCTGATCGATTCTTGCTATTATGGGCTATTTTGGGAAGTGTGTTATAATCCACTTCCCAGATTATAACCCACTTCCTCTCTCACAAAAAAGCTACTTATAAGCTGTTTATAAGCAATTTTTCACAAAAAAACTGATTATAATTATCTTCCCAAAATAGTCCATAAATATTTCTATTTATTTCTACATTTTGAGGTTTTTGCATGCACCAAACACATACTGATTTCTTCTCCTACATTCCACTTACTTTCTCATTAACCAAACTAATCTTTTTTCTGTTTCTCAGACTCCGGGAAAGTTTTCAACATTTTCTTTCTCCCAATGGAAAATGATGGAAGCAATACGTTTCAACTCATTGTGAATCAAGGAGAGCCAACTCTAGTCCCTCCTGCAGCTGAAACAGAGAAGGGCTTCTACTTCCTCTCCAACCTCGATCAAAACATTGCTGTCATCGTTCGCACCATTTACTGCTTCAAATCGGACAAAAAAGGAAACGAAAAAGCCGCTGATATCATCAAAGCCGCGCTGTCGCGTGTTCTTGTTCACTATTACCCGCTCGCTGGGCGCCTCACAATTAGCCCCGAGGGGAAGCTCATAGTGGATTGTAATGGCGAAGGAGCGGTTTTTGTGGAGGCAGAGGCGAATTGTGATATAGAAGAGATAGGCGATAACACGAAACCTGATCCTGTGACTCTCGGGAAGTTGGTTTATGATATTCCCGGTGCTAAGAACATACTTGAAATGCCTCCTCTTGTCGCTCAGGTTTGTCATTTTATTTGGATTGTCATTTGTTTTATTTTATCCTTATAGGGGTGTAAATGAGATGAATTAATCGGTTTGCAAATGCCATGAACCGAAAGAGACCAAACCATTGATGGTTGGACCGGTTTGGTTTGGCACAGTTTAATTGGGTTGGGCCTTTTAAGTTGAGTTTGCTTTTAATGGTGAGAAAAAAAAGAAAAAATGATTTGGGTTATGTTTTTAACAAAATCACTAGTAAATAAAAAACATACCATCAACAAAATGAGAAAATGAAGACCTATAAGGAACTACAAAGGAATCAAAACAAAATATGAACTGAGAAAAAAGAGAACAAAGACCTGGTGGTAATTAAACAATTGATGAATAATTTAAGCCACCAAATTGCAGAGAGTATTATCATTTTCATCGCATGTATAATTTTTTTTTTTGGAAATCTCAGATTCGTTTTGATCGGTCTGTTTTGATGGGTGTGGTTTTTAGATGTTGAAAATGAAACCGAACTAGAAATCCTGTTATTTTAAGAAACCAAAACCAAACATAAAATGTAATAAGAGTAATATTTAACTGATACTTTGTTGTAGTTGCTTTTCTTTTTTTATTTTTTTGTAAGATTGAGTAATGTTTTTTTTTGTTATAAATTGGATTTTGTTATATTATAAAACAAGAAGACTATATTTTTATATATAAAAATGGAATTTGTGTGGATATTAGTAAATTTTTTTTAAAAAAATGCAAGTACTTGCTTCACTTTTTACCCACAATTATTTTTAAATAAAAATTAAATATAAAACCGTTCTATTTCAAGAGTTCGCCTAGGGCCCAAATAAGATTTTCGGAGAAAAGTTTATAATCCATGTATAGAAATTGCAAAATATGATTTGTAATTTAGTTTCCACTGTTTTCAGGGAGGGAAATAATGGAAGCTGAACTTTGATATGAAAATAATCAAATCCCCTGTTTTTTATACTTGCTCAATTTTGCTCAATTTATCTTTCCAGGTGACAAAGTTCAAATGTGGAGGATTTGTTCTTGGGCTATGCATGAACCATTGTATGTTTGATGGGCTTGGTGCCATGGAATTTGTCAATTCATGGGGCGAGACCGCCAGAGGTTTGCCTCTAATGGTCCCACCATTCCTCGACAGAAGCATACTCAAGGCGCGAAACCCGCCAAAGATCGAGTTCCCCCATCATGAATTCGCTGAGATTGAAGATAAATCTGACACCGCTACTCTCTACAAAGAAGAAATGCTTTACCGGTCCTTCTGTTTTGACTCTAAAAAGCTCGAAACACTCAAATTGAAAGCAACAGAAGACGGGTTTTTAGATAAGTGCACAACATTTGAAGCCCTCTCTGCATTTGTTTGGAGGGCTCGAACCCGTGCACTGAAGCTGAAACCCGATCAACAGACAAAGTTACTTTTTGCTGTTGATGGACGGTCTAGATTCAACCCGCCAATCCCCAAGGGTTATTGTGGAAATGGGATTGTGTTAACAAATGCGCTTTGTAATGCAGGTGAGCAAGTAGACAATCCATTATCATTCACTGTAAAACTAGTCCAAGAGGCGGTTAAGTTAGTTACAGACGATTATATGAGATCGGCGATAGACTATTTTGAAGTCACAAGGGCTAGGCCTTCCTTGACCGCAACACTTCTAATCACTACTTGGTCTAGATTGTCTTTTCATACTACAGATTTTGGATGGGGAGAGCCCATCTTGTCAGGCCCGGTGGCGCTGCCAGAGCGGGAAGTGATTTTGTTTCTCTCTCATGGGAAAGAGAGGAAAAACATCAATGTGCTTTTGGGCTTGCCCGCTCCAGCAATGAAAATCTTTCAAGAGCTTATGCAGACCTTGTTTTACTAAGAGTCTTGTGGACTGGGTCATCTTGGTTTATTTATTTAATGATGTCATGACTATGATATGTTATTTTGTTACAATACACAATTTATTTTACCGTGGCGTAAGTGCATTTTGTAAAAAAGAAAAAAAATATATATATGTGGATCAAATTTACTTCAATTGTGGGAATGGATGGACTCTGTTCGGAACAACAGGGAAGAACAGAAGTGCAAATTTATGTCCAGTTTGTTAATTTTTAATAAGTAATTATTTTTCTTTAAATGTATTTGGAGCTATTTTGTTGGGTATATGAAGTTCAATATTATTGAACATCACAAGGGCAATTAGCATTCGTATTATAATTTATTTTATTTTATTTTATTTTTTGTTGCCTTTTTCAAGTTGAATAATATGGTTTAGAAAAGTGTTTTATTATCATACGACAATTTTGGTATTGAGAGAAAAGAAAAAAAAATTGCATGCACCTTCCTATTTGAAGGCTACCAGATTAATTTATTTTTTGTTGGGTAAAAAAAAGGGTGATAAGTGCATGATAACTTTTACTGGAAGTGTGTAGGGAAGTTGTCTCAAACTTCTCTCCCTCAACTTCACCGTGAAGAAAGAAGAAGAAAAGAGAAGCTTGGCTTCTCTTGTGAAGACCAAGCCAGGAGACTCCAGAAGAAGAGTCAGAAGAAGGAGTTCAACTTGGATTGAAGCTTATTGATGGTCAACAATGGAGGCACCTTGAAGCTTCCGGAACGAGTTTGAAACGCACTGCTTGCGTATCTCATCCTGAAGGAACTCTATAAATAGAGAGGTAAGGTATTGTATTTGGGTATGCAAACATCGAATTGAAAAAGAAGAGAGTTGTGAGGAACTAAGAGTGAAAATTATATCTCTTCAAATATATTGAATTTCCACTGCCTGTGTACATAGGCTATTGTCGAACCACATAAACTCTGTGTTTCTCTCTTGTGTGGGTTTGTTTGCATCAATCTAGGCTCCTCTAACCCAACAAGTGGTATCAGAGCTTCGTTAGGTGACTTTTCAGTGAAACAGGGGGCATCTTTCAGAATTGCCCAAATTTCAAAGTTGTTGAAATCAACTTCTGAATACATTAGGAGGTCTGCCTCGTCGAGAGGAGTCCAACGGTGTAAAGAACAAGTCCAAAAGACCTCACACGCCCTTAGAAGCTCGGCGCGTGAGTCCCACTCTCACCACGCCGTACGTGCGAACCAAAGGTAGAAGATGAACTGATGTCATCTTGCTGCCGACCGTTGACGTTATGCCGCTGCCACTAACGTCATTACCCTAAAATCGAGCCTTGCCACTACATCGCTGAGCCTCGTCACTGCAATGCTGCCTACCTGCCACGTGTCAGCGCCACATCGCACTATGTCAGCTATCACACCATCACCATCGGTCCGGTCAACGTGCCACGTCAACAAGTTTGACCTCTATGTCAGCGTTGACTCGCCATGTTAGCAGCCCAATTAAGCAACAGAATATTCCCTCCGTGACATAATATTCTAACAGAATATTCTCTTAAATAGCGAAATATTCCTTGAAAGGTTTTGGTCAGTTTTGGGAGCACCTTGGGCCAATTTTTGACGTAGGGAGAGTAGCCCTTAGCTAAATCAACCATTTCGGATGCAATTGTGCTATCCATATCTTTAGATTTGGATCCAAGTTTTGCGAGGTTGTCAAGGGTGTTGTATTCCAAACTATCTTAGTTGTCCTCGAAGAAGGGCTTTTTTGGTGGTTTCAGAATTTTGAAGAAGAATAACTGAAGAAATAGCTTCATTAAGTAACCAAAGAAGAAAGAGTTCAATCTCTAATGCCAAGTTCAAGGTTGAAAAGTTCGATGGAAGAAACAACTTCGGCATGTGGTGTTAATCATATTGTTTAATTTTGATGATGTCTAAAATATTATTTGAAAAAATTGAATTTTTTAATATACATATTCTATATTATTTGACACAAAATATTATCTGTTTAAAATATATATTGTATGATATATTTGTTATAAATATTATTTAAAAGGAAATATTTTGAAAATATTACTATTCACGTTTATGAAAAGTTCAACTAGTCACTATTCACTTTTTGATGAAATTAACATTGATTAATTGTAGTGTTTTGACAAATGTGAAATTAGTGAGTTGTCATCTTTTGACAAATTTAATATACTCACACAGAATGGTTGGTATATAGCAAAAATATTTGATTTATATTTTGCATGTAAAGTGAAACATACTCAAGTGATGTTTGAAAGCAAATCATATTTTTTTTTAAATATAAATATATAAATATATATTATTCTAAAAAGAAAAAGATGAGCTTGACGGTGGATTTTGCATCCTTGACATATATATATATATATATATAGAAAAAGTTAGTGCAAAAGTTTGACAAAATCCTTGTATATATATATATGATATTATATTCAAAAGTGTGAATTGAACATCTTGGTGACTTGCTTGCAAAAGTTTGTCAAAGAAATGATGAACAAAGAAAAAATGTGTAAAGATTGACAAAGAAAAAATGTGCCACATGGTGTATTCATTGAAAACTAAAAATAGATGCCTTTTGTCTGTCAAGGAGTGTGTCCATGTAATCCATGACGTCAGTAAAGAGCGTCCTACCTCCAATGGGTATATTTTTGGGTATAAATAGAAGTGTTGTGTGTGGAGAAAAATCAAGAACTTGAAGAGAAAATTCTGTGTGTTCCAAAATTTTGAGTGTATTGTATTTTGATCTTTCACATTCAGATCTAAGTGTAGTATTTGTTCTTACACTTTCATATCTACTCTTTGTGAAAGAATTATTGTAAAAGAGCGTTGAGTACTTCCTATCCTTATTTATTATTTTGTGAAGGAATTTTGTAAGAGTGAGAAATTTATTGTTGAGTGAGATTCAATAGATAAAAATAAGACCTGTGCAAAATCCATAGGCTTGGTGAAGCCTTGTGGTGTATTGATTCCTTTTGATAGTAAAGAAATTCTCAAGGAGGTTCTTTGGGGAGTGGACGTAGGCCCGATGTGCCGAATCACTATAAATCGCAGTGTTTGATTTTCTCTTCCTATCTTTCTTACTTTTATATTGATAATTATTGTTTTGCTTTTTATTTGTTAAAATTCTGAATATTGTGTTTATTAGTTTTTAATATTGTAAAATTTTTTAGTAACCCAATTCACCCCCTCTTGGGTTGTCTACCTGAGATAACAATTGGTATCAGAGTTTAGACTCTGTTTGTGTGATTTAATCGTCCTAAAATAGATCATGGCAACCCCTAGTTATTTCTTACTTGAGGGACAAGCATCCAATAGGCCACCATTATTTAGCAGCACAAATTTTAGCTATTGGAAAACTTGGATGACGATACATGTTCATTCTAATGATTATGAATGTTGGAAAATTATTTGTAATGGTCCAAAAATGCCAAAACCGTAGATGGCCTTCAGGTACCAAAACCTGAAGATAAATGGAATAAATAAGATACTAGAATGACCTAAATTAATGTCAAAGCCACAAACATGTTGTACTGTGCCTTTGATGCCAATGAGTTCAACAGGATCTCTATATGTAAAACCGCAAAAAAAATTTGAGATAAACTTATAGTGACTCATGAGGGAACCAAACAAGTTAAAGAATCTAGAGTCAGTGTACTAGTTCATAATTATTAATTCTTTAAAATGAAGCCTGATGAAACTATTTCTCAAATATTTAGACAAAAGTCATTGCCATTACTGAAGCCGTCTAGATGAGTTAATGGGATCACTCTTAACTCATGAGCTCATAATGGAAGAGGAGGAAGACAACAAGAAGAAGAAAGGAATAGCTTTCAAATCCACCTCGAAACATCAAGAGGATGAGAAAGATAATTCGGATGATAATGAGGAAATGACATTCATCACTAGGAAGTTCAAAAGGTTTGTGAAAAAGAAATAAGGTGTGCAAAATTTTTTCAGAAAAGACTTCAACAATAGGGATTTTCAAAGAGGAGAAAATCACAAAAAATCTGAAGTTACTTGCTACGAATGCAACAGACATGGACACTATAAATCAGAATGTCCGGAACTTAAGAAACAATTCAAGAAAAACAAAAAGAAAGCCATGATTGCCACATGGGGATAAGATATTGATGAAAGCGACTCAGAAACCGAAATTTTGCAAAAATGAGGTTTGCTAACCTATGCTTAATGGACTTGGAAACGAAAATGGTAAATGACGAATTTTTTATATTTGATGAATTACAATCAGCTTTGATGAATTACATGCTGAATTTAAGAAATTTATTTGAAAAGTAACTAAAAAAAAAATGATTTCAAGTTTATCAAAAGAAAATGAATCCTTAACTTTTAAGATAGATGCTTTAGAAAATGAAGCCATAAAATAAAAAAAGGAAATGAGATTTTAACTCAAAAGAGTCTTCAATTTCTGGAAAAAAATTAGTTGTATTGCAAAAAGAAAATGAGTTTTTAAAAAAGGAGCAAATTGTTTTGAAAGAAAATATTGAAGACTCGAAAATACTCTTTCAAAATTCACTCAAGGTAGAGAAACTTTAGATAAATTCTTAAAAATCAAAATCGTACTTTTGGTAGAACCGGAATTGGATATAAATCTTTTTTAAAAGTAAAAACTGTCCAAAAATGGTTTTGTGTATGCATCTTTTAGTCACTCTCATCTCCATGTCATTTTTTGGTACAAAAGGTCATATTTCACCTTCATGTCCTGTTAAAGAAATCCTTTTGCTAAAATAAAAAGATGTGGGTCCTTAAGACATTTTAAGAGTGTCAAATTCTAACTTTTATGGACCAAAGAAAATATGGGTACCAATAGAAAAAATCAAAATTGTAAGTATGTTTTAAGACAAATCCAGTAACGATAGATGGTATCTCGACAGTGCATGTTTGAGGCACATGACCAGAATAAAGCTATGGTCGCCACACTCCAACCAAAGGATGGTGGACATGTGACTTTCGGCGACAATAACAATGGTAAAATCACTGGTATAGGGAGTATTGGTAAAAATCCTTCTCTTATTATTGAAAATGTTTTACTTATTGAAGGTTTAAAATATAACTTGCTTATCATTTGTCAATTATGTGATAAAGGGTATAGAGTTATTTTTGAGAAAACCCAATGCACTATTGAGAACACCCTAGAAAACAAAACTTTATTTGTTGGTTATAGACATGAGAATGTATATGTGTTTGATTTGCATAATTTGTTTTCTCATTTTAATATTAAATGTTTATCTGCTATAAATGATAATGGTTGGCTTTGGCATATAAGATTAGGACATGCTTATTTTGATTTAATTTTTAAACTTTCAAAAAATGAGTTAGTCATTGATTTACTAAAAATTATTTTTGAAACAGACAAACTTTGTGATACATGTCAATTTGGAAAACAAACTAGAATTTCTTTTAAATCCAAAAATATCATTTTAACTATTAAACCGCTTCAACTCTTGCATATTGATTTATTCGGACCATCTAAAACATTAAGTTTAGGAGGAAAATCGTATGTTCTTATTTGTGTTGATGATTAGACTACACATACATGGGTATTATTTTTAGCACACAAAATAAAGTTTTTTATAATTTCTGAAGACTTTGTAAAAGAATTCGAAATGAAAAAAATCTTAATATTTATAGTATTAGAAGTGATCATGGTAGAAAATTTGAAAATAATGATTTTATTATGTTTTGTGATAAGTTTGGAATTGATAATAATTTTTATGGCCCTAGAACTCCTCAACAAAATGGTGTAGTTGAAAGAAAAAGTAGAACTCTTGAAGAAATAGTCAGTACTATGCTTTGTGAAAATAATTTGTCTAAATATTTTTGGGTGGAAGTCGTTAACACTGTATGTTATGTTGTAAGCCGAGCTATGATTAGACATATTCTTAAGAAAACCCCTTATGAAATTTGGAAAGGTAGAAAACCTAATATTAGTCACTTGCGTGCATTTGGTTGTAAATGCTTTGTATTGAATAACAATAAAGATAACTTAGAAAAATTTGATGCTAAATTGGATGAAGTTATATTTTTTAGTTATTCAATTTCCAGTAAAGTTTATAGAGTATTCAATAAAAGAACTCTACTTGTTGAAGAATCAGTGTATGTTGTTTTTGATGAATCTAACAACATTATTTCTAAGAATCTTGTAAGAAATGATATTGTAGAACATCAACCAAGCATGGAGAGCATTTACATAAAAGAAAATGAAGAAAATTCATTACGCGAACATGAAGAAGAAATGACAATGGAGAAACTTCAAGAAATATATGCTTTTCCAGAAAACGACTCAAATCTACCAAAAGAATGGAAGTATGTTTATGGCCACCCCAAAGACTTCATCATAGGTGATACGGCGGAAGGTATAAAAACTCATTTTTGTGTTAAAAATGTTTGTGGTAACTTAGTGTTTGTTTCACAAATTGAACAAAAATCATTTTTAGAAGCTGAAAATGATGAAAACTGGATTTTAGCAATGCAAGAAGAATTAAATCAATTTGAAAGGAATAAAGTTTGGTTTTTAACTCCTCCATCTAAGGATCATCCTATTATTGATACAAAATGGGTTTTTCGAAATAAAATGGATGAATCCAGTTGTTACTAGAAATAAAGCTAGATTAGTAGCTCAAGGAGAGGGCATTGATTTTGATGAAACTTTTGCACTAGTTGCTAGACTTGAAGCTATTAGAATATTACTTACTTTTGCATGTTTTAAAGATTTTAAATTATATCAAATGGATGTTAAAAGTACTTTTTTAAATGGGTACATTTTGGAGGAAGTTTATGTTGAACAATCTCCTGATTTTGAAAATAATAAATACCCGGATCATGTTTTCAAACTTTCAAAAGCCTTATACAGCTTAAAACAAGCTCCTAGAGTTTGGTATGAAAGATTGAGTAATTTTTTACTTGATAAAGATTTTTCTAGAGGAAAAATTGATACAACACTTTTTATAAAAATAAAAAAGGAATATATGCTAATTGTTCAAATTTATGTTAATGATATCATTTTTGGTGCTACTCAGATGCCTGCAAAGAGTTTGTGCAAAGAGTTTGTTAAAGATATGCAGGGTGAATTTGAAATGAGTATGATGAGGGAGTTAAATTACTTCCTTGGTCTATAAATTAAACAAACTAATGATGGAATCTGTTTAAATCAAGCGAAATATATCAATGATCTACTCAAAAGGTTTGAAATGAAATCATCAAAGCCTGCAACAACTCCAATGAGCACATCAATAAAAATCGACAAAGATGAGCAAGGTAAACCTATAGATGAAAAGAAATATCGAGGTATGATTGGTTCCTTACTCTATCTTACTGCAAGTAGATTCGATATAATATTTAGTATTTGTATGTGTGCACGTTTTCAATCCGCACCGAAAGAGTCATACATCATCGTAGTCAAACGTATTTTCAGATATATTGTTGGCACTCCAAATTTGGGATTATGGTATCCTAAGGGAACCACTTTTGAACTTTTTGGTTACTCAGATGCCGACTTTGCGGGATGTAGACTTGACCGAAAAGCACTAGTGACACTTGTCATTTTCTTGGACACTCTCTCACTTCTTGGTTTTGCAAAAAACAAAACTCAATGGCTCTGTCAATTGCTGAAGCAGAATACATTGCTGCCGCTAGGTGTTGTGCACAATTGCTTTAGATGAAACAACAACTTCAAGATTTTAGACTTCACTATGATCATATTTCTATAAAATGTGACAACTTAAGTGCCATTAATCTTTCAAAAAATTCTATTCAACACTCACACACTAAACACATTAAAATAAGGCATCATTTTCTAAGAGATCATGTACTCAAAGGTGACATTGAACTCGAATTTGTGCCTACAAATCGTCAATTAGCTGACATATTTACCAAACCTCTAATTGAAGAACAATTTTGTTATATTAGAACTGAACTTGGTATAATGAATACTCCAATATAATGTTTATATTAAAAATAATTTTTTATAAATAAATAAATAAAAATAATAATAATAATATTATAAAAAAAATATTATATATATATATTTTCTCTCTCTCTCTCTCTCTCTCTCTCACACTCTCTCTCTTCCTCACTTTTTGTTTTCTCTTTCTCTCATTCTCAAACGACACCATCTTCATTCTCACCATCGTCCACAACCAGTTCCACCATCCACAACATCATCCATCACCTTCATCACTACCATCATTCACTCAAATTCTTTACTGACTTACCAAGATTCATCATGGCTCTACTTCCATAACCGATCTTCAACATCATTTCTGATTCATCAAGATTAATTACCGATCCGTCAAGATCAGTTACTGATCCACCAAGATCCATCACCGATCTACAAAAATTCATCATCGATCTACATGATCTTCTCCATTCTTTCCGATCATCAAGGTCATCACCAGTCAACATGTTAAAATTATTTTTGCACTGTGTTATATTTTTTTATCTTGTTGTATGTGCTCCAAACTTCCTTGGATTTAATAATGAATGCTTCTACCTTGTCTGAAGAAATTATTTTTATTTGTATTTTCTCTTTTTATGCTAGTGCACTTGGTATAGTTGTTTATGGCTGGATCTTAATGGCCCTTGGTATTATAGATTGGTAATCCGTTTCTTCCAATTTATGTAACTTTTAGTGCATTAATTTAGGGGGAGACTCATAAATTTTGAGATTAAAACAATTATTATAAAAAATAAAAAATAAAAAAGGGGGCGTTTGTATATTCTGTGTATAATTTTAGGGGAAGTATATATACTCTTTTTTACTCTTTATCTGCACCAACAAATTTTTTTTTTTTGCAAAGACAGAATTTTTAAAAATAAAAAAGGGTAGAGAAATACTTGCAATTTTATTTTAGAAGGAGAAAATATTACTCGATTATATGTAAGTTTTCAGAAGGTTTCACAGATTTTTTTCGTTTCACTTCTCTCAACAACTTTTATGAGGCTCCTTTACATGTCTCTCTCTATTTTCGACTTCTGTGAGTCTTGACATTATAACCGTTGCATAATATTACACCGCATTTTCCAACTGCTCTTTTTTCCTTTCTAGCTCTCCCTTCTCTTTACAAATATTAGCCAGTTGTTATTTTAACAAGTACACCTCATCTCTTCATTGCTGATTTTTTTGTATTTTTGCTTGTACTCGTCGAGCCATATTGGAAATAGCATTGATATCATTCCGAGTACCAACAACATTAGGACTTTCATTTACAGGCGTAGCGTGTGACTGCACCATTGATAACCTCTCACTTGCTTGCAATACAGGCACCTCATGCATGTCCAAATCATTGATGGCTAAGATAAGGAATGACATGATTACACAAGAAGGTAAAACAATTTTTCTCTCCCAACACTTGACACTTTCGCACCTCTGCCTATCATCCTTGTCACTTTTTATATACTTCACCAATCCAATACTCGATGCATATCTACTCAAATATTTTGTTTGTCAACATTTTGTGCACCCAAGATACTCCAAAATCCCCACAATGATTCCGACAAGACAGAAGGACCATTATTATATTTTTGGTCTTTCAGATTATTTTATCAAATGTGTTTGCTTCTTCTCTTCATATTTTATTTTGATGATGTCAAAAGGGGAGAAAAAAAATATGATTTTGAAAATTATATATTGTAGAGTTATCAAATATTTTGTTGATTTTAATTTTGTGTGAAAGTTATCAAATATTTTGTTGATTTTAATTTCGTGTGAAAATTATATGTTGTAGAGTTATCAAATATTTTGTTAATTTTTTTTGGGTCAAATCTATATAAATATTGCCATTATAAAAAAGGGAGAGATTGTTAATCATATTGTTTAATTTTAATGATATCTAAAATATTATTTGAAAAAATTAGATTTTTTAATATACATATTCTATATTATTTGATACAAAATATTATCTGTTTAAAACATATATTGTATGATATATTTGTTATAAATATTATATAAATGGAAATATTTTGAAAATATTACTATTCACGATTTTGAAAAGTTCGGCTGGTCACTATTCACTTTTTGACGAAATTAATATTGATTAATTGTAGTATTTTGACAAATGCGATATTAGTGAGTTGTCATCTTTTGACAAATTTAATATACTAGCATGGAATGGTTAGTATATAGCAAAAATATTTGATTTATATTTTGCATATAAAGTGAAACATACTCAAGTGATATTTGAAAGCAAATCATATATATTTTTTAAATATAATATATAAATATATATATTATTGTAAAAAGAAAAAGATGGGCTTGACGGTGGATTTTGCGTCCTTGACATATATATATATATATATTACTATAATTAATAGAAAAAGTTAGTGCAAAAGTTTGACAAAATCCTTGTATATATATATATATATATATATGTGATATTATATTCAAAAGTGTGAACTGAACATTTTGGTGACTTGTTTGCAAAGGTTTGTTAAAGAAATGATAAACAAAGAAAAAATGTGTAAAGGTTGACAAAGAAAAAATGTGTCACATGGTGTATTCATTGAAAACTAAAAATAGATGCCTTTTGCCTATCAAGGAGCGTGCCCATGTAATCCATGACATCAGTAAGGAGCATCCATGTAATCCATGACATCAGTAAGGAGCATCCTACCTCCAACGGAGATATTTTTGGGTATAAATAGAAGTGTTGTGTGTGGAGAAAAATCAAGAATTTGAAGAGAAAAATTCTATGTGCTCCAAAATTTTGAGTGTATTGTATTCTGATCTTTCACATTCAGATCTAAGTGTAGTCTTTGTTCTTACACTTTCATATTTACTCTTTGTGAGAGAATTATTGTAAAAAAGCGTTGAGCACCTCTTATCTTTATTTATTATTTTGTGAAGAAATTTTATAAGAGTGATGAATTTCTTGTTGAGTGAGGTTCAATAGATAAAAATAAGATTTGTATAAAATTCATAGGCTTGGTAAAACCTTGGTGATGTATTGATTCAACGAACTTTATTAGATATTAGAGTCAACTATATTCAATAAATTTTTCTATCCACCTTCTTTTATTTTCTGATTTTTTGTTATATTAAAATTTGAGCAAGAAGATAACCGTTGAAATAGGGGACTGCAACATGGCCGCAAGTGCTCCTTTTAAGCTTGTGGAGACATGTGATTGCCCACTAACCTCACATATGGAGTGATGTAGGTAATCAGGACTCCTACTGTAGACCATCTAAAAGTGTGCGTGGTTGACTTCTTTTAGTAATTTTTTTGTTGATTTTTTTTTTTCATCGTTAATGATTTTTTTTTTTTAAAAAAAAAATTTATACTTTTAGATTTTACTTTTCTAAATGAACCGAAAAAGTAAATTTTTTAAAAGAAGTCCAGAAAGAATAAAAAAAAAGATTATTTACCAATAAATCCTACTTCACAAACTGTTATACCAAATAGTCTCACCGATTTATTATTATACCAAATAGTCCTATCAGTGAGTTAATTTGGTCCCTTTTGATTTTTTTTTTCCATTTTTGTTTCAGTTGTTTGGACGAAAGTGCCCATGATTTAGGCCAAGTTTGGAAAGACTAAATAAGTGCACTTTTTGACTTTTATTGTATTATGTGTAGAAAAAGTAGAGAGGAGATGTTGATTGATGTGACCTAAAAAAGATAAAAAGATGAAATAAGTACACTTATTTTGGGATGCCAAACTTGGCCTTAATGTGATACATTCAAATATGTTCACCATTCGTGAGTTACGGGTTTCGAACTTGGATTCATCTGTGTCTTGCGTTGTGTGTGTTGGTATCAGTGTTGATGTCATTGTGTGCTGTGTATCACTTCTATTGTGTGTTGCTGTGTATCAGTGTTGTGCGTTGTGTGTTCTCAATCTGTTGTGTGTGTGTGTTGTATACTTCCGCTGACATCAAGTACCGTGACCAAATCAATAGGCGTACGGCGCGAGGGATCGAGAAAATGCGCCGAGTTGCTATTGTGAGCCTGTGTGCCGCGGCGGTGGTGCCGGGGAGGGGCCTTCCCCTCATAGCTACCGCGTACGCATCGTGAGTCCGCCCTACAGATATCACCGCAACCTCCGGCATCAGTGACACCCACATTCCTCAAATCTCCACCGTTGATTGCAGATTCATCGCTTGATGAAGAAACTGGATTCACAAAAGAACCCTGAAACTCTTCAACTTCGTCCTCCTCGTCTTCCACCTCCGGAATCGGAACGAATCGCCCCACCAGCTGTCGGCGAAAGCAAAGGCTCGTCGTCGTCGTAAGCCCTTCCATCGGACTGTTGGTTTGGATTGAGATTTGGAAGCGACGGCTGTGGGGGGGGGGGGTGTGGGGTGATGGTGGTGGCGGAGATGGGTGTTGCTCCGTGTGTGTGCGTGTATCGGTGTGCTGTGTGTGTATCAGAACTGTGTGTGTGTGTGCGTATATCGGTGTGTGTGTGTTATGTGATGGTGTCTTACAGAGAGAAGACAAAGCTGTGTGTGTGCGTTGTGTGTATGCTCTGTATGGGTGTGTGTTCTGAATGTGTGTGTGTGTGTCTGCCTGTGTGAACCCCAAACACATCAACCAGCCCAAACAAAAACTCCTTATAGCGCTTTGCCATTGTGTGACACCCTCACAATGTATCACATGAACACACCTAAATGGTTAAATAAGGGTAATTACCTCCCTCATAATTGAATGGGACTAAATGGTTTAATAGAATAAAAATGGGACCAACTGGTTCATAAGTTCTAATTTTGGGATTTATTGGTAAATCTCCCATAAAAAAATAAGAAGTCAAAAACAAGTTAGCTTTTTTGGTTTTAATTTTTTAAAAGAAGTCCAGAAAGAATAAAAAAAAAAGAAGGCGCCAAAAACATGTTAGCTTTTTTGGTTTTATTTTTGCCTCCGGTGAACTTTTTTTTTTTTTTATAATTTTTTTGATTGTTTTGGTTGCTGGAAAAAAAAAAAATTGACATAATGTAAGGCAAAAAAAAAAAAAAAAAATCACTCAAAAAAATATGTGATTGTTTTAAGTTGTACGTCAAACTCACACTTATCAATTGGTCCACAAATCCGTGATCAAGCAGCCATCTGGGGCCTTTGTAACAGCTCCACCGAAGTAAACCAAGCCCAATACTTTGAGAAAGGCCACTACATGTAAAGGTTCCTTCAAAAGGTCATGATCAGGTAAAAAAAATCAGTTCTTATCATCATCATCATTAAAAGGTTGTGTTGAACCCAAAAAAAATAAATAAATAAAATAAATAAATAAAATAATTAGCGACAATTATTAGCACTTTGGGATAACATTTTTTTTGGATATTTACTCATAAATGTTGCTTTATCTACTTATATTTTATTTCATCCAAATTATTTTTTTAATTCTAATAAATCATATGGATGACATAATTATCAAAATACTCATAATAATAATAGGATGAAGTATGTATTAATATTCCCATTGACAGTATAATATTTTATATGTGAACATTCACTATCAGATTTACTTAATGTGAATATTCATATCACCAAGTTAGTAAGGGTTCAAAAATATATTTGTAAGGGTAAAATTGTCCATAAAATACTTTAAATATGAGAATTCGGATTTGATGGATCAATATTTAAAATAATAGGACTCATTGAAATAAAAAAAATATCTTATGGACTAATTGGAACAAAAGTACTTAAAAGAGGATAGTAAGTAATCTGTAAGTGTGTAATTTTCATCGAATAAAAATACAACAAAAATACTTTGACAACGAATATATTTTTGTTTCTAAATTTTTGTATGGCTTTGTTTGGTTCCAATTTAAAAAAAAAATATTTTTAGATAAATTTTCGTTTGTTTTTACTAAACTTTTCTTTTTCATATAATATATATATATATATATATTAGATAGATCAAGATTAGATGTATTTAAATGTAGAAAAGTTTAATCAAAATGAAAACAAAATTCACTAAAAACAAACAAAAACTCTAACAAAAAATATGTATGAATTTTGTTTAAATTTTCATTTGTTTTTACTGATTTATTTTTAATATTAAGAAAATTTTTTTAGATATATATTTGTTAATCATATTATTTAATTTTGATGATGTCTAAAATATTATTTGTAACATTTTGAATTTTTTAATATACATATTTATTTTTTTAAAATATATATATTTGTTAAATATTAGTTAAATAAAAATATTTTTGAAAACTTTACTATTCACTTTTTGAAAATTTAGGCTGATCACTATTCACTCTTTGACAAAATTAAAATTGATTAAATTATTTTGACAAAAATGATTGATTGGTTGTATTATCTTGACAAATGTGATATTAATGAGTTGTCTTCTTTTGACAAAATAGATATATCCAAATATAGTGGTAGGATATATTTAGTTTAAAATCTCTACAACATATACAATATTTTAAAGAGGGCATATATTTTCAGACCCATCATAAATATTATTAAAGAGATTTTTCTGTATGCAAATATTTGATTAGAACGTTATATATATATATATATATATAATGCATATAACATAAATAGAATACATCACGTGCGCTATTAAACTTTCTACACTAAATTGATTTTATCATATTATAATCAAACAAGAAGAAAAAGATGGAGTTATATATATGTGTATATATATATATAGATGGAGCAAATCATTTGTTTGTTTTAAAAGTTGTGAACTTTGTATTAAATTGTCTACAAAAACGGTGGCTCCATGTTTGAAAAATAAACAAAAGGAAAAGAAACAATTAGTCTTACTTTTATTTTTAATTATTAACATTTGCTGACTATTTAAAATCAAGGAGTATGCTTATGTAAGCCATGACATCAAGAGCGTGCTTATGTAAGCCATGATATCAGGAGTGTGCTTATGTAAGTCATGACGTCAGGAGCGTGCTTATGTAAGCCATGACATCAGCAATGAGTGTCCAACGGGTATATTTTTGTGTATAAATAGAAGTGTTGTGTGTGGAGAAAAAATCAAGAACTTGAAGAGAAAATTTTCTTAAGCTCCAAAATTCTGAGTATATTCTATTCTACTCTTTCACTTTCAGATTTAAGTCTAGCCTTTGTTCTTACACTTTCATATCTACTCTTTGTGAGAGAATTATTGTAAAAGTGGGTTCAAGTACCACTTATTCTTGTTCCTTATTTTTGTGAGAGATTTTGTAAGGGTAAGACATTTATTGTTAAGTGAGGCTCAATAGATAAAAGTAAGTCCTGTGCCAAATCCACAAGCTTGGTGGTGTATTTATTCAATTGATAGTAAAGAAATTCTTAAGGAGGTTCCTTGGGGAGTGGACGTAGGCCTGGCGTGCCGAACCACTATAAATCGCAGTGTTTGATTTGTTTTCCCTATCTCTCCTACTTTTATATTGATAATTATTATTCTGTTTTTTTTTATTTATTAAAATTCTGAATATTGTGTTAATTTTAATATTGTGAAATTTTTAATAACCCAATTCACCCCCCTCTTGGGTTGCCTATCTAGGATAACAATTGGTATCAGAGCCTAAACTCTAGTTGGTGTGACTTAACCGCCTTAGAGTAGATCATGGCAATCCCTAGTTATTCTTTACCCGAGGGACAAGCATCCAATAGGCCACCACTATTTAGCGGCACAAATTTTAGTTATTGGAAAACTAGGATGACCATACATGTTCAATCTAATGATTATGAATGCTGGAAAATTATTTGCAATGGTCCAAAAATTCCTGCCAAAATTGTAGATGGACTTAGGGTATCAAAACTTGAAGATGAGTGGGATGAATCAGATACTAGAATGGCCCAAATTAATGTCAAAGCCACAAACATGTTGTACTGCGCCTTAGATGCTAACGAGTTTAACAGAATTTCCACATGTAAAACCGCAAAAGAAATTTGGGACAAGCTTATAGTGACCCATGAGGGAACCGAACAAGTTAAAGAATCTAGAGTTAGTTTGCTAGTCCATAATTATGAACTCTTTAAAATGAAGCCTGATGAGACTATTCCTCAAATGTTTACTCGCTTTACTGATATTATTAATGGTTTAACTTCTCTTGGAAAAATATATACTAATGCTGAAATTGTAAGAAAAGTGCTTAGGTCATTGCCAAAAAGTTGGGAGACAAAAGTCATTGCCATTACCGAAGCCAAAGATTTATCAAAACTAAGTCTAGATGAGTTAATGGGATCTCTCTTAACTCATGAGCTCATAATGCAAGAAGGAAAGGAAGATGAGGATAACAATAAGAAGAAATGAATAGCCTTCAAATCCACCTCAAAACATCAAGAGGATAAGGAAGATGATTCAGATGAGGATGAGGAAATGGCATTCATCACTAGAAAGTTCCAAAGGTTTCTGAGAAAAAAACAAGGTGTACGAAATTTTTTCAGAAAAGACTTCAACAACAGGGATTTTCAAAGAGGAGAAAATCACAAAAAATCTGAAGTAACTTGCTACGAATGCAACAAACCTGGACACTACAAATCAGAATGTCCAGAACTTAAGAAAAAATTCAAGAAGGACAAGAAGAAAGCTATGATTGCAGCATGGGGAGAAGATAGTGATGAAAGCGACACAGAAACCGAAGTTTGCAAAAATGAGGTTGCTAACCTATGCTTAATGGCACTTGGAAACGAAAATGAGGTAAATGACGAATCCTTTACATTTGATGAATTACAATTAGCTTTTGATGAATTACATACTGAATTTAAGAAACTTAGTTTGAAAAGTAATTGTCAAAAGAAAGTAATTTCAAGTTTATCAAAAGAAAATGAATCATTGACTTCCAAGATAAATGTTTTAGAAAATGAAGCCATGAAAATGAAAAAGGAAAATGAGATTTTAACTCGAAAAGAGTCTTCAATTTCTAAAAAACATTTAGTTGTATTGCAAAAAGAAAACGAGTCTTTAAAAAATGGGCAAATTATTTTGAAAGAAAATATTGAAGATTTGAAAAATACTCTTTCAAAATTTACTCAAGGTAGAGAAACTTTAGATAAAATTCTTAAAAATCAAAATCGTACTTTTGGTATAGTCGAAATTGGATATAAACCTTTTTCAAAAGTAAAAACTGTCAAAAATGGCTTTGTGTATTCATCTTCTAATCACTCTCATCTCACATGTCATTTTTGTGGTACAAAAGGTCATATTTCACCTTCATGTCCTGTTAAAAGAATTCCTTTTGCTAAAATAAAAAAGATGTGGGTCCCTAAGGACATTTCAAAAGTATCAAATTCTAACTTTTATGGACCCAAGAAAAAATGGGTACCAATAGAAAAATCAAATTTTTGTAGGTATGTTTCAAGACAAAATCCAGTAACGATAGATGGTATCTCGACAGTGCATGTTCGAGGCACATGACTGGAAATAAAGCTATGTTCGCCACACTTCAACCAAAGGATGGCGGATATGTGACTTTTGGCGACAATAGCAAGGGTAAATCATTGGTGTAGGAAGTATTGGTAAAAGTCTCTCTCATATTATTGAAAATGTTTTATTTGTTGAAGGTTTAAAACATAATTTGCTTAGCATTAGTCAATTATGTGATAAAAGTTATAGAGTTATTTTTGAGAAAACTCATTGCACTATTGAAAACACCCTTGAAAACAAAACTTTATTTGTAGGTTATAGACATGAGAATGTATATGTCCTTGATTTGCATGATTTGTCTTTTCATTCTATTATTAAATGTTTATCTGCTATAAATGATAATGGTTGGCTTTGGCATAGAAGATTAGGACATGCACATTTTGATTTAATTTCCAAGCTTTCAAAAAATGAGTTAGTCATTGGTTTACCAAAAATTGTTTTTGAAAAAGATAAACTTTGTGATGCATGTTAATTTGGAAAACAAACTAGAATTTCTTTTAAATCCAAAAATATCGTTTCAACTACTAGACCGCTTCAACTCTTGCATATTGATCTATTCGGACCATCAAGAACATTAAGTTTAGGATGGAAAATCTTATGCCCTTGTTTGTGTTGATGATTATACTAGATATACATGGGTATTATTTTTAGCACACAAAAATGAAGTTTTTTATAATTTCTCAAAACTTTGCAAAAGAATTCAAAATGAGAAAAATCTTAATATTTGTAGTACTAGAAGTGACCATGGTAGAGAATTTGAAAATGCTAATTTTATTATGTTTTGTGATGACTTAAGAATAGATAATAATTTCTCAGCTCCCAGGACTCCTCAACAAAACGGTGTTGTTGAAAGAAAAAATAGAACTCTTGAAGAAATGACTCGTACTATGCTTTGTGAAAATAATTTGTCTAAATATTTTTGGGCGGAAGCTGTTAATACTGCATGCTATGTTATAAACCGTGCCATGATTAGACCTATTCTTAAGAAAACCCCTTATGAACTTTGGAAAGGTAGAAAACCTAATATTAGTCACTTGCGTGCTTTTGGTTGTAAATGCTTTGTATTAAATAACAATAAAGATAACTTAGGAAAATTTGATGCTAAATCGGATGAAGCTATATTTCTTGGTTATTCTATGTCCAATAAAGCTTATAGAGTATTCAATAAAAGAACTTTACTTGTTGAAGAATCTGTGCATGTTGTTTTTGATGAATCTAATGACATCATTTCCAAGAATCTTGTAAGTAATGATATTGTTGAAAATCAACCAAGCATGGAGAGCATTTACAAAAAGGAAAATGAAGAAAATCCATTACGTGAATGTACGGGAAAGAAATACACCTTCTCGTATAATCCTGTTGATCAAGTCTACACTCTCCGTACGTCGTCGTTCTACTACCTGAAAACACAAACGTGAGCTAGCCGGCGGGTGTGTGCCGGAAACCTCTCCGATGCCTAAGTCAGCCCACAAGACAAATAGGCAAAAGCTCTAGTATTCAGGGAGCAAAGTTGCATTACCTCTCCAAAGATGATATTGGTGAGCTTTTATAGGTTTCGTGTGGCACAATCCCAGTAGGACTCTTACCCTCCATGTAGAGTCCTTCTAGGATTCATACTCCTGGAAGATAATGCTTATCCTCCACAACCTCCTCACTGCTTAAACCGAGTGAGATGATTTTACCATGGCCGAACTGCCTTACGACCGAAGTAACATTGCCGTGTGAGACTAACCGGAGTGACCATCCTACATGCTAGTTCGGCTCTGCGTTACTGTCTTCTACCTCGGCTTCCCATACTACGGCCGAGCTATCCATAGAAGATACTTGCCGAACTAACTCAGGGCAGTCAGGAAGATGGCTTCTCTTACTTCGGCTAGAAGACCCAACCGGGCTAACCGCAGCGCTGTTCTTGAACCGATATAACAACATTCTTCCTTGACCGGGTTGATTGTGACCGAGATAACATACTTCCACGACCGGACTACTTGAACGAGGTCTTTTCTACTCTTCTTTTCGTACTTCGGCCCACACCGGCCCATTACTTAGCTCGGCCCAATTTACCTGTATAAATTACCCTCTCAATTGCCCCTTAATTCCATCTACGTAGCATGATGGGGATTACCTGTCCATCAGCCGAGCTTGAGTTTTAACCCCCAGCCGAGCTAAAAACATCCATTAGCCATTACAGCCGAGCTAAAAACCCTTTTTAGCCGAGCTATGCACGTCCGGTCGAAACGTCTATTCAATCGTAGCAACTGAAACGCTTCCCTTTCCAGTGACACGTGGCAGCTTCTGATTGTACCTCCACAGCTGTACAGCCGCCCTCGTACTCCGAAAAAATTGAATAGTTCCCGCCTTTTCCCTTTTCTACCTAAACAAAACAATCCCTTTCTATTTTGGATCATACACTGCTACTATTCACTCCCTGCTCTCTCTCTTCTTCAATTCTTTGCTGTTCTCGCACCTCTGAAGCTCGTGCCCTTGCTACCGTTTGCTTTCATCTCGTTCTGCTTCTTCTTAACCAGGTAAGCATCGTGACTCTGTCTCTTTTCATTCAATCTGTCGTAGTTTGTTTCGTATGTTTTTGCAAAACATTTTGTTGCCACTTTTTCCCACGTGTTCTTGTACTTTCTGAAAAAAAACTCTGTAGAACCTTATGAATCTTCAAGTAATAGCTAGTAGAACGCGTATTTGATCCAAAAAACACATCCAACCGAACTAGGAAACTGTTTTTGCTATATAAAGACTTAGGTAGACTGGAACCGAACTAGCACTTGTGCACATCACAGTAGTTTCAATAGGCCACCAACTGATTCACATTAGCCGAAATAAAAACGCACCGAACTAGAAAATTTTGGCCCTCGACCGAGCTAAGCCTTGGGGGCTAAGCCAGCTTTCTCAGTTCCTAAACCGAACTCAGAAAGCTGCCCCTTAATGCTTAACCGAAGTAACAAAAACCATAGGCAGAACCGAGATAACCAAACATCTTGCCAAACCGAGATAACAAGCACCTTGGTTACAACCGAGGTAGATCCTGTAGTACACTGCGTAGCCGAAGTAGGACTTGTCTTTTTTGCTTTGTTTTTTGTAGCACGGTCAACGATCTGTGCTTAACACCTTGTTTTTCCACTTTGCAGACTTAGGTTGCCAGGCACTTCCCTGCGCTCAGCCGAGCTACTGAGCACACTTTTTCGACCGAGATAATTTATTCTTAACTTATACAATAAATGGGGAAATATAGGTTCCTAGTAGAAACCCCAGGAGGCCTAGCCGAATTCAGAAAAGATTACACCATTCCAGCCGATGTAAACCTTACCCTGGCCGAACAAGATGTTGACCCATGGGACAATGAAGGCTTTGTCCCTTTTACCCTTCAATCAATAATAGAAACCGGACTTAGATTCCCAGTCCAACCTCTAATGTGCGAATTCGTAAGGCAAACCAGACTGTGCCCAACCCAGCTATCCACTAATACATACCGCATAATAATGGGAATAGCCGCACTGAACCACCAAACCGGTCTCAACCTCGGTTTAGCCGAAATACTCCATCAATACTCCATAGGATCCAAAAATGATGGCTGGTGTTATTATTTAAGAATACGCCGTGGCCGAGAGAAAATAATAAAACACACACCGGACAAAGACTTGAACGACTATGATTTTTTTTGGGTCTCTGGGAATTTTGAAGACCATCAAGCCCAGATTCCTGGCCGAAGAATAAACTGGAAAAAAGGAGAACCCGGTATACATACTTCGGTTGTATTTCACCTTTTCTTTATTTCGGCTTTTTCCTCTGAACCGGACTAACAGTTTGTCTTCTTTTGCAGATAAAGCCCATCTCCTTTCAAATTACGGCTACCCCAACCTCGGTCTTCTGCGCGCCGCATTACGAGTTAAGGAGAGAAGTTGGGCAAAACTTCTGAATTTCGAGCCGACCTACTGATACAGCGGTCGCCGAAAAGCGAAGGTGACCGACTTTCTTCTTGAAGAGGCACCAAAACCGGACCCATCTTTGCCCCAGATCATCCTTGTGCCACTTACTGCCGAACAAGAAATGGCAAAGAAGAACAGGCTAAAGGCCCTCCTGACCGCAACAACTCCAACCGACGTGCGACCAACCGGCCAAGCCACTGAAACCGTGGTGGCCCTTCTATCCCAGCAGCCATCCACTTATCGCCGAAACAAGCGTGCCCGGACTAGCCAAACCGGGCCACAACTTGTTGATGAGGACAAGAGGATTCCACCACCAAGTCCTCCCCCAAGCCTTTAACAAAGCCCTCAGCCGGAGCAGTCCGACCGAACTGCCTCCTCTAAATGGGCTCCTACCCTCTCCTTCGACAACCGAGATATCACTGCTTCAGATTCTGTGGTTGCGGAGAAGGACCACTTGTTGGCTTTCAACCTGGCCAAAAGTGTGTGCCTTCCCAAGGATATGGAGCACCATTACAAACAGCTTAACACCGAGCTGAAGTCAATCCGGTCTTCTACGAAGTCCATGATCCTGGTAAACAGCTTTCATCTTTTTATGCAAATTTTTTCCAACTTTGAGTCCGGCTAACGTTACTTCTCCTTTGCAGGCCATCCAGAAAAACCAAGTCACTCATAGGAGGGTCATGGAACTTCGGCGCAATACAAGGGAGGCAATGGCGGAGGCCGAAGCAAAGTCGGCCGAGCTAGAGGATGCCAAAAAATAGCTGGCCGAGCTTCGTGCTGAGAACGGTCGGCTGATCGAAGTGGTTAATTCGGCCGAGGCCGAGAAACAAAAGATCGCCATTGAGACAAAGGACAGGTACTTGCGTCACTTGGCCTCGATTGAGAAGAAAAAAGATGCCGAAATAAACCAATTGAAGGGGGAGATGAAGAAGGCCGAGAAGCGGGGCTTTAAGGAGGCCGAAGCAGCATACACCCTGCAATGTGACGCAGCCAAAGATCTTTTTTTCAAATGTGGCTGGAGGAGTGCGGTGGAAAAGCTCGGTTGTACGCCCGACACCGAGGTCTACAACACTCCACCGTACTCCATTCTAGCCTCGCTTTCGCAATACGCTGCCGATCTCCAAAGGCAGTTTCTTGAGGGGTTTGGTGATGAAGATGATGATGATGATGACTCTGAAGAAGATGAGCCAACTCTCACCCCGGTCATCAATGAACAACAAAATAATCAGTCAGCTCGGTTGGAGCAAGTCATTGAAGACCCGACTCACGAGTTGCAGCCAAATGATACCGAAGTTCAGGCTGACACCGAGCTCCCTCCTGACACCGTGCTCCCATCGGCCACAGTGCTCCCATCTGATACCGGTCTTCAGGCAGATGCCGATGTAGAATTTGACGCCGAACTTGATGAACTTTTTCGCTGATTGTCTTTTTTCTTTCTTCTTTTGAATTTGAACTTTGTAACCGGGCTGCAGCCCCCCAATTGTATTTGTTTTACACTTCAATGAAATGATCTTCAACTCTTATTTCGGTTTTGTTTGAGTATGCTTGCATTTGCTCAACCGTGATCTCGGTTTTAGCTATCTAACTTACTAGCCAACCACTCTTCAGCCGATATAGCTACTTCGGTTGGAGAGTATTCAGTGTTGGTTTAACCCAGCCAACTGTTCTTCAGCCGATATAACTACTTCGGCTGAAGAGTACAAAGAGTTGGTTTAATCAGCCAACCACTCTTCAGCCGTACCCATACTTCGGCTGAAGAGTACAAAGAGTTGGTTTAATAGCCAACCACTCTTCAGCTATACCCATACTTCGGCTGAAGAGTACAAAGAGTTGGTTTAATCCAGCCAACCACTCTTCAGCCATAACTACTTCGGCTGAAGAGTACAAAGAGTTGGTTTAATCCAGCCAACCACTCTTCAGCCATACTTACTTCGGCTGAAGAGTACAAAGAGTTGGTTTAATCCAGCCAACCACTCTTCAGCCATACATACTTCGGCTGAAGAGTACAAAGAGTTGGTTTAATCCAGCCAACCACTCTTCAGCCATACTTACTTCGGCTGAAGAGTACAAAGAGTTGGTTTAATCCAGCCAACCACTCTTCAGCCATACATACTTCGGCTGAAGAGTACAAAGAGTTGGTTTAATCCAGCCAACCACTCTTCAGCCATACATACTTCGGCTGAAGAGTACAAAGAGTTGGTTTAATCCAGCCAACCACTCTTCAGCCACTATAAATTTGGTACAAAGAGTTGGTTTAATCCAGCCAACCACTCTTCAGCCATACATACTTCGGCTGAAGAGTACAAAGAGTTGGTTTAATCCAGCCAACCACTCTTCAGCCATACAACTTCGGCTGAAGAGTACAAAGAGTTGGTTTAATCCAGCCAACCACTCTTCAGCCATACACTTACTTCGGCTGAAGAGTACAAAGAGTTGGTTTAATCCAGCCAACCACTCTTCAGCCATACATACTTCGGCTGAAGAGTACAAAGAGTTGGTTTAATCCAGCCAACCACTCTTCAGCCATACCATACTTCGGCTGAAGAGTACAAAGAGTTGGTTTAATCCAGCCAACCTCTAAGTTGGTTTTTCCAGCCAACTTAGAATAAAGTGTTTGGTTATCCGACCAAACGTCCTGCAGCCTGGATCCTGATCCTGGGCTTAGGAAGGGTCATAGTTGGTTATTCCGGCCAACTATGTTTACAATGCTACTACTTACTAAAGCTACTGTCTACTGAAAACAATTATACTGAAAAAGAATCGATTTGTTTTATTGAGAAAGTAAAAAATTACACATACTTAAAAGAAAAAAGCTAAAAATAAAACAACTTGAGATTTGCAGTGTTCCATGGCCTGGGAATTGCTTTGCCGTCCTCATCTTCCAAGTGGTATGCCCCTTTGCCTGCTAATCCGACCACTTTGTAAGGTCCTTCCCAGTTAGGCCCAGCTTGCCATCTCCTGGAACTAAGTGTTTCCCATCACTTTGCGCAGTACCCAATCTCCGATCTTGAATTGCCTTGGATGCACTGTTTTGTTATACTTTCTGGACAACTCTTGTTGGTAGGAGGCGATGTGAACCAATGCTCTGTCTCTTCTTTCTTCCGCAAGGTCAAGCTCCAATGCTATGGCTTCGCCATTTAAGTCTGGATCAAAGTTTTCGCTTCGAATTGTGGGGAGGCCAACTTCTAATGGGATGACTGCTTCCATGCCATAAGCTAAGGAGAATGGTGTTTCTCCTGTTGATCGTCGAGGCGTGGTGCGGTAAGCCCATAAAACATGGGGGACTCTTCTGCCCACTTGCCTTTGGCTCTTTCTAACCTTTTCTTCAATCCATCCAAGACTACCTTGTTTGACGCCTCTGCCTGTCCATTTGCTTGGGGATATGCCGGTGTAGAATTGTAGAACTCTATCTTGTACTCTTCACAAAAGCCTCTGAAAATCTGCCGTCGAACTGAGTGCCGTTGTCTGAGATCAGTGCCTTTGGTATGCCAAATCGAGTGATGATATTCTGCCAGACAAACTTCTTCACATCTTTTTCCTTGATTGACGCCAAGGCTTCTGCTTCTACCCACTTTGTAAAGTAGTCGGTTGCGGCAAGAAAGAACTTCCTGTTGCCTGGAGCTGTTGGAAGTGGGCCTACTATGTCCAATCCCCACATTGCGAAAGGCCATGGACTGGTTAGAGGTAGAAGTTCTCTGGCAGGTTGGTGTATTTGGTGTGCGAATTTTTGACACTTTTCGCATTTTTAACATACTTCTCTGAATCCGCTTGCATGTATGGCCACCAATATCCTTGTGAAATTGCTCTGTATGCAATGATCTTCCTCCTTGATGGCTGCCACATACACCCTCATGTATTTCGAATAGGAATGCTTCCACTTTGCTGGGGTGAACACACTTTAAGTAAGGTCCTGAGAACGACTTCTTGTATAATGCCAAGGATGGAGAGAGCCAAAATCGCTGCGACTTTGCTCTTATTCTGTTGGCTTCTTCTTTCTCTTCTGGTAAGGTGCCGTCTTTCAAACATATGATGGGATCCATCCAAGAAGGGCCTAACTCTGCACAACATACCTCTTCTGCTTCTGGGTCTTCAATGCTTGGCCTAGGCAATAGTCGATTAGTAGTGGGTGGGATGGAGGTATCTGCCATTGAGGCGAAGCCTGCGAGTTCGTCTGCTCTGCTGTTTTTCTCTGCCGATCTGTTCTATCCTCACCACTTCAAACTTCTTTATCTCTGTTCTGACCAATTCTTGGTACTTGGCCATTCTATCATCCTTTGCCTCGTAGTCGCCAGATATTTGGTTTACCACCACTGTGAGTCGCTGTAAACCATTAGCTCGGTGGCCTTCATGTAGAATGCTGACTTGAGGCCTGCCAGAAGCGCTTCATACTCCGCTTCGTTGTTTGATGCTGGGAAGCCAAGGTTGATTGCCTGCTACTACTAGGCCGTCTGGAGAGATGAGGACTATGCCAAGTCCTGCTCCATGCCGGTTGGATGCTCCATCCACGAAGAGCTTCCACATCTCTCCGACGAACAACTTCCAGCAGGTGGAGGGATCAGATGATGCCTTGGGATCTTCCATGCTGCAGGTGTCTTCTTCAGAGTCCATGCTCGTTGTCTGCCCCTTGCTTTCTGTTTGTACCAAGTCTTTATTTGTTGGCGAGTCCTGACTTGGTGTAGCATGGTTTCTTCTTCCTTCCTTTCTTACTCTGGTCTGCCTTGGGGCCTGACTGAGTAACCAGTACTAGGGGTTGCGTTATTCCGACGTCAACTTCCATCCCTAGTTCGGTTGTTTCAGTTAGGTCGACTGGGCAGATGTGATGACTTCCTGGTGTGAATTCTGCGACAAAATCTGCCAATGCTTGTGCTTTTATTGCGGTCCTAGGTTGGAACTTGATGTCGTATTGTCCCAACTCTACTGCCCACTTCAGAATTCGCCCAGAGAAGTTTGCTCTTTCAAATAAAGCCTTTAATGGGAAGGCTGTGAGAACAACTATGGTGTGGGCGTGAAAGTAGTGCGACAACTTCTTGAGGCCATCATCAAGGCCAATGCCAGTTTCTCCAGTGGCAAGTACCTTGTTTCGGCTCCCAGCAATGTCTTGCTGACAATAGATGGGCAGATGTTGGATTCCTTCTGCGCGGACCAACACTGCGCTAATTGCTGTGAGACTGCCAGGTACAAGAATAGTTCTTCTCCAGGAATTGGGGTTACAAGTAGTGGTGGAGAAGACATGTATTCCTTCAGGCTTTCCAGAGCTTGGTCGCATCGTCCCATTCAAACTTGGCTTTCAGAGCATGGAAGAATGGTCGTAGTCTGTCTGACGACCGGCTTATGAATCGATTGAGCGCAGCGGCCATGCCGGTGAGATGCTGCACTTCTTTGACTGAGTTTGGTCTCTCCAGATCCTGAATGCCTTGATCTGAGGGTCTGCTTCTATACCCGGTTGGTCACCAAGAAGCCAGGAATTTGCCAGATCCTACTCCGAATGCACACTTCGACGCGTTGAGGCGTAACTTATGTCTTCAGGATCTCAAACATCTCACCTAGGTCTTTGAGATGGTCATTCTCATCTTTGCTCTTGACCACCATATCGTCGATGTAGCCTCCATTGTCTTGCCTAACAATGGTTCAAACATCTTGTGACCATCCTTGGAATGTGCCCCTGCGTTCTTTAGGCCAAAGGGCATGACCTTGTAGCAGTATAGTCCTCTTGGCGTGGTGAAGGATGTGACCTCCTGGTCTGGTTCGTGCATGGCAATTTGGTGGTAGCCTCTGTATGCGTCCAGAAAACTAAGTCGGTTGTGCCCTGCCGTTAAGTCTACCAGTTGATCTATCCTTGGTAGAGGAAAGCTATCTTTTGGGCACGCCTTGTTGACCGTTTTGTAGTCGACGCAAACACGCCACTTGCCATTCTTCTTTGGCACTACGACGGTGTTGGAGATCCATCTTGGGTAGTGCACCTCTCTGATTGCCCCTGCCTCCAGCAGGTTTCCTACTTCTTCTGCCACTATTTCGGCGTGGTGGAGTGCCGATCTGCGGGTGCGCTGAATGATTGGTCTGGCAGAAGGGTGGACATTGAGTTGGTGACAGATGAAGTTGGGATCAATGCCTGGCATGTCGTATGGGGTCCAGGCGAACACTTCGATGTTGGAGGTCAAAAATTCCAAGACCTCCAATCTCTCAGTGCTGGACAACGACGAACCAAGCAAAAAGAACTTATCCGGGTTCTTTTCATCTATTCTGACCTCCACCAAGTCCTCCACTGCTTTCTGACTAGCCGCTTTGCCAACATCTGCGAATAGTTCATTACTCTCGGTTCTTCCACCGAATGAACGTATCCTTTGGCAGCGCGGCTGCCGTTCACTGTGACAAAGCACTGCTTCGACATGATCTGATCTCCATAACTCTTCTATTACTCCGGTGTCGTTGGGAACCGCATCACTTGGTGGTAGGAGGACGCCACCGAGCGCATGGCATGCAGCCATGTTCTGCCCAAGATAATGTTGTAGGTGGAGGGGACCTTCAACACCCAGAACTCCACTTGTTTCGTCACACTCCCTGCTCTGACTGGGAGGATAATTTTGCCGACGGGCCATTCTGGCATGGAGTTGAATCCGATAAGGCACTACAACAAAAAAGGTCTATGGTGACGAAAACGTGTGACAAAAAAATATTTCGTCTCCAAATATGCATGTTTTAGTGATGAAAATAAGATTTCGTCTCGAATTGTACTATTTTTAGAGACGAAAACCAAATTTCGTCACCAAATGCTTAAAATCAAATAAAACAATAGGTGACGAAAATTTTATTCGTCTCTAAATTTTATTTTTCGTCACAAAACAATTTCCCGCCCTTGGAAAATTTGGCGGAAGATTTGGTGCCATTTTGGAGACGAAATTTTTCGTCACCATTGTAAAAAATTTTAGAGAGGAAATAATTTCGTTTCCAAATGTATTATTTTTACAGAGGAAAACCAAATTTCGTCACCAAATGCTTAAAATCAATAAAAAATAAAATTGAACCATAGATATCTCTCTCTGTCACTCCCTCACCCATATTTCTCCGTCACACCATCTGTTCATCTTTATCGCATCGGTCAACCCGCACGTCACCGGCCGGCGCTCTCTACAAGAGGTCTCTCTCTCTCTCCCTCCCCTGCCTTCTTCTCACTTTTCCAACCTCCGTCACCCTTCTTCTCTATCTCGCTATCCCCATTCTCGTCTCTCACTTTCGTAACTCATTTTTCCCCAATTTGAACACTAATTTGTTGGATCGAAGGTTTTTCCACTAATTTTTTTTGGTGGCGCCAAAATTTTAAAACTTTTGATGAGAAAAAAATTTGTCATTAATTATAAAATTATTAGTGAGGAATATATTTTCGTCACCATTAATTTTACATTTTAAAAAAAAAAACTTGATTTTAAGTATTTTAAGATTATTTGGTGAGAAATATATTTTCGTTACTAATATTTTTTAATATTTTGAGACCTTTTAGTGAGGAAATTATTTTGTCACTCATTTTGGAGGGAAAATTTTTACAAATTGGGTTGTAATGAAAAAAAATAGACTACTAATTTTTTCCTCTTTTTTTTTGTTTTGTTTGTGTTTATCAGTTTTCCTTTTATATCTCTCTCTCACTACAATAAATTGCAAATTTGGTAACTAAAAAATTTCATAAAATACCTAGATTTATTTTTTGGTGGGAATACTTTCACATTACTACCCAATTATGATTTATTTTTATTTTTTTTCATATTTTTCTATGTCTTTACATGCACCCAAAATTAAAGCGCCAAATTTTTTTTGATTTAGCGCCTAAATTGAATAATATCAAAATTTCAGTCCAAAATAACTTTTCATCTCCTCGATTAGAACTTTGTGCCCTAATCTATCTATAGTTCCTTTACAAAGCTGTAACAGAGAACCATCGTGAGTTCATACTCCACCGTGAGGACGGTTCATCCACCACTGTGAGTTCGTCCTCCATCGTCAGGACGGTTCGTCCTCCACACCGTGAGTTCATCCTACACCGACATCAAGCTACAGCACCACCGTGAGTTCCAGGTCAGTTTGTTGTCTCTTTTTCTCTTTCTCTACCCCTCTCTCTCTTCAGGTCTCTGGGTTTCTCATTCTCTACTCTCACTCTGTCTTCGGACATGTTTGCGTAAATGGAATTCATTGTTAAGTTGAGATTAAAGTCATTCCATTCGTTACTTCTAACATCTCCAAAACTTCTCTACTTTAAAGGGTTCTATGAATAACTTGAATGATTTTAATTTGGGAAAAAAATATAGAAAATAGAATGATTAACATGTTATGTATTCTAATTATGATATTCATATTCTACCCAATATAATCATTGAAGTGAATGAATTGTTGGTGATTCTAGACACAGTAAAGTCTCATGTTTCTGATTATGGGTCTACTAGGTGTTTGATAAAATGCCACAATGGCTAATTTTTTCTTCATTGTTTTGTTTATTTTTTTACTTAATTTTTGTTGAGCAACAGGATTACCAGACTTGAGCGTCTAAGTTGGCCAAAATTTTCTGATCTATGTCCAATGGCAAAATGATGTCTTTATGTGTAACGATGTATGTTTGCTTGGTACACATTTTTTTTATACCATGCAATGAAGAACCATAACTATATAAAGTATAAGTGAGAAAATAAAGTTGAATTAGGATATACTCCTCTCTTCTTTGTTAGGTGTTTCTGTTGGGTAGGTGTTCAATATTAGATGTACCAGTAACCTCACATCTTTACCATTGGTGTATCATATGTGTCTAAGGTGCATTAGATGCTTTTGTGACCATGTAACATAGTTGAGTTTGATTTTGCGAAGTGTTTTTTGATAGCTCAGTATCTGGCCCATTGATCTTATGAAGTGTTTACGTTATACTAGTTTGATTGCTAATCAAACTTGCTGCTCTATTTTTCAAATTAGTCATATGAGGAAGCATTTATTTGACATGGCTCAAGCTCCTACATGGTGAGGTGACTGGATAGATAGGTCACCAGCTAAACTATCAGACCAACTGATCAGAATGCACATATTTAAGTTAATTAGGTGAATATAAACAAAAATGCATTTGAAAAATAATTAAGAAATGTAAATTGATATATACTTGAAAAAATATAACAATTCAAATTCATCATTAGTCAATCGATTGAACATTCACAGATTATGAAGTGTGTTAATTTCAGTCTACATATAATTGTTATTTTCATATATATTGTATTTTGTATTTGCGACATGTAAAAAGTTGACATTATTATTCTATTATGATAGTCCATAAAAATGCTAATTATTTCTCTTACTTAAAATTAGAGATAAAGTAATGCTAAAGTAATGATTTTTGGTAGTTGCTTTCAGTCTGCTGGTTTATTTTACATTTTCTATAGGTGGTTTTCTTTTTATTGGTTTCTTCATTTGGTTGTTCTCTAATTACCTACAAGGTCTAATTACCTACATTTTCTCTGATTTTTGTACCTTTTGGATTATGGTTTGGCGACAAGTTTGCTAGAAACATTTGATCTATTTTGGTATGACAAGCTTACGTAAAGTACCTTTCAATTAAGGTGTTTTGGATATTTTGGGATTATGTTTTTCTTCTTTTTATTTAATGGCGAATAATTATATTGTCTATATTTTCCAATTAAAGTTGAATTATGTTATATAGTTGTAGAAAATGGTGAAAGGAAAAAGACAATGGCTGAAACCAAGTGATTTGAGAACTAAGAAGCTAACAGAATATGAGAAACAAAGAAATAAGCGAATCAAGAAGAACTATGAGGTAATGAACAATCTGGGAGTGAAGAATATTACAAATTCTTTGATGAGTGTGGTTCAGTCCAAATGTGCAAATGCAAAGGAAAAGGGAATTAGGGTTGAGGTAGATGATGATGATGAGTATAATCCGTCAGAGAGTGAGAACGATAGTGATGAGGGCATATTAAAAGTTCTCAGTTGGTGGTTGCATCAAATAGTTCAAGTAGCTATGAGGGCATGAATTGGAAACTGACAATTCATCAACATCAATAATCAATGGAAGTCTATTATTGTCATTTAAATTCATGCCTTCATAGCTATTAGAGTGAAGTTTTGTTCTGGCCTTTGATAAAAAGGTGTTGCATCTAAATTTTACTATTTTGTATTTTGATGTTTATTTTTTTCATTTAATTTACGAATGTTTTATGTTTTTGGTATCAGGACACCTTCAGCTTCTGCATGTCATTCATGTTTGCTAATTTAATGTGTGGCTTCTTATTGAATTCTAATTTTCTGCTTCTAAAACCATTTTTTTTGGGTATGGCTCTTTCTGGTTAATAATAGTATCCTATAGTTTATGTAAATGATCTTAGTTGAATTGAAACCATGTTGAACAAATGGTTCCTCAACACTTTTATTGACTACCATGTTTACTTATTATATATACCATAAAACAGTCAACTGCCATTGAATCAAAAATAGCACAGAAAGAGTATTTGAAACTATACTAGTACTGGAAAAAAACAACTATTGCTTGAATGATGCAGTGTCCTCTGTTCTGTTGAAAGTTCAACAGCGTTGCAAAGTTTAGGGTTAGCTAATATGTTCTCTAGGCTTTCAACTTGCAAGTTGTTACTGGGATGATTTTTGCTTTCATAACCAGAATATTTACATAATTGTGGGTTTCTTAGCAAACATAGGATTGGTTTTGTTAACAGAGATGCTTGGAAATTTAATTACTGACTTGGTTGTTCTTAGCAATGAAAGAGCAATTTCACATTTATAGGAAAATAAAATAAAATGAACATCTAAATATAGAATTTCTAGTCAGTGTGAAATTAGATTTGAGAGCTTCCACGAAATTCTAATATAACTAGTGAACCAACAAAATAAAATATATATATAATTTGTTGGTTGTTGCTACGTCTAATTGTGTATGTGAACAAAATTTAGGTTATTTAACTTATAAAAAAAATGATTTGATTTTGTAGTATCAGTTTGATCTACAAGGCAATCTGAGTGATGTAGCAAGGACTTTAAACACACAGTTTGGTCGGCAATTGAGTAGCTTCACCTATAGGTTGCACAAACAATACAAACAACTTAAGGATGCAAGAGGGGAGGAGTACGCGAGAAGCCACCCACCTACAAGTGTTACTCTTAATCAATGGACATCTCTAATTGACAAGAAGTGGAATAGTAAAGAATTCATGGTATAATGTTTTATGTTAATTGTCAAAAATTAATTTCTTCTTACTAAAGTTAAGTTTTTGTTGTTTTTATTGGTGTTTCAATCGTGTAGGAACAATCACTAACTAATGTGAATAATAGGATGCAAATGAAAACAAAACATAGATGTGGATCAAAATCAATCCCGGTTAGGGTGCACAGCTCGTGTGTTCTGCTATTTTATTTTATCAGATTAGTAGGCTTTGTTATTTAAATATTTGAAATAACATTCAAAAACAAATGAATTAGATAATTGCAAATGGAGAAGTTCCTGATTTGGCAAAGTTTTACAAGTCCATCCACTATAATTCAAATACACATGAATGGATTTCGTCGGAGAGCCAAGCTAATTATGTATGTACAAGGCAATGCATATTAATTTTGATAAAATTATTTATTTGCTTTGTAGGGTAGAATAATTAATAATTGTTCGATTTATTTTAAATTAACAGGACAACATGATACAGACGCAAGCCGAACACCTCTCGCAGACTGGTGTGATCCCTTTAAGCCCAGAGGAGTTGTTAGTTAACGTGCTTAAGCCAAGGTCAGGTTATGTGAAAGGACTCGGCTTGAGGCCTTCTTCTATGAAGACTACTGTTGCACCTGCTGAAAATAGTGACTATGTTCAACGCCTTGAGATGCAAATAGCACAGCAAAATGAACAAATTGCAAGGTTTCAAAAGTCAGAGAAGAAACAAAGCAAGAAGATACAAAGTATCATAGAGTATTTGACGCAGAAAGGTATCACGGGAAATTTTGAGAGTGGGGAAAGTTCAGATTCTGGTGGACAAGCTTCTTGGTTAGTATATTATGTTTGTATGTTAATTTAGTAGAACATTTCTTCTTCAACTAGGGTAGAATAAAAAACTACTTTTGACATTTAGGCACAAGGTCCCGGGAAAATAGTGAAGTATGCATCTAAAGGCCTGAAAAACATCACAAACACCTTGAGATTATCAGAAATTATTGTGAACACTTTGGGAGGAATCAACATAAGTTGTGAAAACTTACAGAACAATCATAAGACTCGGTTGGAAAACATTTAGGCTTGAAAATAGGCCGTTAGGGAGTAAAATCTTGAAATAGTCGTTAAAAGGCCAAGAAATATCATGAACACCTTGGGAGGTACTAATGTAAGTTGTAAAAATTTACGGTACAAGCACAGTAAAATTTGGTTTAAAATTTACTTTGAAATTTTTATTTTTTCTCTTTTAGGTTGCATATTAACATATTTAGTGAATGGTTACCGTAACCTTTTGTTGTTGTTGTCTTTTTTTTTTATTTTTTCTTTTTTAAATGGCAGATTGGAGATGAACGAATTTGGTAACCTGTATAGCAAGAGTTTTTTGTTGATATTACCAGACACATCCATCACAGTGTAGTTGTACTTTTTGTTGATATTACCAAACATGTATTTTGACTATATTGTTGTGGGTTATGATTATATTGTGATGGATCTTATCTTTTTGTTGATATTTTATTGAATAGATTAAAATGAGCAGGTTTTTGTTGATATTACCAAATGAATAGGTTTTTGTAATGATTTGTAATGGATATTATATTCAGCAGGTTATTAAAATGCACAAGTTATTTTGATTGTGTTGTAGTTTTTGATTTTACTAAAATAGATGTTATAGTTTGGATGTTATATTAATTTCTTGATACTATGAGACATGTATTTTCCTTGGGTTGTTTTATGATAATGAACAGTTTAATTTATATTGATTTGTATTAGATATTTATTTAATAGATTATTAAAATGTACAGGTATTGTTTACTGAAAAAATATATAAATTGCAAATATAACCCTCCTCTCAATTTTTAAAATTTATTTATTATTGGCGACGAAAAAAAATTGACACTAAAACTTTTTAATCCCAACAAATAATTTCGTCACACATATTCACTATTTCATCACTAAATTAAAATATTTGTTGACAAAAAGTTTTCGTCACTGAAGGGTCTTTTTTTTTCATCTTTTAGTGACGATATTTTCGTCACTAAAAATTTTATCACTATTTTTGATGACGAAATATTTTGTCACTGAAAACAAATATAATAAAATTTTATTTAATTTTGGTGACGAAATGGATGTTATAGGTGACAAAATATTTAACATTTAGTGACGAAATATTTCGTCACCAAATACCAATAATAGGTGACAAAATAAATTTTTGTCATCAAGTACTTTTAGTGACGACGAATTGATGACGAATGTGGTGACGAAATTATTTCGTCACGGATCAATTTGGCGACGAAAATTTCACTATTGGAGATGAAGTGATTTTGTCATTAAAGTACCATTTTGTTGTAGTGAGGGGAGATACGGCAGGCGCCAAGTCTTTATCTTGCAACTTTAGTTGTTTGAAGGTTCATAGTACATGATTTCACATGAACTACCTTGGTCAATCAGAATCCGCTTGACGTCAAAATTATTGACTCGGAGAGTGACGACCAAGGCATCGTTGTGGGGGCAATAAATCCTTGCCAAGTCTTTATCCGAAAAAAGACATGACATTTGTGGCCTCTGTCTTCCCCTTTTTGACGACTGGTTGGGCACTTAGCACCTCTCTGAAGTGCTCAGCCTTTTTGATTGAACCTCTAAGCTCGCATACACGCTCAGGTTCAAAGACTCTATGTATTACGTTGGTGATGCCTTGGGGCGGGGCATCGATCGGCATCCCGTTGGGGTTGTTATGGTCCTGGGGGGCTGGCTGTGCCCCTCCCTCTATGTATTTGTCCAGGTGGCCTGCTGCCACCAACTCCTCCAAGTGCTGTCTTAAGGGCGTGCAATTCTCAGTTCGGTGACCCTTTTCTTTGTGGAAGGTGCACCGTGATCTGTCGTCGTAGTCCTTCTGAGCTTCGCCTAACTTAGCTGGCCACTTGACGAAAGGCTCGTCTCGAATCTCGCTAAGTATACGGTAGATCGGTTTCTTGAAGACCGTGGTGATGGCAGTGCGGACTCTCAACCATCTTTTGTCTTGGTCTTCTCCGTTGTTTTTTCTGCCCCGTCCGTTTCGGTTCTGGCGATCTACCGTATTGACCTTTGCTGAGGTCTTCTTCTCTGGCGCTGTGGTCGCGCCAGATTTTGCTTTGGCACGAGCGCCATCTTCTTCTACCCTGATGTGCTGATGCACTCTCTCCATCAGGGCCTCCATGGTGAGCGACGGTGTCATGGTGATAGAGTACTTCAGTCTGTTCCCGACTGGAAGGCCTCTTTTGTATTGTGCAATGGCGAGATTGGTTGGGCAGTCCCCAATCTGGTTGAATGTCTCCCAGTAACGACTGTTGTATGATCTTAGGGTCTCCTTGTCGCCATGTCGATGGAGAGTAGTGGTCGATGGTCGATCTCCACCGGAGTTTTAGTGTTTGATCGAACCTTGTCACGAACGCCTCGCTAATTGCGCCCAGGAGGCTATGCTGCCTTCTGGAAGTTTCTTCAAACCAAGTCAGGCCTAGGTCGCCCAGGCTTGAAGGGAATAGGATGCACATCAAGGCCTCATTCCGCCGTTATACAGCCATGACCTGGCAAAAGTGGCTCAAGTGTGAGTAGGGGTCCGTTTTCCCCTCATATGTTGTGAATTTGGGCTGTAGGACCTGACGGTAGGGGCGCGTTCTCTATTGCTGGGACGAAGTGGGAGGTCTGCAGCCTCGCCAATGCCTTGTCCGTTGGTTCGTAGGCCGCGCGGTATTGGCATTCCAACCTCGATGCTTCCATGCGTTCGAGGAGCCAACCGCTGTAAGGCAGAAACTCTGTGTGGGTCGCGCGCCTAGCGTCCTCTTTCTATCGTGCCTTCTCCTCTAGCACGGTTCGTAGGTCTGACGACCTGGGCAACTCCGTCTGCCTGGATCTCGTTCTCGTTGGTGCGTATGTGAGGCCAATATGTGCTTCCCTCAGTGTTTGACCTCTCAGATCTCGTCCTCTCAGACCTGGAGTGACGAGTTCTGGAGGACCTGGATCTGGATTGGGCATCGCCTGTCCTGAGGCTTTTGCTTTCCGCTTGAAAGGGTGTAGTATTCCGACTATGACTTTCTAAGTGGCAAGGGGGCGTCTTGTTTGTGCGCCCCTCTCCTGTCGCCACTCCTTTTCCCTTCACCTGGCGCTTCAGAGATTTCATGTCCGCTGCCATCCGACGGATCAGTTCGTCTTGTTCCCTGACGCGATCCTCCAAAGCTTGGGGATCAACCCTGCGCCTTTGTCTTTCTGGGCTTTGCGAACGAGAGTGATGGGGGCTGTTGTTCCGCCTTCGTCCTCTTGCATCCCTCCTGGAATTTTGTCTCTGTGGTTCCAGGTTCGCCATGGGAGTGACCAAGGGTAGGCCTTCGCGCCTTGCACCCCCTTCTGGAGTTAGTCCGTCAACGGCGGACTGTGGTAATTATTTGTTGTTCGCCATTGATTTTTGGGAGGAAAAGCTTGATCAAGAGGTTGTTCTTGTCTGAGTTCCCACAGACGGCGCCAATTGTACGGGAAAGAAATACACCTTCTCGTATAATCCTGTTGATCAAGTCTGCGCTCCTCCGTACGTCGTCGTTCTACTACCTGAAAACACAAACGTGAGCTAGCCGGCGGGTGTGTGCCGGAAACCTCTCCGATGCCTAAGTCAGCCCACAAGACAAATAGGCAAAAGCTCTATGTATTCAGGGAGCAAAGTTGCATTACCTCTCCAAAGGTGATATTGGTGAGCTTTTATAGGTTTCGTGTGGCACAATCCCAGTAGGACTCTTATTCCTCCATGTAGAGTCCTTCTAGGATTCATACTCCTGGAAGATAATGCTTATCCTCCACAACCCCCTCACTGCTTAAACCGAGTGAGATGATTTTACCATGGCCGAACTGCCTTACGACCGAAGTAACATTGCCGTGTGAGACTAACCGGAGTGACCATCCTACATGTTAGTTCGGCTCTGCGTTACTGTCTTCTACCTCGGCTTCCCATACTACGGCCGAGCTATCCATAGAAGATACTTGCCGAACTAACTCAGGGCAGTCAGGAAGATGGCTTCTCTTACTTCGGCTAGAAGACCCAACCAGGCTAACCGCAGCGCTGTTCTTGAACCGATATAACAACATTCTTCCTTGACCGGGCTGATTGTGACCGAGATAACATACTTCCACGACCGGACTACTTGAACGAGGTCTTTTCTACTCTTCTTTTCGTACTTCGGCCCACACCGGCCCATTACTTAGCTCAGCCCAATTTACCTGTATAAATTACCCTCTCAGTGAACATGAAGAAGAAATGACAATGGAGAAACTTCAAGAAATATATGCTCTTCCAGAAAGTGACTCAAATCTACCAAAAGAATGGAAGTATGCTCATGGCCACCCCAAAGACCTCATCATAGGTGATGCGGCGGAAGGTATAAAAACTCGTTCCTCTGTTAGAAATATTTGTGGTAACTTAGCATTTGTTTCACAAATTGAACCAAAATCATTTTTAGAAGCTGAAAATGATGAAAACTGGATTTTAGCAATGCAAGAAGAATTAAATCAATTTGAAAGAAATGAAGTTTGGTTTTTGACCCCTCGACCTAAGGATCATCCCGTTATTGGTACAAAATGGGTTTTTCGAAATAAAATGGACGAATTTGGAGTTGTTACTAGAAATAAAGCTAGATTAGTAGCTCAAGGCTATAATCAAGAAGAGGGAATTGATTTTGATGAAACTTTTGCACCAGTTTCTAGACTTGAAGCTATTAGAATGTGAAAAATCTAGAAACCTTCTAGATGTTGATTTGTGATTATGTATCAATTTTAAGCAGAATATAACAATCCCAATCAAACAATCAAGAGAAAGAGACACAACGATTTTTACGTGGAAAAACCACAATTGGACACCTCCAACTGTGATAAAAAAACCACGGGCAACTGCCACAAGACAATCCACTAAGAAGAATTAAAGGAATTATACAAGTATACTCTCAATTATCTAGCAAATCCACAATGCCTAATTGAACCAACCTCTATGTGCCTCTTCCAACCCCATCTTCACCACGGAATTGTCTTTCTGATGAGCCACTCCAGAATCTACCGAAGCTTCCGACTCGAATTCTTCAGAATCCACAACTGAAGAACAACTCTCTCTTTTGTGTATACCAAACAAACCTTTGATGTACTCTCTTTAAACCATGAGTTGAAGACTCAATAAAAACATCAAAGAAAACAAACAAAATATCCCTAGATATAAAACCTTAAGAACCAAAAAGAAGATTTGGAGGACTTCAATGAATTCCTTAGTTTTGGGAGAAAACCAAGTATTTATAGAGAACCAAAAGTAATCCTAGATTGGAAGAAAACAAACTCCTTGAGAAATCCGGATTCTGAGGCTCGCTCGAGCGAATCTTTGCTGGCTCGAGCGAGGAGTGTATTTTTCGTGATTTCTACTAGTGCCTTGGCTCGAGCGACGAATCCTTGGCTCGAGCGAGGAATACACTATTTCAGGTTTTTGTGTGGACGTAATCCTTGGCTCGAGCGAGAACTCCTTGGATCGAGCGAGCAAACCTTCGCTCGAGCGAGATCTTCTTGGCTCGAGCGACCAATGGCAGACATGCAATTTTGAATGCAATTTTGAATTTTCCTTCGGCCGCGAGCTGCCGGGCAGCTCGACCCCCGTAATAATCAGCGAAGTGGCAATCTTGAAAGCATTAACATCACAAACTTCTCTGCATGGCTCGATTCGGGTTTGGATTTGCATCTAATAAACTCATAGCCTCACTAAAATAAAAGTGCGAAAATAAATACATCTGAAAGGAGTTTTGTCAAATGGGGTTGCCAAGAATAAAAACCTAATAGAATGTTACTTGCTTTTGCGTGTTTTAAAGATTTTAAATTATATCAAATGGATGTTAAAAGTGCTTTTTTAAATGGGTATATTTCGGAGGAAGTCTATGTTGAACAACCTCCCGGTTTTGAAAATCATAAATATCCGGATCATGTTTTCAAACTTTTAAAAGCTTTATATGGCTTGAAACAAGCTCCTAGAGCATGGTATGAAAGATTGAGTAATTTTCTACTTGACAAAGATTTTTGTAGAGGAAAAATTGATACAACACTTTTTATAAAAATCAAAAAAGAAGATATGCTAATTGTTCAAATTTATGTTGATAATATCATTTTTGGTGCTATTAATGAAAATTTGTGCAAAGAGTTTGCTAAAGACATGCAGGGTGAGTTTGAAATGAGTATGAGGGAATTAATTACTTCCTTGGTCTACAATTAAACAAACTAATGATGGAATCCATTTAAATCAACGAAATATATCAAAGATCTACTCAAAAGGTTTGAAATGGAATCATCAAAGCCTGCAGCACTCCAATGAGCAATCGATAAAAATCGACAAAGATGAGCAAGTAAACCTGTAGATGAAAAGAAATATCGAGGTATGATTGGTTCTTTACTCTATCTTACTGCAAGTAGGCCCGACATAATGTTTAGTGTTTGTATGTATGCACGTTTTCAATCCGCACCGAAAGAGTCACACATCACCGTAGTCAAACGTATTTTCAGATATCTTGTCGCACTCCAAATTTGGATTATGGTATCCTAAGGGAACCACCTTTGAACTTTTTGGTTACTCAGATGCCGACTTTGCGGGATGTAGACTTGACCGAAAAAGCACTAGTGACACTTGTCATTTTCTTGGACACTCACTCACTTCTTGGTTTTGCAAAAAACAAAACTCAGTGGCTTTGTCAACTGCTGAAGCAGAATACATTGCCGCCGCTGGGTGTTGTGCACAATTGCCTTGGATGAAACAACAACTTCAAGATTTTGGACTTCACTATGATCATATTCCTATAAAATGTGGCAACACAAGTGCCATTAACCTTTCAAAAAATCCTATTCAGCACTCACGCACTAAACACATTGAAATAAGGCATCATTTTCTAAGAGATCATGTACTCAAAGGTGACATTGAACTTGAATTTGTGCTTACAAATCGTCAATTAGCTGACATTTTTTACCAAGCCTCTAAAGAAACAATTTTGTTATATTAGAATTGAACTTGGTATGATGAATACTCCAATATAGTGTTTCTATTAAAAAAAAATTATAAATAAAAAATAATAATAATAATAATAATTTAATAATAATAAATAATTAAATAAAATATTATAATAATAATTATAAATAAAAAATAAAAATAAAATTATATACATATATTTTCTCTCTCTCACCCGCTCCGTCTCTATCTCTCACTCGCTCTCTCCTTACTCTCTCTTTTTCTCTTTCTCTTGCTCTCTCACTCTCCCCTTCTTCTTCATACCCTCAACCGACTCTATCTCCACCCTCACCATAGCCTACAACCAACTCCACCATCCACATCTACAAAATCATCTATTATTTTCATCACTATCACCATCCACCCAAATCCCTCACCAATTTTCCGAAATCCCATCACTTTTCTACCCAAAATCTGCATCACCATCTTTACCGATTCATCAAGTTCCATCACCGATCCATCAAGCTCCGTGACTGATCCATCAAGATCCATTGCCGATCTACACAAATTCGTCACCGATCTATCCAATCTTCTCCATTTCTTCCGATCATCAAGGTCATCACCGATCAACATGTTAAAATTCTTCTTGCAGTGTGTTATATTTTTTTACTTGTTGTATGTGCTCCAAACTCTCTTGGATTTAATAATGGTTGTTTCTACCTTGTCTGAAGAAATTGTTTTTATTTTATTTTCTCCTTTTATGCTAGTGCACTTGGTGTAGTTGTTTATGGCCGAATTTTAATGGTCCTTGGTATTATAGATTGGTAATTTGTTTCTTCAAATTTATGTAATTTTTAGTGCATTAATTCAGGGGGAGACTTATATATTTTGAGATTAACAATCATTAGAAAAAAAGAAAAAAAAAAGGGCGTGTGTATATTTTGTGCATAATTTTAGGGGGAGTATATATACATATTTTTTTTTCTCACCAACAAACAAATTTTTTTTGTGCAAAGACAAAATTAAAAAAAAAAATAATAAAAATAACATAAATAAATAAATAAATAAATGAAGAAATGCTCGCAATTTTATTTCAGAAAAAGAAAATATTACTCGATTACATGTAAATTTTTCAGAAGGCTTCACAGATTTTTTCTTTTTCACTTCTCTCAACAATTTTTCATGAGCCTCTTTTACATGCCTCTCTATTTTCGATTTCTGTGAGTCTTGGCATTATCACCGTTGCATAATAATGCACTGCATTCTCCAACTGTGCATTTTTCCTTTTTAGCTCTTTCTTCTCCTTACACATATTAACTACTTGTTGCTTTAACAAGCACACCTCATCTCTCTATTGTTGATTTTCTCTGTACTCTTGCTTGTAATCGTGCGCCATATTGAAACTACAGTCATGGCCTGTGTACTAAGAGCCATAGTGTTATTGATAGCATCAAAATCATTTTGACTACCAATAACACTAGAACCCTCATTTACAGGCATAGCATGTGCCTGCACCACTGGTACTCTCTCATTTGCCTGCATTACAGGCACCTCATGCAGGTCCGACTCATTGATAGATAAGGTAAGGAATGACATGATTACAAAAGAAGCTAAAACAAAATTTTCTCTCCAATACTTGCTGATTTCGTATCTTTGCCTATGATCTGTGTCAACTTTTGATACACTCCATCGATCTATTACTCGATGCATATCTTCTCAAATATTTTGTTTGTCAATATTTTCTGCGCTCGAGATGCTCCAAAATCCCCACAATGATTCCGACAAGACAGACAGCCCATTATTTAATTTTTGGCGGCTCAGATTATTTTATCAAATGTTTTTGTTTCTTATCTTCATCTTTATTTTGATGATGTCAAAGGGGGAGAAAAAAATATGATTTTTGCTTTTGAAAATTATATGTTGCAGGGTTATCAAATATTTTGTCAATTTTAATTTTGTGTCAAATCCATACAAATATTGCCATCATAAAAAAGGGGGAGATTGTTAATCATATTATTTAATTTTGATGATGTTTAAAATATTATTTGTAACATTTTGAATTTTTTAATATACATATTTATTTTTTTAAAAATATATATTTGTTAAATATTAGTTAAATAAAAATATTTTTGAAAACTTTACTATTCACTTTTTGAAAATTTAAGCTGATCACTATTCACTCTTTGACAAAATTAAAATTGATTAAATTATTTGACAAAAATGATTGATTGGTTGTATTATCTTGACAAATGTGATATTAATGAGTTGTCTTCTTTTGACAAATAGATATATCCAAATGTAGTGGTAGGATATATTTAGTTTAAAAATCTTTACAACATATACAATATTTTAAAGAGGGCATATATTTTCAGATCCATCATAATATTATTAAAGAGATTTTTCTGTATGCAAATATTTGATTAGAACGTTATATATATATATATATATATATATGTTGGAAAAAATGGTTTAATATAGGCATATTTTTTTAGCCCAAGATTTGAGTGGGCCCCAAACGTCTTTTGGGGTGGGTCCGAAGAGGTGAAGTGTTCCTTGCCACGTCGCAAGTCACACGGTGAAGACGGAATGTCAAAACCATTTATGAGTGAATGGGAAGTTGACGTCGTTTTCAGGTCTAACATTAATTTTTTAGATAAAATTCATTTGAATTTTTTCAATAAAAATTATTGTGGGAATTTAATTTAATTCTAAATTCAAATTTTGAATTCCTGAGTGGTTTCTTAAAATTTGTAATTGTGAATTTAATTTAATTCTAAATTCAAATTTTAGGTTCTTTTAAAGTTTCCTAAAGTTTGTACCTCTTCATTTATTTATTTAACTATTTCAATAGTTTAATATATATATATATTTAATTAGTTTAATATATATATATATATTATATATTTGAAATAGTTTAAATAATATATTACCTACAGGTTTCACTTTGTCCAACGTTCTTTTCAAATTGTTTGAAAAAGTTCATAGTGCAACGGTCAAGAATTCAATGTTTGAATTGGTGTGCACCTTTTCATTCATTTTTGGAACCTGTTCGGGCTGTGTTAATTTGCCTATTTATACCCATCATTCCGGTAGTCTGGGGTAATTTTTTTTTTTATCTGAAAAAATCAGTTTGATTTTTGTCTTTGGCTGTCATTATTCTGCATTTTTTGTATTATTCTTCATATTAGATTTAGTATAAATTTCAGAGAGTTAGAACACAGGTTTGGTTCGCCGAACAAATTGTTTGGAGTACTACTACAATTTGTGAAAATCATTGTATCCTGGGAGATAGACGCCACTTAACCGTAAGTACCGTAGCAGGGCGAATCTGTCTTAAGGACAGAATGTCACACACTCGACTTGGTCTTAATTTTATTTTGGTTCGATAAATAAATCTGGTATGTTATTTATTTGAATTTATTTCAAGTTTTTTAATTTACACAGAAGATTGTTCCAACATATAATGCATATAATATAAATAGAATACATCACGTGCGCTATTAAACTTTCTACACTAAATTGATTTTATCATATTATAATCAAACAAGAAGAAAAAAGATGGAGTTATATATATGTGTGTATATATATATAGATGGAGCAATCATTTATTTGTTTAAAAGTTGTGAACTTTGTATTAAATTGTCTACAAAAACGGTGCTCCATGTTTGAAAAAAAAACAAAAGGAAAAGAAAAAATTAGTCTTACTTTTATTTTTTTAATTATTAACATTTGCTGACTATTTAAAATCAAGGAGTGTGCTTATGTAAGCCATGACATCAAGAGCGTGCTTATGTAAGCCATAACATCAGGAGCGTGCTTATGTAAGCCATGACGTTAGAGCATGCTTATGTAAACCATGACGTCAGCAAGGAGCGTCCAATGGGTATATTTTTGTGTATAAATAGAAGTGTTGTGTATAGAGAAAAATCAAGAACTTGAAGAGAAATTTTTTTAAGCTCTAAAATTCTGAATACATTGTATTCTGCTCTTTCACTTTCAGATCTAAGTCTAGCCTTTGTTCTTACACTTTCATATCTACTCTTTGTGAGAGAATTATTGTAAAAGTGGGTTCAAGTACCACTTATTCTTATTCCTTATTTTTGTGAGAGATTTTGTAAGGGTAAGACATTATTGTTGAGTAAGGCTCAATAGATAAAGTAAGTCCTGTGCCAAATCCAAACTTGGTGGTGTATTTATTCAATTGATAGTTAAGAAATTCTCAAGGAGGTTCCTTGGGGAGTGGACGTAGGCCTGGCGTGCCGAACCACTATAAATTGCAGTGTTTCTCTCCCTATCTCTCCTACTTTTATATTGATAATTATTATTCTGTTTTTTTTTATTTATTAAAATTTTGAATATTGTGTTAATTTTAATATTGTGAAATTTTTAATAACCCAATTCACCCCCCTCTTGGGTTACCTATCTAGGATAACAATATTGATTAAGTACATTTAAAAAGTATAAAAAATTAACTAATATATATATATATATATAATCATAAAAAATAGACGAAAACTCATTACTTTTTAAAAATAAATAAATAAATAAAGCAAAACGACGCTTGTTACAGTCAGAAATCAACTCACATTTCAAATACACCCAACACCATATACAAACACACTTACACACAAAAGTATATATGTGCCCCTTTTTCCCATTCCATTCCCCATTAATGGACTGGACCTGAGTCATGTTCCATATTAATATGACGTATAAATTACAACATAATTTCTGATCCATTTTTCAACAACAATAAAATAAATGGGTTCAATTTGATCATATAATACTCAACAATTTAATTTTAGCAAAATTACCCCTCCCCCCCCCAAAAAAAAAAAATAAAAAAAAAATAAAAATAAAATTTAGCATATTATCAATAATTATAAATCAATTTCAACACATTATCAATCATTTCAATTAAATTTGAGCAAATAATCTATAGTTGTAATAGAGAATTTAAAAAAAAAAAAAGGGGAGTTTTTTTAATTATAATATCCTAAAAAATCAAACTATTTATTAAGTAACCCCTGTTCAAATTATTTATCACCTAATATATTTTTTTAAAAATGTAAATTCAAAATGCGAGTTCATCGTGAAATCGCATGTTCAAAATGCGATTTTATGGTGAAATAGAATATTGAAGATGCGATTTCATATTAACTTGGCTTACTGATATATAGATGTGAGCTATGTAAATATAAAATTATATGTTCAAAATGCGATTTTACTACGAAATTATATTTTGAACATGCGATTTTAAAAATGAGTTAGTTTGATATATAGTTTGAAAAGTTGATTATTAACATAAATAGTTTAATTTTTTTGGAATATTCAAAAAAATAAAAAATAAAAAATGGCCCATAAATAGTTAAATGGTCAATAAACCGGTGGGTGGCAAGAAAACAACAGGTGATCTTTAGTCAATAATCTAACGTGTGTGTTCAACCATCATGGTCAAGTATATACAACTACAAATTAGGGTTGTCAATACAAAAGCTAATGGAGAAATTTGTATAAAAATGCATATATCTATTGAGCTATATCTGAGAGTTGAGGGGTGCCAACAAATTCAGCAAAGAATCAATAATTACAAATCAATTTCAACATATTATCAATAATTTTAATTAAATTTGAGCAAATAATCTATAGTTATAAGACAATAGGTCAAAAATTTATAAAAAAAAAACCCACATTACTTAGACAATAAAGAATAATACTTGTGATCCCCAAAATTTACACCCTCACAATCCCCAATTAATTTATGACCACTTATTATTTATTTATTTATTGCTCTCTCTCACAAATGTGTGTGAGGGTGTGGGTCCTGGGTTTAGTGGCGGAGCCAGAAAATTAAATTAGAGGGGACACTTATTAATTACAATAATAAAAATTTTTATGAAAATATTTCACGCAAATTTTTACGATTGATTTCGAGAAATATAAAAAAAATAATGTTATTTATAATTAGTGTATCATGGACAATATAAAAAAGATATAGGTATAAGTCTTAAAATAAATTATAGGGTAAATTACATATACACCCCTGAGGCTTGATTAAAATACGAATTGTCCCTTTTGATTTTGGAAATTACATTCCACTCCCAGAGGTTTCTAATTCCATAATAAATCGCTTCTTTTATTAATAAATCATCAAGTCAATTAACAGTTTTTAATAATATTAGAAATATGTTTCAATTAGTAATTTAGGTAATTTTATTATTGTATAGAAGAGCAATTATGAATTTCATTTTTTTAGTTAATTCTGTTAAATAAAAAAATACTAACAAAGAGGTATTTGTAATTTTCCAAACCACACGGAGCAATTTATAATTTAAGCAAACCCCATGAGGTGTATTTGTAATTTACCCTAAATTATATAATGATAAATTATTTTTTTATACAAAATTTGATTAAAAATTCAATATAATGGTAATACCACATCATCATTGGTATATGATATCACCAACTAATAGTAAGTAAACACATAGAGAGTGAACTTCACATATCAAATGTAACTAACAATCTAATAAATTTCATATTTTTATAGTGAGATTACTTATAATTGCATGTCAATAATAATGACATCACCGTTATATTCAAAAATTTTCATAATTTTTTTTATAGATAATATGGTTTATAATAGTCTCTTTATTTTTAATCAAAACAACAATTATTATTCTCATAATTTTTAAAATATCATTGATATTTCACTCTAATAATATTTTTATAATTTTTTTTTATTTAAAATAGTTTCTTTATATTTCTAAAAAAGAAAAAAAAAATTTCCAAAATTTTTCCACTGCCTGGGTCCCTATCACAGCTGGACAATAAAATAGTCAATAAAACTTAAAAGGGATGGGTGGCTCAATCTTAAAAAAAAAAAGAAAAGAAAAAAAATAGATGGGTGGCAAGAGAAAAGAATGTGTAATCTTTAGTCAATAATCTCTGTGTGTTCAATTGGTGCTAACAAAGCTAATCTCTCATATTACACCAGACGAGATCAAATAATGATCAAATTCCCTGTATAGTCTACTTCATTTACTTCTTGTTAGTCTCAAGAAAACCAGACAGCAATTTTTTTTAATGGGTTTGTTCTTCTTTTTCAACTAACATGGTCAAGCATACTTTTTTTCTTTTATTTTATTTTTATTTTATTATTTATTTTATTTTTATCAGTAAAAGAATTTTTATTGATAAGCATAAAAAGTATCATAAAGTGATACACCAATAAAGAAGAAAGTTAGTGCTCAAGCATCACAACCCAATGTAACAATCCCAATTAAGTTGGCACTCACACATGAGTCCAATTATTTACTAGCACAACACTGAGGTTGGTAAGATATACTTGATCAGGCATACTTGATCACAATTATCTAACATTAGGGTTGCCAATACAAAAACAAATGGAGATTTTTTTATATTTATAAATCATATTGTTGACACCACATTTTATTTTTCTGTTGATTGTGCCCTATTGATTATGGCCAAATTCAATTATGGTCTGTCGATTGAAATCATAGACTATTTTTAAAGAATAATTGTAGTTACATTTGTTATTATTATTATTATCCCAGTTGACAGCATGTTGATGTGGTATAACGTAGTATGATAACATGTTAAATTAATGGAGAGCCAGAAAAGTTAGCCATTGCAATAAGTTGAAAGTTAGTTACTTGAATCAATGAATCAAGATTAAGTTAAAGCACAAAATTTGCAAATTGATTCATATCAAACATGGGTTATGAATGATGTTGAAGAAATTATGGCCTGTTGAGAAAATCATGGCATGTTGAGGAAATCACGAGTTTGATTACCCCTCCTCTCTCTCTCTCTCTCTCTCTCTCTCTCTCTCTCTCATGTAATTGAACCTATAAATAAGTTAAGAGATATCCAACACAACTCACACATTGTGATTAATAGGAATAGCTTCTATATAGAAGTAGCAACTTAGTATTTTAGGAGTATTTTAGCTATAGCTAGTTACGTTTTCTCTGTCGATCATTATGTTTCTCAAGTTTCTGTTCTTATTTGAAGTTAATGTAATTTGTAACAAGTGACATTAACTTTGATTAATACAAATTTAGTTATTTTCTTCTCCTATTCTTCTTTATTTATTTTTTAACGACAAACAAGAAACTTTATTGATGAATGAAAGAGTACAAGGTACAAACAAACACCAATAAAAGAGAGGGAAGTGCAAAAGTATCACAATGGACTAAATGATCCCAACTAAGTTGGCACCAAAGAACCCATTCTATCATTTGCTAACACATCCAAAGTTGGTGAGAAACCAACCAACGAAACAAAACAAACACCTCAACAACACTTCAACAACTAGCATAATAGCAGAAACAAAGCCTACAGAACAACATAACAAAACAAAAACCAGTCTCCACTTAGCATAACCAGCCAAACAAACTTAGCCACACTCCCAATAACTAGCATAACAGACCCAAAATAAAGCTCACAGAACAGCATAACAAACAGAAACCAACTCTCCATCGACTTAGCCAGCAGACTTAGCCACCAGACCCACTAGCTGCAAACAGAACAGAGACAGACTGCAAACAGAGCAGATTAGGACTAATCAACTCAAATTGCACAGCAGGAGAAATGGTTAACATTGTAAATTACACACCCCACAAGTCTCCATCAAAACAGATTTTCCAAAGTCTTTACCTAAACAGAATCTGATTTGTGAAATGTTATGAAGGAAGTTTTAATCAAGAATGAAATCCCTTGGTTGCAGCTTTATACCAGATAACAATTCTTGTGATGATGAGCTCCTGCAATTCCTGCAACTTTGGTTGAGACCTTGAAAGAGGCACTCATTTCTATTCTTCCAAATTGACTAAGAGTCACTGGAGGAATTGCACTCCAAATTCTCTTTATTTAATTACTTTTAAAGAAATTCTTAATCTATTTAAGGCATAAATCTAATCACAAATTTGATATATTTTTGTTTTGCAAAAGCTAAGTTTGTTTGTCGATTGGCTTTTGTCATTAACCTTAACCAATTTTGCTAACAACACACATATATCTATAGAGTTATATTGCAAACCCTATACACAGTTTTGCCATTGTTGGTGGGTCCGGGAGATGGTGGGGTGGCAAGGTGGTGGTTGGATAAGGGGGTGTGGTGGCGGCGACTGAGTCTACAATGTTGGATGTTGTGTTTTGATTTGCACTCGATGTGTCACCATAGGACTGGTATTGTGTAAGCATGAGTGTGCTTCTATGGGTAATTAAACCAATGAAGATGATGAGTAAACATAAACAAAATTATCTATCATTTGTTAGTGGCTATAAGTAGAAATAGACAAATGTTTGGAATACACAGCAATTTAAGGTTTAATTTGTTAAAAAGGCTAAAAACCCTATTTTTGTTTATGTAATTTCTCTGACAATTATTTTGTATAGGAATAAGCTAAGTACAAGATTATATATCACCAAATGAATTTTATACTACTTACATAAATGAAATAATAACAGTGAAATTCCTATTGATGATATATAAAAACCTCTTTATACCCATATACCTAAAGAATGATTCATCTTAAGCATTCACGACGGAGTCAAAACCCCATAGGAACCACAACCCTTCTTCCCCACCATGTTGCCATTGCCCACCGACATAGATTGAAAGGACTGTATGATCCACATGCAACTCCACAACTAGGTTTTCAATCTCTTTACTCTCTTTCATCTCTGCTAAAACCTTGTAAAAATGATCAACCTCACATGGAAGCAAAAGAGGTCCTTCACTGTTGAACCCATATTCCATTTCAGCATCTTCAAGAAGCATTTTGAACAATGGGTGATTTGCATACTGAATCCTCACCACAAACCTTTGCCTCTCTGGTCCGACATAGACTGGGAAGCAACCTTGTGGAGCTATTACTTGGTGGTTCTTGTTGTTGGGCTTGTCATCGTCGTCTTTGGATGATTTTGTGGTGTAGTGCCATGAATTGCTCCTTGAAAAAATATTTGAAGGCTTCGGTGGAGATTTTCTGTTCTCACGGACTCCACAGATTGATCGACATCGCTCCCATGTCTTAACGAACAAACTCTTTTTCTTTTTTCCCTTAACAACATCCATTTTACCCTCAAAACAGTCTACAAGTTTTTTCGAAGAAAGAAAAGAAAAGAAAAACTTAGCACATGAGACTTGTGCTGAAGCAATGTCTGAGAAGGAGAAGATTTACATAGCTTTGTCTCCATTTTTATAGTGCGTCACCAGAAATGCTAATAACAAGCTTTACTGTTGTTTGGTCTTCAAAAAAACAGAAAAAAAAAAAAGAGAGAGATAGAAAAAAAAAAAATTCTTAGGTTGTTGTTTGAGGGTTGTATCATGCTCTATCATGAGCCAAATTGAACATAGACCTCATTCTTGGCCTTGTTGTATTTACTCATCATGCCTCAATGAGCTTAGCTTGAAAACAGAAACTTTGAATCATTCAAGGAAGATAGGTTTTGCTAAGTGTAAAAGAAGAAAGAAATCAAAAAAGAAGAGTTACTGAGAAAACAAAAGCATTTCAGAGAAGTGGTTTAAGAAAACATACCCATAAAGAGATGGAAACAAAAGATAGAGCCTCGGGACAAGAAGAGAGAGAGAGTGTTTCGTTCTGGGTAATTGCTGTGTAGAGAGGCCTCACTTTATATAGATATGCAATACTCCCACTATTTGGAATTTGTCACTCTACAATAAAAGTTTGAATAATATGCAATACTTCACGAATTTTTCTTTTCCATCCCTGGCAAAACAATGGCCACGTTTGTTTGATGATGATATTAGATAAGGTTAGGCATATGAGATTGAATGAAGAGATGAGTTTAGTAAGTTAGAAATATAAGATAAAGTAGGTTTATTTGTGTAATAGTGTGGTGATATTAATTAATTGAGATTAAACATATAAAATTTCATAATTATTCTTCTTCGATTATTCTAGTCATACATGGGATGAGTGGGGTCACCTCACTCATACTCTAATATCTCTCCCCGAACTTCTAATCAAGCATGATCTAAATGTGAACAGAATTCATGCACAAGAATATTCAGTAAAATAATATATAATTTAAATCAAACTCATATTTTATAAGGGCTCACATTTATAATGAATGTGAAACACAAAATAATTTTCTTAATATATTTATGTGCACGAATTTTGTTTACGCAGCATTGCTCACATTTCTTTTTAAGTAATGTTATATAAATAAAAAAAATATGAAAAATTTATACAAAATGATTTGACACTATTATAAACCTATCAATTTCAAACAAACAATCTATCAAGTTAACTATTAATTACATAAATATATGCCACTGCCATAAAATTCTTTGTGACAAATTAATTCTTTACAAATATTTAGTAAAAATATCTTTTTCTTTTCATACATTCCATTACATATATAAAATGGGAAGGATTGAAGTCTCATATTATACTTTGTTTAAGAGAATTTTATAATACACTTGCACTTTCACTTTACCAAACGCTCAGTTATACCTTTAGTGATTTTTAATTATAAATTTAAAGCATTTCTAATGGTAAATACTATAACAGTATATTATTATAATTTGACAATAAATAGTAAAAAATGATAAAATTATAACAATAGTGCTCCAATGGTCAGATGCTATTTTGGCAAAACCAAACACAGAAATTGGTGTGTTCAGGACGATCGTCAATTTCTGTGTTTGGTTCTGCTAAAATGACAATTTTGCAAAAATTTATTTGTTTTATTGAGAGGAAAGGAAGGAGGGAGGGATGAAAATAGTTGGTTTTGACTGAGTTAATGAATATTGCAGTTACTGAAGCTTGTGTCAAATTTGGCATAAGCTTTGACATTTGCCATTTTTGACAACTTTCATATTTACCATTAGAGCACTACTGCTGTTATATTATAGTAATGACAGTTTCAATGGCAAATCATTGGAGAAGCTCTTAGTAGTGTTTTGTTATGCTGTGTCAATGTGGTGTAAAGTGGTTGCACTACAAGAAATAACACTTTTGGCGACCAAATTTAGCTACCAAAAAAAATTTGGTTGCCAAAAGGTATTGAATTAGCGACCAAATATTTTATTAGTCGGCAAAAGTAAAAGATTTAGCTACTAAAGCATTTTAGTCGGTGTAAATTGCTTATCGGCGACTAAAAAAAATTTAGTCGCTAATTATCAAACAATTGGCTACTACGATATTATTTAGTCGCTAAAAATTGAATAATTGGCCACAAAATTAAATTTTAGTCATTGTACAGTGACTTTTGGCTACTAAAATTATTTAGTCACCGAAAGATATTGTGCTAAATTTTTTTAATCGAGAAATATAGTTCATTGGCGACCAAAAATATTTTTGTCGCTAAATATTCCATCATTGGCTACTAAAAAAAATTTTAGTCGGCAATAGTATATATTTTAGGCTACCAAATTATTTTTGGTCGGCGTATTATACCTTTTGCCGACAACATAATATTTAGTCACCAAATGTCGGAATATGATATTGAAAACTTTTTAGTGACAAGCAAAAATTCAGTCGCTGTATATGTTTTTTAACTCCTTATATATATGTTTTTTAACATTTCTTGACAAATACAGCATTTAGTCCCTAAAGATCAAAATTTTTTAGAGGGATTTATTTTATATTCGCGCCTCACACATTTTGACTCACACATTTTGCCTCTGTGTACCGCCACCGCCGCTTTCTCACATAGATTAATAACCAGCAAACCTCACCACTGCGCATCCTCAGCACCGTCTTCTCCGTATGCCTCAAATTAGCACCGCCACTGCAGCTAACAGGTTCGGTCTCTTTCTCACTCCCTTTCGGTCTCTTACTCTGTCGGTCTTTGTCTCGGTCTCGGTCGCACTCTCTCTCTCTCTCTCTCTCTCACACACACTACCATTTTTCTATTTCCCCATCTGGTTTTGCTCTAGGGTTGTTTATTCTACCCATTCAGTTTAATTTGTTGTTCATTTTTGCAATGGGTTTGTTTGAAGTGGTTTCATTACTAGAGTTTTATGGGTTTCATGTTGTAAATGGGTTTGATTTTAGGGTTTGATGCCTTTCCCCCTCTTTTTCCTTTCTCTCTTATTATTTTCAAAGCCCTAATCCACTGATTGTCTATGTATTTGCATGTATGGGTACTCATTGATTGTCTATCTAACCTCATGTATTCTGATTATTTTCATTGAAATTTTCTGTCTTGTATTCTACTTTATTTTCTAAATCTGTTTATGTAAATCTGTGTATGAAATTTACATACACAGATTATCTGTGTATGTATTCTGAGATTGAGATCTTTGTCACGAAAAATACAAAAAAAAGTATTTGTTTGAAAGTATGTGTTTGAAATTATAAGTGCTTGAATGTATGTGTTATAATATCAATATCTAATACATTTTTTTTAATTTAAAATCATGATAATGAGCTGATTTTACACATATTTGTTTTTAAGTTGTCTTGGTTAATTCTCATTTTTCTTTATGATATCAGAGCATATGATCGAGCTGCAATCAAGTTCCGAGGTATTGAAGCTGACATTAATTTTAATCTCAGCGATTATGAAGATGATCTGAAACAGGTTGGAAAATGCACACATTCTTTTTAATCATTTCACACCAAGGATTGTTGTTTTCACTAGTGGGTTTGGTTTGTTCTTAGCTTCTTTTGAATATCTGCAGATGACGAATATGACCAAAGAAGAATTTGTGCACATACTCCGTCGCTAGAGCACTGGTTTCTCGAGGGGGAGCTCAAAATACAGAGGGGTGACTCTGCACAAATGTGGCAGATGGGAAGCTCGAATAGGGCAATTCCTTGGCAAAAAGTGAGGAACTATATCTCTTTAAAATTTCAAACACTTGTTTATATCGTAGGAGTGGCAATTGAATATAAACAGTTTAAGGATCTTTATTAGTGTGAGCTGACAATTGGTTTTAGATAATTCACAATGAGTTTTCTTGTGCTTGTCTGGAAAATAAATCTAGGATGTCTATTTGAAAGAAAAACATGATTGGGAACCCATTATTCATCTTGGGGGTAATGATGCTTGTGTTGCAGGTATATATATCTTGGGCTATTCGACAATGAAGTAGAAGCTGCAAGGTCTTTATGATCATGAATTATACTCTCTTCCTGATACTGAATTTATTACCCTGCATTCTCAACCTCAATTGGTTGTCATTCAACACGTATCTCCCTTTTTTATTTTCTGGAAATTAGGGCTTACGACCAAGCAGCTATCAAATGTAATGGAAAGGAAGCAGTCACCAACTTTGAGCCAAGTACGTATGATGGGGAGATGATCTCTGAGGCTTATCACGAAGGTATTGCTTTATTATGCTTATGTTTAATCTTTTATATAGCTTTGTTTTTTTGGTTGCCTTCTATAGTACTATTAGCTTCTTTGTGTGGACGAATGAAGTTTTCAAGACTTTCAATGCAGGTGGCAACCACAATCTTGATCTGAACTTGATGATTTCAACCTCGTCTTCTGGAGATGGCCCAAAGGATAATGGAAGTTTGAGGCATTTGCAGTTTCACCCTTACGAAGTCCACGGTGCAAGGAGATCAAATGTAATACTTAAAATTATACTTTCTATTTTCCCTTTTCTGGCCATTGTAATTTTGTGTTCTTCTGCTTTTACTTGACTATGAAAACTGCTGAATCTATTACCCTACTTGGAGACTAATTGATGTAGAGAACCCCGTTGATGTTCAATCTGTTTGCTTTTGGTTTCCCACAAAGAATACATTTAGCTTGTTCTTGTTCTTTTAATGCCATAAAATGTTGAAACATGTTATCTGCATCTTGAATGTTGAAGCTATTAATAATCCATTTCCTCTAATTCTGCTATTACAGATGGAGAACCTTGCAACAACTACATTAGGGAATCCAACTCTTAAAAGGCAAGCAATGACATCAGACCACCATCCCTTGTGAACTGGTTTACATCCTAACTTCTTTCCCAATTATGAGGTAAATTTTATAACCTTTGTTTCAAAACGTATGAAATTTAGTTGACTTCAATCATCTTATTAGCTTAGCAGCATTTGTCTGTTTTCCCCCAAACCAGTATGCTATTTGCAATAACCAATCATTTGATTTGCCAAACTTTCCATTTGCTTGCTGCTGGATTCCTTAAAAAATTGTCTTCCTAAAAAACAATTTACAGACTGGATTTCATTCATTCTTGGAGCAGTAGATCAGTATTTGTTCTCTTGTGAAGTGTGGAGGTTTTGAGAACAACAAACATGAAAAACTTTGTAGTTGTGGAGCTTGTGGTATCCAATGATGAGAATAGTCACGAGAAAGGGTTTTAAATATTGTCCCTTACATATAGTATAGGCCACACATAACAAGCTTTGGCCTTTCAATACCGTTATTCACCCACACATCGGCCGATATATGACCGTATCACCAATACCAATACATATCCTGATACTGTTATTCAAAAATTAAAACCATACAAGACTTCGGGCAGTGTCATGTGCTTGCTAATGGTCTACTAGTTTAGTAATTCAGAAAAAGAAAAAAATATATTTTACAATTTCAACAATTTATTGCTATCATATAGTTATCCTTACTCTGACATTCATTACAATAGCAAGAGTGCAATGCCAAATGATGGGAGCCTTCATGAAAGGAGGGGTAAAATAAAAGTAGAGAGAGAGCAATAAAAGGATGAATATCTTCTTCTTGTATTATGGAACTAGCAAATGTTTGTCTAGGAAAGCTTCACAACTCATAAGACATCACAAAGTTATGATTTATTTTGCAGGAAAAAGCAACAACAACAGGAATTGAAGAGGGTTCGTCACAAGGATCGCCAAACTGGGCATGGCAAATGCATGGTGGTCAGGTTAACACTACCCCAACAACAGTCTCTACGGCAGCATCATCAGGATTCTCATCTGGAGCTACTACCACTACTGCTTTCTCGGCTTCCGTTCATCCAGCAAAACTCCTTAAACCAACCGCCCTCAATCTCTATTTTCCTTCATCTGCCACAGCAAGCAGTAACTATCGATACTACTACCAAATGAGGCCGCTACAACCACCTCTGTAATCAATCTTTTTCACTGCACCAAGGATGGATAGGTAGGCATAACCATCTCTTTTTGTTCATTTTTTGCATTTCAAACATTGATCGATATACACCAAGATCTGGCTTATGACCTTGGCAAAACCATTACCATACTATGTAGAACTTGAGAGTTGACAAATACATCATGGCATGTTTGATTTTAAGCTTTTGTGCATTGTTTAGTCTTTTGTTATGTGCTTGGATTTATCTGAAGTGCTTTGCTTGTAAGGGAAGGAAAATTATATTCCTCATGAATCCCCATATCCTTTGATCCATCATGGCTTTCATCAAATTTTTTTTGATAAGAAGACAAAAAGATATGTCATTTAGAATAATCCAGTGCCTGTTGCCCTTTTATTTGTTAAAAAACATTCGAGTACAGCATTACTAGACAAGTAAATCATGCTTACTATTTATTTGTTTTCTGTTTTGGTTTATGGAAATTTTTCCATTTTTGTATTGGTTATGAGTTGGTTATAATTCATTGTGGTATTGATTATGATCTATTGTAATTATTATTTTAGTTTTGAGCAAAAGATGTTTGATTATGTTTCGAGTCATATTTGATTATGACTCATTGTGTTTCTTTTAATTAAAACATAAAGTGATTTAATTGTGGCATTTATGAATATCTTCACAGCATAATCATAGCTTAAAAATACCCTAAGTTATATTAATCAAAACAGATGTTAGACGCTACTACAAGCAAAATCCACCATTTAGGGAACTAAATGGTGGATTTGGCTACTAAACTACTGCAAATGAAGATACCCAAATGAATGCCTACTAGACAAGTTTAAAGTTTCATTAAACTCTCTACTAGCTAGAGTTTCAATTAGTCGAAAAAAGGGGTTCGGAGGACGAAAATGCAAAACAGCCCCCGCACCACTATTTTTACATAACGGGAAGCTTCCGGGTGGCAAATGTGATATGTAGGGACAGACGGTATGTAAATAGGACACATACGTTGGGAGTTAGAGTTGAAAATGTCATAAACTTAGTCGAAAAAAGGGGTTCAGGGGGCGAAAATACAAAATAGCCCCCGAACCACTGTTTTTTCATAACGGGAAGCTTCCCGGTGACAAATGTGACATGTAGGGATAGACGGTACGTAAATAGGACACCTACGTTGGGAGTTAGAGTTGAAAATGTCATAAACTTAGTCGAAAAAAGGGGTTCGGGGGGCGAAAATGTAAAACAGCCCCCGCACCACTGTTTTTACGTAACGGGAAGGTTCTGGGTGACAAATGTGACATGTAGGGATAGACGGTATGTAAATAGGACACCTACGTTGGGAGTTAGAGTTGAAAACGTCATAAACTTAGTCGAAAAAAGGGGTTCGGGGGGCGAAAATGCAAAATAGCCCCCGCACCACTGTTTTTATGTAACGGGAAGCTTCCGGGTGACAAATGTGACATGTAGGGACAGACGGTACGTAAATAGGACACATAACCTGCAATTTGGTTTGTTGCACAAAACACAAAAGTAAACCATTTAGAATCACCTATAGGCAAATTATTAAGCATTTAATAATTGTTTTACAAAATGAACACTAAAATTTCAATAATGCTATAATGACCATATTTTCTCACCATGTTTTGTTTATCATCCCGAGTGTCAACATGTACCAAACCTAAGTGGTGGGACCCATAAAAACAAAGAAGTGTTGACACATAAGGTGGTACAGAAATTGTGGTAAGAAAGATGGCCATCTTAGCATTATTGATAAGAATTAGCTAACAAAGTTGTTGGCGTCTTTGCTTTTCTCCTAACATGTTCCACAACCAATTAGCAAATCGTGTACTATCAAGAGCAAAAACACCTATATTCTTACCATCCATCTTTAATAAATAAAATATGAACAATTTCTAGCTAAGCAAGTTTATTGTCCATTTGTCCTTCGTAGCTCCCCATGCAAGAGGGAAAAACAAACAACCAATGTGTTTAGTTAGTTGCTATTAGATTTTTATTCTTTCCAGCTCCAAAAAAAATAAAAATAAATAAATAAATAAAAAACCTTATTTATCCATATATTAAAAGTAAGCGAGAAGTGTAGGCCTATTTCACAACTAGGGATAGCGAAATAACCTAGGAGGCAAAGTGTTAGACCTAACCTGACCCTACTGGGATGGGTGTGGAGTTTAATTAACCAATGTGTGCTTAGATGGGAGGGTGGGCAGGGGGTTATGGCAGATAGGAAAGCAAACCCAATTGAGTTTAAGTCAGGCTCAGGAACTTAGTTGCACGAAGAGGGAGCAAGAGAGCGAGGGCACATAGAAGAGAAAACCCCATCTAGAACAGCCCCCGAACTACTATTTTAACGAAACGGGAAGCTTCATGGAGGTCACAAAAGCATAAGCATAGTGAAAACACCATCTTCATGCTAACCAACACAATCTCTTTGCCTTTAAAAATTGCTTAATTGAGGTTTCTTCATTATAGGGCCAGTATTGAGTTTTATGGGTACCAGACAAACTCTAATGATGGGTCCTCTTATATTTTTATAACAAATAATTTTTGGATTAAATGGTAAGTACACCCATAATTTCTGTAATTTGGTAATACCTACACAGTTTACTTTTACATATAACTACTAAAATTTACTTAGATAGATGCAGAGATTAAAAAGCTAAAACAAGAACTCACAAGAATAAATATTTCGGGGGGCGAAAATGGGACACCTATATTGAGAGTTAGAGTTGAAAATATCATAAATTTAGTCGGAAAAAGGCGTTCGGGGGGCGAAAATACAAAACAGCCCCCGAACCACTGTTTTTACCTAACGGGAAGCTTCCCGGTGCCAAATGATGGGTCCATGTTTGGATGTCTTTCATTAGTTAATAGCTATTACTCTCATTGTCTTTTATTGTTTGAAATTATTACAGTTGCACTATGTCGTCCAGAAGTGCCTCTATAGGCACCAAACTAATGAATTTTTTGATTTTTGCAAATGGTTTTGGACATACAATGTGGATATGCTTTTTTTTGACAAGTCGAGAGGCATTGTTTTTATACCTCATCCGTATATATAGTGGTTCGTACAAATTACTTTTTTGGTGTGGTAAATATCAACTAATTTGGCATGGTAGAAATTAGCATAGCACGTGGTACAAAATAGTTTTGGGGCAGTACAGATTAAATCTTTGTTGTGGTACATATGTTCAAGGTGTACAATTAATTTGGTTATTCCTGTAATATGTATGGAATTAAATTATTGACGTTGGATTAGACTTGGTTCTTATGGAATTTGTAATATATATATAATTGGACGTTCAATATTAATTTTTTGGATGGTTGGAACTGAAATGTGTGCACGTTGTTGAATGCTTGAATGGTTGATAATATATTTAGCGTTGATGGATTATATTGTTTATACAAGGTATAGGTTGTATTAATAATGGATACAGGTTATTTAGATCTTTTTTTTTAGAAAAAAAAAACAAAACGTTAAAGTATTTGGCCACAAAATATTTTGGTAGCCGAAGCATAGCCCAAAAAGTTTTTGGCGACCAAATAATTAGTAGCTAAAACAATTGAGAAAGAGAAAGAAACTATTGGCCACTAAATTTTTTAGTCATGGAAAAAAAATGGTATCATTTGGCGACTAAAACATTTGGTGGCAAAAAGTAAAGAAGTGAATGTTAAGAGGTTTTTGGCTACAAACTTTTAGTTGGCAAAAGTTACGAGGACAAAATTACTTAGTCGCTAAAAATATGTATTCTATTGGTGACCAAAATGTTTAGTCTATACTAGTTGGTCAAAATTTTATGGTAGCACTTTTAGTGACTAACAATTTAGTCGCCGAAATGTCACGTTTTGCCGACTAAATAATGTTTCGTAGCCAAATGTTCACTTTCGGTGACCAATTCTTTAGTAGCAAAAAAGGAACACCTTCCCCGACCACACGAACGCTAGTAGCCAAAAGTCACATTCGGCGACTAAAGGTTTTAGTGGCGGAAACATAACATTTGCGGACTAAACAAATTTAGTAGCCAAATGTAGTCACTTCGGCGACCAAACAAAGTTAGTCACCAATACTATCGCGACAGGGTATAGGCGACGAACTTGACGACAAAATATTTTAGTCGCTAAATCGTTTCAGCGACCAAATTTTGGACTTTTGGCGACCAATATTTTAGTAACCAAAAGTGACATTTCTTGTAGTGTTGTAGGGCTACCTATATATAATTGAAAAAGAATTATAAATTTAGTTGTGTTTGGTCATGATTTATAGTGTATGATCTATAATAATTGTTTTTTTTAATTTAAATATAGTGGTATTTGATTTTTTTTTTTTTTGATCGTCAAATGTTAGTTGCCGACTTTGCCCGAATGATGTGGCTAGACGACCAGCCGGATAATTGGTGTCACCTTTGTCAACCGTGGCTGTCATCCTTATTAACTGATGTATCAATTGGTATTGGCCTGAATGACCAGCATCCTCCCAAGCAACCTCCTAAGGCCTTATTTGTCATAACTTAAAAAGTCAAAAGTCACTATCCTATTTAAGTCACATCATCTTATTTAAGTCATATCACCTTTCTACCACATCATTTCAAACCCAACCCACACCTAACCTTATTTCATAAAAAGTCAAAAAATACATTTATTAGATCATCCTAAACCACCTCTAAATGATTGGTGTATCAACCATATATAAATTTTGACAATTCGAACGAATCTAAATTCAGTAGAGAGGTAGCATTAGTGTTTAAATTTTAACACTTAAAAGTGAGTGTATAATATATGCACTTTTACAAAACTGTGTGTACAGTAGTCTAACTTTTTATCCCATGATGTGTAATTATTATCACATATATGAGTTGTGTTACTCATTAAATCAATACAATAATAAATGCATCAGATGATAAATTTTTTTTTTTGGAGATATGAATATAACTATCATAACATTATTGTAATATTATTGTACTGGATAAAATTTACTATTTCGTAATTTATAACAAGAATTCACACAATAAATGTGTGTATTGATTAAAAATTAATCGTAAATCTGTAACAATGCTATAAAATGATGACATAAACATTAATGATTATCATTAGGGTAAATTATAAAGAGAATCCATGTAATGATCTTTTGTATTCAATGAATTATATTTACAGTAAGAAGATCTATTTATACAAACTAAATCTTGAACCTAACCATAACTACTTAACTTGAATCTAACTACTAACCAAACTATATCTATCTCTAACAAATTAACAACTCAATTACAGTTGTAGATTACACACGTGTGACATTGGTTGTAATTGTTGTAGCTGTAGTTGTGACTGCTGTGGCTTTAGCTGAAGACTCTGGTAGTTGCTGTGGCTCTGGTAGTGACTCTGGTAACTGCTTATCATGCCCTCTTAAACTCAGGGGACTGGAAAGGACATTGAGTTGGCCTTGAAGATATTGAAATCTAGCCACAGACAAGGGCTTAGTAAACACATCAGTAATCTGATCAGTAGTGAGAATATGACAAATATGAAGCTTCTTGGAGGCAACTCGTTTGCGAACAAAGTGATAACCGATTTCAATATGCTTAGTATGGGCACAGGAACAGAGATATGAAGCTCAGCTAGTAACATACCAAGCCAACTGAGTTCAGCTGAAGTCTGAGTCAAAGCCCGATATTCTGCCTCTAAAGAAGATCGAGACACAGTGGGTTGTTTCTTGGTAGACCAAGAAATGAGGTTAGGACCAAGATATACACAGTAACCAGTGGTAGTTTTTTTATCAAGCACATCGCCTGCCCAATCTGAGTCAGAGTATGAATTGAGAATAAGAGGTCCAGAAGAGAAATGAAGGCCATGAGATAAGGTGCCTTTAAGATACCTAAGTAACCTTTTGACAGAGGTAAAATGACTAGTCAAGGGTGTGCACATGAATTGACAGAGATGATTGGCAACAAAGGCTAAATCTGGCCTAGTAAGAGTAAGATATTGAAGTGCTCCTACCAAACTTCTGTAAAGTGCTGGTTGAGAAAAAGGACAATCATCTGCTGAAGAAAGAGAAGTGGACTTAGTAGCCATGGAAGAAGAATAGGGTTTGCAATCACTCATGCCAACTGTGGCCAATAACTCTAGGCATACTTTTGTGAGAAAGAACATATCCAGAAGCAGTTTTGGTGACAGAGATACCCAAGAAATAATTGACAAAGCCTAGCTCTTTCATGGAAAAGGTAGTATGCATATGTTTAATGAGAGAGTTAATGTAAAGAGAATCAATTCCTGTGAGAAGAATATCATCTACATATATGAGAAGAATAATAACAGCAATATAAGTTTTCTTGATAAAGAGAGATGAGTCATAGTGGCTTTGAACAAAGTGATGAGTGAGAAGAAAATTAGAGAAAGTTGAGAACCAAGCTCTAGGGGCTTACTTTAAGCCATAGAGTGCTTTATGTAACTTGCAGACAAGCTGAGGTTTAGTAGAGTAAACAAAACCTTGAGGTTGAACCATGTATACTTTTTCTTCAAGAACACCATGGAAAAAGGCATTAGAGATGTCAAGCTGCTTGATGGGCCAATCAAAATGAAGAGCAAGACATAAAAGAATTCTGATAATTGGTTGCTTAGCCACAGGACTAAAGGTCTCATGATAATCCACTCATTCAGTTTGAAGAAAGCTCTTGGCAACTAGCCTAGCCTTATACCTTGCTATAGCACCATCTGAATTCTTTTTAATTCTATATATCCATTTGCAGCCTATGGCTTGCTTGCCAAGTGGAAGAGCAAACAAAGACCAAGCCTCTTGTTTTTGTAAGGCTTGGAATTCTTCAAGCATAATAGACTACCAAATAGAGGAAGAAGTTGCTTGCTGGTAATTTTGTGGCTCAGAATGATCAATAGAAGAAAGAAGATCAGTAGAAGAAAGAAGACAAGCAGTGAGAGAATGAGGAAAATGAGATTTTGATCTAGTAATCATGGGATAAGCATTGGAAGGAATACAAGGAAGATTAATAGAAATATTAGAAATAAGAATATGAGAAGAAGGATCTGAGGATAGTAGAGGAACAGAAATAGAAGAAGAATTTGAAGGAGGAGGTAGGAAAGTATGAGCTGGAACAACAGCAGGAGAAAGAGTTGGCTGAGTTACTGAGTGAGGGACAACAACTGGAGAAGGAGCTGACTGAGCTGCTGAGTTAGTAGCAGCATGAGATAGAGAAGAAGGAGTAGACTAGATAAACTGCTGTAAACAAACAGTGTAATGAGGGATTCTTGTGTAATTCAATGGGAACCTTGACTTGTATTATTGTTGTATTTATTCGAGAAGGAATAATATTATTGTTACTCCATGTAATGAGTAGTTGTAATTATAATTGTAGTTAATAAAATAGACTTGTACGGAAGGTTTTGGTTATATTTTCGAGTAATAAAACTTGGGGCGTGACAACTTGGTATCAGAGCATTAGGTTCGAATACCTTAGGCTCGTAGGAAGTGACTTTATGTCACAATGGGATTCCTAGGCTAGGATGGGATGTTTACGTGCCTTGTATGCCTTGTGTATATATGTAGTTATATGTGTATGGGATTAAACTTTTAAGATATGACTAGTGACCATTGCACTCATCGAAATCCTTTTGGAACGGCATCTGATCAATGCTTTTTCCACTTGGAGGTCCTTAAGCGCCGTGGAACGAGTTGATATCTTAGTAGAATGATCCATATGTGCTCTATGTGCTTATGTGGTTTGTCATATATGGAAATAGATACATGTATAGGCATATGTGTAACTCGCGTATGGCGTGTGAGGTCTCGTGTAGAATATTTAAGTGTGGGTTAGACTTTATCTCTAATTTCTTATGGGATCTAAGGATGTGAGTGACCCCAAATGGGGAAAAAATTTTGGAACTTAAAATCTTTGGCACAATGGGAATTGAGATGGGTGAGAATTTGGCTAGTTTGGAGCCTAGTGGAGAATTTGTTTTAGAAAGTGAGTTAAATGTAGAGTTTCGAGGTAAATCAGATTGTGTATAGTAAGTGATAGAGGTTGTAATAATGGTGTTAAACCTATAGTGGTGGAGATAGTGACTTGAGGGTTGGTGATTTGTTATTAACGGTTGAGATATTGAGTGCTAGAATTGGTTGCTCTCTAGAAATTATGGTGTAGTTATTTTATCAGAGGTCTTGATGGCATAACAAATGTTCTTAGAAGAAGTTCTTGGAGTTAACTTGGGAGGCTATTATGGTTCAATGGAGCATGTGACTAAAGTGTGTTGCATTGATTGGTGAAGTCAGATCGGTGTTGGATTGATTGGTGAAGTCAGATCGGTGTGTCCTCATAGAAATCAGTGCTTGATAGTTTGGGAATCATTGATATTAATTCTAATGGCTACTTTTGACTATGAATTAGAAGTTTGTAATGGTTGAGGGTATATGTGAGTATTTTGGTTGGGCTTAGAAGGTGATTATGATAACATAGTTTCAAATATTGAGATGAAGATAAAATTTGGTTATTGTAGCTTGTTTATGAGGTTGATACATGTCAAGTAAGTCGCCAATTGGGGTGTACATGTGGAGAGTTTCTCGAGTAAGAGTTATCTTAATTTTTTTTCTTTTGGGAGCTTAAGCTTTTGACTTAGTTTACCGTTGTACTATGAGTATGGAGGAGATCTCAGGTTGCTAGTGGGTTAGTGTAGCATTACCATTGTGCTTGGTTTTATGTTTGTCCCATCTTGAATGTTTGGAGTTAGCTTGGATTCAAGGGTACTTGGTTTTTCTCAGTAAAAGGGGACGATTCCTTACTTGTGGGAATAAAATAAATTTGTGAGGTGCTTATTTGATAAGAGATAGGATCTGTCAGTTGGTCTAAGGGATTGTATCGTTGTTTGGTACTATGTGGATGGTGTCAATAGGTTATTGTTAAGTATAAGTTGGGCATTGTGAATCACGTAAAATGTAGTGTTGTGTGCTAATTTTGGGGTAAGCTCCATGGTGTGTTGGGTTTAAAGAATAGGTATTGATGTGAGTTGGCTTGTCGACTTGGAGTGCTGAAATATGTTTGGTTGTATACCTAATTGTGAAAGAGCCCTGAATGGACTTAGAACATATTATTGGAAGTTTTTGGTGAATGCCACGTCAGAGAAAAACTAGTTGGTTGGTGTTGATAGGTTGTGTAGGGTGATGGTAATTATTGGTGGCAAGTTTATTAATTGTCGTGTGGAAAGGAGTGGCGAACAAGTATTTGCTGGTGTACCCTTTCATATTAGGTTATATAGGCTTTTAATGAAAGGTTTGATATGATGGTTGGTGTTATTGTTTGGTGATTTGAGCAATTGTGAGAAGTAGGTTTTAATTTCATTTGGTAAGCCGCAGTGATTGACCTTCTGAGTTAAATTATTTTTAAGGGTGGAGCAGCTGTAGTAGAGATTGGATTGAAATACTGGAACTACGACTTTGTTAGAATTTTAAACTAGAGGCGTAATACCATCATTAATGGTGAGAGTGTTTGTTATGGAGCAAGTATGTGCTATCAAAGGTGTTGAATTTGGGTTTGACCTCCTAGGACATCAAAATCTTGGTATGGTTGAGAGTCATGTTTTAACCTTGGAAGTAAATACCATGGCATTGACTTTAGAGAATGCGTGTGCTGTACAAGTATAGTCTGAGGATTTTTCTTTACGTGGTGCTAGTAATTGTGGTGTTAGTGAATGTGTGTGTCACTCAGGGGAGTGACAAGTCGTGAAAATTGCTTGGTAATTGTTTTCAGTTAATTGTGTGTGATTCGCCAAAATGGGGTTCATGGTGAAAATTGTGATGCAAATGTAAAATAAATAAAGAGTAATTGGTGGATATTGGTAGAGGTTGTAAATGGGATATGATTTCCCCAAACTCATAATGTTTAGTTTATTGGTATTGTTATGTGTGGTTATTGCTTGGATAGCTATAGAGAGATTGTGGCATCACTATAGTGATGGGATTATTGGTTGGGTGACGATTAAGAGTCACCGGTCGAAATATGCTTGAGAATAGAATTGGGAACAGAGTTCTCCCATTGAACATGATCTTGTTTTTTCCAAAATTGGGAATATATTATGATGGATGAACCAGCTAGTAAATGTGAAAAAATTATGAACAATGCATATGGAGTCTTATGGTGTGTAGCATTCTTAAAAACCTTAAAATAAATAAACATATCTTTTCTTAAAACCCAGTACTTTTACAAATCATTTGTATGTATTTGAAACATTTTCATATAAAGTCTTCTACCATGAATGATCTCTTTTAAAATTCAAAGGTTAGAAAATATATTTTCTGATGTTCTTTCCTTTTTGGTTATTAAATATTTTAAAATCACAAGTGAATAATGAGAAAACATAATACCAGTTGTGTTGCAAGCACGAGGTTTGAGGTTCTTGGTTTCGTAGAGTTGTGCTTTGTTGAAGGCCATGATTGGCGGATAAAACATTTATTAAAATCTTTTCCCCTTATGAAAAGGGATTGAGGACTTGGGTTGTAATGTAAGGCAATTGTTTGGAAATTTGTTGCCGAGAGACCGATAGTTGTTTCTTGGGGTGTGAATGTAAGGTGAAAGCTCTGTCTCCTAAGGTTCTACGTGGTTACACAACTGAGAATTAATTCCTTGAGGTTAAGTTTGTTTGAGATACGACTGTAGGGCACGTTAGGGAGGCCTTTACTCGACTTCTTGTTTCATAGAATTGATGAATTCTTGTGGCTTGTTAAATATAATCACGTGAATAAAAAGGGGGTTTACCACTTGGGAATTGTCATTCGTATTATTTGGGTGTTATTAGAATATCAGTGTGGGACCAAAATATGGAAGTTTTCTTTAATTTTCGAGTTAGATTTTGGTGTAGTGAATGTAAACCAAATTGGGAGTTGTTCTTGTTCGACTCGTGAAATTCATTGCGTTGGGAGACTCTTCTAGAGACTTGTGATTGGGTAGAGATTGTTCATGATTAGCTGGAGTAAGTGTAAATTCCTATATCCGTTCCATTTTTGGTTGTTTGAAACTCTGATTCTTGAATTGTCTAATTTCGGGAACGAAATTTCCTAAGGTGGGGAGATTGTAATGACTCGGATTCTAATTCATATCAGTTTGGTATTGATGGGTTGGCAAGTGAACTTTAAATCTTATAATTGAGGATTCTTGGGTGATGTTTGGAACCTTGATTGAAGCCTTAACAAAGTGTTTAGGCAAGATTAGATCAAAAGCCCTAAATTGAGTTTTTATTTTTGACCAGCCTTTAATCTTTTGCCCTTTTCTTTTTTCCATACTTTGAATTTGGATGTGAGACTAGAACCATTGGAAAGTTTGTTTCCGGGGCTTCGATTTGGACACAAGAACAACCTAAAACGGAGTCCGAACGAGAGAGTTATACTTGTTTGTCTCTGCTGGTTTTCCATAGGGTTGACACCAGTCTAGGAAGGGTCGACCGTCTTATGTTGCAGAATTTTTGTGTTGGTTGCTGAAAAATAGGGTCGAACCCCTCTTGTCTAAGGGTCGACCCCCCCTTGCTTGTGCCAGATTGCCTTTTCTACCAAAAGGGTCGACCTCCGTGCTTGAAGGGTCGACCCCTGCGTGTTTTTTTTTATAAAGATTTTGGGATTCAAATGGGCCTACCTTTGGGGGGTTTTGGGCCTATTATTTTATTGACCTTAGGGCTACTTCTCTACTACTATAAATAGGCTCCAAGCATGGTTTCATTTCACTTTTCTCCTCCTTCCTCTCTCTCAAACCGTGAGCCTCTCTCATCTCTCTCTAAACCCAACTTTTTCCCACTTAGATTGCTAGATCTACTTATCTAAAAGCATCTTCTCACCTAGGTCTCTTAGGAAGGTTGTAGAGCGCACCAGGGCTTTCAATCCATCCAAGATCGTGTTTTCGTTGAAGTCGAAACTTCGGGTTTCTCTTCTCTTTGCTTAAGGTAGGGATTTTCCTTGCTTCTCTTCAATAATATTTTGTGGATAGATGTGTGATAATTTCTATTGCATAAAACCCTCATTTTGAGGAGATTTTTATAAAAGACATGTAAAGGAAGCTAGGGTTTTTAATTTATGGAAGTTGAATTGATGATTTAAGTGAAATATAAAATGTTTGGGTTATGAGAATGTGATTTTGTGTCAAATAGTAAAAAGCCCTAATTTATGTTTAACCCTAGTTATGAAATCTATATTGGGAATGAAGAAAGCTTCAGTTGACGTTTGATTTATGAAATTAAGTTTATGTTTTGTAGAGATGAGAATAGATAATGATGAATAATGGTTGGAAAATAACTATTGTATAGAAAGGTTATTTTGAAGAAATTAAGATGAGTATTTAAATCAATTAATTGGGAATAATTTATGATGATTATTGTGTTATGAAATTGAGTATGAAGATTTGATAATTTTGTGGAAAAGTTGAAAGACCATTAAAATATAAGAATTGAGAATGCTTCTAAAAATGCTCCAAATACTCTTAGTGGATGAATTTTGTGATAAAAATAATGAATGTTATTGTTGGTTTTGTTGGGATTGTAACAACGAATGACTTGATGAATACTAGAGAATGGTGGAAAATAATGAGTACATGTTCTTGAGCTAATAAGTAATGGAAATGATAAATGAATGTGTTGGCTTTGCCTACAATTCATAACGAGCAATGACTTAAGAAATTGATGGATTGTAATGTTGCCTTGGGGTCCGTTTCCCGCCGTATTTGAGCCAGCAAAGCGTGGCGCTTAATAAAGGTTCTGCCTTCCTTTCGGAGTAGTGCTTGGAAAAGCGTGTGGGTTGATGAAATGTGTAAAGGTTCCGTGTTCCTTCCGGCTTGTGACTGGTAAAGCGTGAGGTTCCGTATGCCTTTCGGCTTGTGACCGGTAAAGCGTGTGGTATGATGTTAAGGCTTGGTAATGGAGCCGGTGTCCAATTTGGATTGTATGGAATGATTATAACGAGATTTGTACTTGTGTTTGAGATAATGGAAAGTGAATAATCTTGATTGGGTAAAGTCGAATATATGGAATTGCATGGGTTCTTTTTATGTGGATTATAATGGGTTGTGATGTGTTGTGATATGAAGGCAAATGACTTGTGGATATGTTTATACTTTTAGGTAAAGTTAACAAGGGATTCTTGAAAAGACCTTTTTTTTTGAAAATATATTTGACTGATACAGAAACAAATGAAAGGTTTTTTTTTTGAAAAGTTGTCATGAATTTCTTTATGAGAATGGTATTACCTATATGTATTGCAATTTGTGTATGAAAAGAACACAACGAATTTATGTTTATATCACTCTTTAGCATTTCATGATCACATGTATCTAGGGATCTTATTGTTTAGAATCAGGAAAGATTCCTACTGGACTTCGTGTTCATCCCAATTATTTTAACCATTTTTCAGGAACGAAGTTTGGAACGCCGGATTGAGATTGATGAGTTTATTCTCTCGTATTTGTCATAGCGTAAATGAGAGATGTTTGTTGTTGTAATGAGGGATTCTTGTGTAATTCAATGGGAACCTTGACTTGTATTATGTTGTATTTATGAGAAGGAATAATATTATTGTTACTCCATGTAATGAGTAGTTGTAATTATAATTGTAGTTAATAAAATGGACTTGTACGGAAGGTTTTGGTTATATTTTCGAGTAATAAAACTTGGGGTGTGACAAGTAGATTGTGCAAAAGAAGATAGCTGAAAAGATGACTGCAAAGGGAAAGAAGACTTATAAAAAACCACATGTTTGGAAATATAGATTTTTCTTGTGTTGGGATCAAGACACCTATAGCCTTTGATTGCAAGTTAATAACCAAGAAAAACATATGCAATAGATCTGGGCTGGAGCTTATTAGTGGTGTATGGTTTGAGCCAAGGATAACACCTACACTCAAAGGACCTCAAGAGCATATAATTTGGTTTGTGTTTGAACAAGATCTCATAGGGAGTAAGGTTATTAAGCTTGAGAATAGGATGTCTATTGATCAAATAGACAGTGTGGCAAGAGCATCAAACCAATAAATCAAAGGAAGAGAAGAATGATGCATGAGAGTAATAGTAGTTGCAATGAGATGCCTATGTCTCCTTTCAGCTACACCACTTTGAGAAGGTGCATGGGGGCAAGATAACTGATGAGCAATGCCTTTAGTTTTGAGAAAAGTCTGAAATGGTGTACTGAGATATTCACCCCATTATCACTTCTGAGAATCTGAAGTGTAGTGTGGAATTGTGTCCCAACAAAAGCTTTAAATTCAATGAATTTAGTAAAAACTTCACTCTTATAATGAAGAGGAAAAAGCCAAGTGAATTTGCTAAAATCATCAATAAATAGTGCATAGTACTTAAAGCCCGAAACAGAGAAAGCAAAAGGACCTCAAACATCTGTATGGATAAAAGCTAAAGGTTTATTAACAGTAGAGTTAGACAAACTACAAGGCAATCTATGGCTCTTGGAAACACAACAATGTTCACACAAACTAGAGCCTTTATTAGACAAAAGCTTAGAACCTAGATGATTATGTGAAAAAATATGATGAAACTTCTTAGATGAAAGGTGACCAAGTCTAAAATGCCAATTAGGTGGAGCTGTGTTGATGATGTAGAACAAAAAAAAAAGCCAGAGAAGCTTGAGAAGATGCAGCAGAAGTGGATGAACTGGATGGTCAGGAACTGAATGGATAAAGTCCATTTGAGTAGCAGCCTTTATACATGATTTTCTCAGTGCTCTTGTCCTGAATAACAAAACAGCTCTCATTAAAGGTGATAGTGTAGTAGTGATTATCCATGGCCAACTAATGAACAGAGAGTAAATTGGATGATAGTGTGGGCACATGTAGTTTTGTAAGATGAAAAGGAAAGGAAGGAGTTGGAAGAAGACATGTCCCAGTGTGAGCAATGGAATGAGTAGAGCCATCACTAATTGCAACTTGATCCTGGCCATAGTATGGCTAATAAAAGGATAGATGACTTAGATTAGGTGTCATATGACTAGTGGCTCTAGAGTCAAGAAACCAGTTATCAGACTATGGCTGATTTGAAGATGAGGCAACATAAGCCTTGGACTGGGACTGAGTTGGAGAAGCAGAAGGCTGCTAAAAATTTGTGTCTAACCTGTACCAGCAGTCTAGAGCAGTGTGATTTCCTTTTCCACAGATTTGACAATCACATTTGAAGTATTTGAAGCAGTATTTGGAGCAGCTTGAGTATTGTAGGTATTATAGCTGGATCTGCCTCTCTGAGACTGTGAGCCTCTTTGATAGTGACTTATGTATCCTCGAGACCTACCTCCATCTCTGCCTCTAAAAGAACCCCTGCCTTTATAATAGCCTCTAGAACCTTCTCGATTAGAGTAATTCCCTCTGTGTGCAGTATAAGCAATTGATCCTGGAAGATCTGAGGTGTGTGTATGTTTAAGAGAAGACTCCGCATGAATAGACTCTGAACAGAGTAAAGAATATAGCTGATTTATGGAAATGGGATCTGATCTTGTGCGTATAGCAGTCTTTGCAGCATTATACTCCTTAGGTAGTCCATTCAAAATCAAGAGAACTAAATCTTCATCATCAACAGGAGATGAAGCTAGAGCAAGTTGATCAGATAATATCTTGAATTGGTTCAGATATTCTTCCATTGTTGATCCTTTCTTAACAATTCTACTCAATTTGTTCTTTAACTGATGTATGTGAGATCGGGAAAGAGAAGTAAATCGTTTGGCAAGAATAGTCCAGACTTCATGACTGGTTTTACAATGAATAACAGTTGTGAAAATAAATGGAGACAGTGTTGCAGTGATGCAACTTAGGAGATGAGCATTAATAGTAGTCCACAAGATATGATTTGGATTTGAGGTCTCAAGATTATTTGAATCTAACATAACTGATGGAGGACATACCTCTGATCCATCTACATAGCCAAGAAGCTTTGTGGCTTGCAAGATGTTCTGCAACTGGTTCTTCCAAACTATGTAATTAGACAAATCAAGCTTTGTAGAAACAAAGAACTGAGATTGGAAATCAACAATGTGAGATTCGAAGGTAATGCGGTAGATGCAGACATCAACGAAGAAGAAGCTGCAGTTGCAGCTATGGTGTTTGGAGAGGCCATTGATGAGACTCTGAAGATTTATTGCTCGTAAGAGCCTAAGGCTCTAATACCATAAAGAGAATCAATGTAATGATCTTTTGTATTCAATGAATTAATATTTACAGTAAGAAGATCTATTTATACAAACTAAATCTTGAACCTAACCATAACTACCTAACCTGAATCTAACTACTTAACCAAACTATAGTTAACCTCTAACAAACTAACAACTCAATTACAGCTGTAGATTACACATGTGTGACATTGGCTGCAACTGCTGTAGCTGTAGCTGTGACTGCTATGGCTTTAGTTGAAGACTCTGGTAGCTGCTGTGGCTCTAGTAGTGACTCTGGTAACTGCTTATCAAATTACACTTACCTTTCTAATTTTTTGACAAATACATAGACCTCTTCTATAGTTTCAATAATTATAGAAACGTCTTTTACTTTAATTGACAATATCAAGATTCTCCCAATCCGTTAATTTAGCACAAACGCCGTTACTTTTCTATCCAAAATGACTATATTGCCCTTTTGAACTAATAACCTATTTACACGAAAATTTTCACTTACCTCCCTGAGGTTTTACATATATATTATTAAAGATCCATACATATTTCAACTTAACAATCCTAATAATTAATACAATACTTATAAGACTTATTTCACACTATATAAACAATGAAATACGTATCAATTTTAATTAATGCATTTATCATTTTTTTTTTTTTAAAGTTGAAACAAATGGATTAAGTTTTTTTAGCAATTTGTCCTACTTATTTATTCACATGTAAGAAAATTATTTATCCCTAAATTGTTAAGATATTATTAATACATTTTTATTTTTATCTTTGAGTCATTAAATTTCTAATCGATGCATATTTAAAAAAATGCAGGTTATTATTGCATGATTAAAAAAATTAAAAATAAATATGAAGTAAAAAAATCTAATCGTCTCACAATAAATTAAAATTAGTTAATAAGAAATGAAAGATCAAGAAATCATTTAAGAATAATAAATAATTCAAATAATTTCATTTCTTACACCTAAAAATAAATTAATCTTTACTTGAATGGAGAAATTATTTTAGAATACTAAAATACTCAATTAATTTATTGTATGATACTTAAAATATATTTCTCCATCTTATTTTTCTCATTTAAATTATTTTTATTAAATTAAATTCTCACCTTCAGTAATGGTTAAATTTTTATTTAATTATTTAACATCTCACATTTATTTTATTCTATTATTATTTATAGCAAAATTTTATTATTTAAATTATCTAATTTTACTTATTCTATATATCTAATACTCATATAATTTTATTGACAAGACTGAGAATCATACTCTAATACTAATTTAAACACACAACAAAATAAAATATTTTCTAAAGAAAAAAATATAAATATAATTTAATTTACCCTATTAAATATATATGAAATTATTATTTATTTTTCATAATTTTTTAAAAATATAAATGTAATTTCTTGATTCTATTGTTGTCCTCACAACAAGATTTTCTGAACCTTTATAAACAAAAAATAAATAAAAATTCAACCATTAATGAAGGTGAGAAATAATTTTTAGGATTTAATTTAATAAAAATAGTTTAAATGAGATAAATAAAGATGGGGAAATAGATTTTAAGTATCATACATAAAAATTAATTGAGTATTTTATTATTCTCAAATAATTTCTCCATTCAAGTGAAAATTAATTTTAATTTTAGGTGTAAGAAATAACAAATTATTTGAATTGTTTATTATTCTCAAATGATTTCTTGATTTTTCATTCCCTATCAACTAATTTTTTTTTTTACGTCTATTTCTTCATTTTTAATTTTTTTTTAATCATGTAAGAAATATCAACCTACGTTTTTTTTAAATATGCATTGATTAGAAATTTAATGACTCAAAGATAAAAATTAAAATTTGAGAATAATATATGATTGAGAAAAGATAAAATAATAATTTTTTTACATATGAATAAATAAGTAATGCAAATTGTCAGAAAAATAAATCTATTTATTATAAATTAAAAAAAATCAAATAATAAATGCATAACTTAAAATAATAAATTTTAGTGTGGTGTGAAATAAGTCTTATATTAAATTATTAGGATGTTATCTAACATTAATTTTAGAGAGATTATTTATTTTTAATTATTTTATCAATAAAAATTAAGTTTTTTTAAATGATTTATTAATGTCTTAACAATTTAAATATTTTGTTTAATATTGCATGAAAATTTTCATTTGAATATAGAAAGTAATTAATGGGCAATTTCGTCATTTTGGTATGACATCAACAAATTTTGTTAAATAGCTTAACAGTGTGAGAATCTTAATAATAATTTCAAAAGTAAAGGAGGTTAGTGTAATTATTGAAACCAAAAGAGAGGTACCAGTAATTGTTAGAAACCTCAAGGAGGTAAGTGTATATTTCTACATAGCATCATTGATTTATCTATCTAAATAAATGCAAATCTAGAGATGTATAAATATTATATCAAAAATGTTATATATAATAAATTTCTTAATTTTGTTACTACTAGACACAATTAAAAGTTATAGCTTTATTTATTTATTTTTTTTGTCTTTTCTAAACATTTTTTTAAAAATTTTGAGTGATTTAAAAAAAAAATTAGGTCTGCCTTGATTAGACGGTTCTAAAAATTTTAAAAATTTGAGTCAATTTCAAAAATAATTCACTAAAGACAAAAATAAACAAAATTTTATATTTAAAAAATCATAAAAATTGGTTATTTTTATCTTTTTTTGGATTTTTTTCAGAAAAATTAATTTCTTAAATTTTTAAAAATTGCCTAGTCAAAATGAATCTAAAATGTAACAAAATTTAACAATTTTTTTAAAATTTTTTTATATACGAAAAACCAAAACTAGATTGAACTAAAAAAAGCTAACTCCAAAGGAATGTGGTGGATAAAATTAATTTTGAGGATAGCACTAGAGATAATCATGCAGGTCACCATTTGGTAACACTTATAAGTTAATTTATTTAGTTTATTTTTCTGGAAAAAAAAACTAATTAATGGTGTTTAGATGCAAATTTAAATTATTTATTTGACTTTTTCACCTTATTTAATTCAAAAAATTGAGATTTTTTTAAACTATTATTTGTAACTTTTTTTAGTTTATTCGAAACTCTTAAATATATATGGGCATAAAAGTCCCATATCCTTTATCATAATTTTAACTTTTAAAAATATTTTAGATATTTGCAATAAAAAAAAAAAAAAACTATGCGACAAACCAAATTTGTCTTTAAAAAAAATTAAACTAATAATCTAAAGAACTGTACACATGAAAATTAGGTTACAAGCGATATGATTAGTACTCCAAGTAGTGGGGGAGTAACCAACCAAGCTTGAGTGAACTTGTTCAGTGAAATGAAAGGTGTTTGTGCTCTAAAGTCTGCGCCGTAGTTTTTTTTTTTTGTATTAGCAAGAAACCAATAGTGGTTATGATTTGTAACCAATAATACATTTGTTGATTATCATATTAAGCTTGAGTTGACACTTAAGGACGGTCCCAAAATTGATGCCTTTGACATTAATAAGGCGGTAATATTACGAATTTAAATTTATTTTACATATAAATTTCACATTTATTCAAAAAATTTCGGATGGTAGGGTCGGCTTTGGCCTAAAGCAGGCAAAGCTACGACTTCCAACCTCGAGAAATTGATTAAAAAAAGGGCCCTAAAATATTTTAAATTTTTATATTAATCTACAAAAAAAAATTCACTTATATTTAAAAGCCTAAAAAGTTCCATATTTAAAACTAATAGATGATTTTTTTTTATTGAAAAAAAAGATCAAAAAATCAATAGATATTGAGAATTATTTGAAATTAATGGATAGTTTAGTTATAGGGAAAAAAAACTTTTCAAATTTAAAATTGATTAAATCTTACTTTCGATTAACTATATCACAAGAAATATTAAGTTGGATACATTATCAATTTTATCCATTGAAAATAATTTAGTTACAAGTTGGATTATGTAAATTTGATTAACAATTTTGTAGCTAAAAATTTGAGAATGGTAATGTTTAAGTGATATTTTGTTACAATTTGTTGACTTTTTATTTGGTACTTGAGTTTGGATTATTTTAGTCCTTTTTTTTATTATAAATTTTGTTATATATTTAAGTAAATTTTATGTCAAAAAAAAAAAAAAATTTGTTACATAATTTTTTGATCAAAAAATTTTATTTATTTTTTATTTTTCTAAAAGTTTATAAAAAGACTCATTGAGTAGAATATTCATGTAAAAAATTAAGGTCCTCGAACCGTTCACTTTAATATGATCATCTTAATTTTTTTACATATATATCCTACTTATCGAGTCTTAAAAAGTGAACTGTTTACATCACTGAAGTCCGAACTCCAATACTTTCTCTAATTAGATAACCTAGTTGTCAGAATCTAATCCCTTTACTAGAATTTCAATTTGATTCCTTCACTCTTAGGGTTCATTTTGGAAGAATTTTTTTAGTTTGACTTTTTAATTTTTTTGAGGCAAATTTGACTTGTTTTGGAAAGCTGGTTAAAAGTTGATTTTTTATTTTTTATTTTTTTTGTTTTATAACTTTTTTTTTAAAAAATGTGTAAAAAAGTAGAGAAGTGATGTGACTCAAAATAGACTAAAAGCCAAATAGGCTTTTAGCGCTTTACTCAAAACAAGCCTTTAGCTTGTCTAAATTAACTCCGTTTGGAAAGAATTTTTTGACTTTTTTTGTGAGAGAAAAGTGAAATGAATATGGTTTTGATGTGACATTTTATTTTATTAATTTATTTAACCTATTTTGTCTTTTTATATTTTTTTAGTTCCAACCCAAACGCAACCCAGTTGCCAAATGGTAGCTTAATTTTCATCAACCTCATTAATGGTGGATAGACGAATGAGTGATATTGTAATTTGATTTAAAGTATATGGGGCTGGTTATTACAATTAAAAGTAAATAAACCAAAATAAAATTATGGTAAAAATACAATGGTGCTTAATGTAACTAACCCTTTATCAATTTGGATTTATCAGTAATATTTTTTTATTTTTTTAATATAATTTGTATAAATAAAATTTTCGAATCTAAAATATGTTGAGCACGTAATTAAGAAAAAGTCTATGGTGCCAGACTTAACCACCCAATAGGTCTATCTTAGACATTTTTTAGGCCCAAAGAGAGTTCCTAATATGAATTCTAAACTATGAACAATTTAGATCACCGATATTGGCCTTAAAATAAGCCTACTAATCCTAAACACTCTCAAGTTGAATAGCTAACTTGAGATCATTCAAACCTTTAATAAAAGTATAAGAACTGATGTGAGATTTTGATGAATAAAAGTAGTAATGAGATGAAAAAAATATCACATTTAACACACATGAGAAGTTTTTCTTTTTTTGGGTGAATAAGTCATAAAATAAAAACAAGAGAAAAAAATACAGGAATACAATGGGCATGCCCTAGGACCAAGCCAACTATAAAGACACATGAGAAGTTTTACAACCTTATTAATGATAAATAGATGAAAAGATGATATTACAACTTATTAATTTGAAATGTAAATTAATTATATCACAATTAAAAATTAAGAAATCAAAGTGAGATTATAATAAAATATAAAAATATTAAAGTATAATTAATTCATAAAAATTATATAATCGTTTCAAATATTTTCAATATATAATTTAAAAAATATATTACTCCCTCCGTCCCAAAATATTAGTCTCTTATTCTATTTTTTATTGTTCCAAAATATTAGTCCCTCTTCTAAAATCAAGTACAAAAATAATATAAATTTCCTATTTTGCCCTTCTTTTAAATTAATAAACAATATAAAAAGTACAATTATGCATTGATATTCTCAAAAAATGTACTATCAAAAGGGTCATTTTGGAAAATCAACTTTTTTCAAATGTAATGATTGTACTATCAAAAAAAATTGAATTCCCCAAAAGGGATAATTATTTTAGGACGGAAGGAGTAACAAAATTATATAAATATAATCATTACAATACTATGACAGTATTGCTGCTGAATTGAACCCGGCGGCGCCTGCAAAAGTATCCAAAATTCGTGTCATATAGTACGGGCAGACATCATATATGACCTTTTTGTCAAATTAGGTTTTCTATCGTTGTCTCCAGACAATGATATGTAACAGACAAAAAATCATGGAAGATTTAATTCTAAAAAAACTTAAAAAAATGCTTAGACTTTCAATGGTAGTTACCTTTATGACCTTAAAATGATATAAATTAAGGGATACTTACGTATATGTCTTAATAAATGAATTTATTATATAAAAAATTTTATAAAAAGAATTTATCATAAAAAAGGTCATTAATTATAGATTTTAGTGATAATTTATAAAAATCATAATAAAAAAAGTCACTAATTATCAATTTTTAACGACGTATGTAAAAAATTGTCACAAAAAAAAATATTTTTAACGACAATTTTATCAAAACTTATTTTTAATAGGATTTGATGGGAATTAAGTCAAACTATTAAAACTTATTAGTAGTTTATCTATAAATATTTAATGACATGTTTGTTGGAAAAATAGTTTAATATAGGCATAATTTTGAGCCCATTTTTGGGTGGACCCCAAACGTCTTTTGGGGTGGGTCTGAAGAGGTGACGTGTTCCTTGCCGCGTGGCAAGTCACACGGTGAAGACAGAACGTCAAAATCATTTATGAGTGAATGGGAAGTTGACATCGTTTTCGAGTTTAACATTTTTTTATTTTGTAAAATTCTTTTTGAATTTTTTCAATAAAAAAATTATTGTGGGAATTTAATTTAATTTCTAAATTCAAATTTGGTTCTTGAGTGGTTTCTTAAAATTTGTAATTGTGAGAATTTAATTTAATTCTAATTTGAATTTTGGGTTCTTTTAGTTTGTACCTCTTCTTTTATTTATTAAACTATTTCAATAGTTTAATATATATATAAATAGTTTAATTAATAAAAGTTTATAGGTTGGTTTTTGTTCCATCAATAAACCAGCGGAACTTTCTTTTTCAAATGTTTGAATTTGAGTGCTCCTGTTCAAACAAACATCTTTATTTGAATTGAAAGGTTACACCTTTTTACTTTGTTGCCTATAAATAGTTTCATTTCTAACAGTTTTGGGATCCTTTATTTTTCCAATTCGAAAAAAAAATCAGTCCGTATATCTGATTTTGCAGTCCGAAAAATAGTTTGATATTTTGTCTTATTGTTGTCCAATTTTTCTCTAGTGTATTTATTCTTCATATTTAGTTTTAGAATAAATTTAAGAGAGTTTAGATCACAGGTTTGGTTCGCCGAACAAATTTATTTGAAGTGCTTCTATAAATTTGTGAAGATCATTGTATCCTGGGAGATAGACGCCATTCAACCGTAAGCACCGTAGCGGGGCGAATCTGTCTTAAGGATAGAGTGTCACACACTCGACTTGGTCTTAATTTTATTTTGGTTCGATAAATAAATCCGGTATGTTGTTTATTTATTTTGTTTGAATTTATTTCAAGTTATTTTATTTACACAGAAGATTGTTCCAACAATCTTAAGACGGATTCGAATTATTCTGTTTACAGAATTTTTCGTTTGTTTCTCTTTTTCTTTCTTCGTAAATAATTCGAAAGAAAATTATTTTCTGTGGATTTACAAAATAATATTCTGGTTGGAAAAACAAATAGTGATTATATGCTATTTGACAGATAGTAGTAATTACTGTCTCTTTTCTTTGACAACAACTAGTAGTACGATACTGGTGTCATTAACAATTCAGAATATATTTTTGTGAAATTTTTCAAAAATTAATTTTGGGTTTTAGAAATTATTTTCTGAGTTTTTCATTAATTAAAATTATGTTTTCAGTATTTTAATTTTTGGAGTGTAACAAGAGATTTAAATTTTTTGTGTGAAATTAATTTGGTTAAATAAAATTTTATTTTATTTCCAAATTAATTGGAAAATAAAAGTTATATTTTTATTTCTTTTATTTTACAGAATTTAATTCCTTGTGTGGAATTAATTTGGTTGAATAAAATTTTATTTTATTTTCAAATTAATTGGAAAATAAAAGTTACATTATTGTTTCTTTTATTTTTACAGAATTTAATTCTGTGAATTTGGTTTAATTTTCTGTGTAGTATTAAATTCTAATTATAATTGTGGTTTATAATTTAGAATTTATGGCTACTAAAACTGGTCAAACTAATGTTCAGACCAGTACTGGTATGGTGATTGCCATTACGCCAACCTCTCCGTATGTTGGGACTGTGCCAGTGAATCATGGTGGAAAAACCAGAGAAGTCTTAAGAACTGATTTTCGTAAAGGCAAAGGAAGATCAAGTAAGAAGGTTGCTAAAGGCAAAATGACCAAAATGGATAACATTTCCAATGGTGTAGATGTCATAGATCTTTCTGCAGTTATTTCCGAGGCAAATCTTGTCGGAAATCCTAAAGAATGGTGGTGGACATTGGTGCTCTCGCCATATCTGTACCGATAAAAAGATGTTCACACTTATTCATAGTGGACAGTGGTGAACAACTTTTTATGGGCAACTCCTCGACTTCTAAAGTTGAAGGACAAGGAAAGATTGTACTTAAGATGAATCTGGAAAGGAACTCACTCTCAACAATGTGCTGCATGTACCGGACATTCGCAAGATTTAGTTTCCGGATCTTTGTTGAGTAAGAATGGGTTTAGACTGGTTTTTGAAAGTAACAAGTTGTACTTACAAAAAACGGGATGTATGTAGGAAAAGGTTATATGTCTGATGGCCTTTTCAAGTTAAATGTAAGGACTGTTGTACCCTCTGGTATAATAATACTACATCTTCTTCTTACTTACTTGAGTCTTCAAATTTATGGCATGGTAGATTAGGACATGTTAATTATAGATCTTTGCGTAGATTAATTAATATGGAATGTTTACCTAAATTTAACATTGATTCAAATCATAAATGTGAAATTTGCGTTGAGGCAAATTATCTAGAACTCCTTTTCATTCAATTGAAAGAAGTACGGAACCACTTGAATTAATTCATAGTGACATTTGTGATTTTAAATCAATTCAAACAGAGGTGGAAAAAAGTATGTATTACTTTTATAGATGACTATACTAGATATAGTTATATTTATTTAATTCGAACCAAGGATGAAGTTTTGGAAACTTTCATTCAATATAAGAATGAAGTTGAAAATCAACTTGGTAAGAAAATCAAGAAACTTAGAGTGATAGAGGTGGTGAATATGATCACCTTTTGGTGAATTTGTAAAGAACATGGAAAATTCATCAAAACCACCGCTCCTTACTCACCTCAGCAAAATGGAATTACTGAAAGAAAAAATAGGACTTTAAAAGAAATGATGAATGCCATATTAATCAGTCTGGATTACCTCAGAACTTGTGGGGGGAAGCAATACTTTCTGCTAATTATATTTTAAATAAAGTACCACGAAAGAAAGTGGATCAAACACCTTATGAAATGTGGCATGGTAGAGTACCATCCTACAAGTACTTAAAAGTGTGGGTGTTTGGCTAAAGTGGCATTCCTAGTCCTAAAAAGACTAAGATAGGTCTAAGACCATTGATTGCATTTTCATTGGTTATGCCAAGAATAGTAGTGCATATCTGTTTTTGATTCATAAATCAGAACATTCCGAAATGCATGTAAATACTATTATTGAGTCAAGGAATGCATCATTCTTTGAACATGTATTTCCAAAGAAGACTGGACAAGAGACTGTAGACACCCCATTTTTGACCGACCTTAAGGCTCAGATGTCATCGATTGAGCGCTCGGTGATGTTGCATACTGTGCTCATTCAGAAGTCTCAGAGTCGCGGCCGTGCGCCCCGCCTCCGAACTTCCGAATCCTCTTCTGTGCCTTGTCTCGGTTTGCGAACCAGACTCGGTTTTCTCTGTTTTCTTTCCTGAGGGAAGGGAGTGGTCCTGTAGACCATCTCTCGGTGGCCGTGCGCTACTTTTCGTGGCCGTAGGCCATTTTTCCCATTTCGGAGCCCGGTTCCCGGTTTTCGGGGCCGTCAGGCCGTGTGCCTCGGCTCGGGACCGCCCAACCATCTCCGATTTCTCCGGTTCTTGGCTAGTATCTCTGTTTTATCATTTTGAGGAACACTGGGCCCCCGATGCCCACTTCGTGGCCGTGCCACTTCCGGTGCCTACAGCCGGTTTTCGGGACCCCGAACTGCGTGATTTGGGCCCCGAGCTTTCATTTCGCATCAGGTTTCTCCGGTTCTTGGCTAGTATCTCTGTTTTATCATTTTGAGGAACACTGGGGCCCCCGATGCCCACTTCGTGGCCGTATGCCACTTCCGGTGCCTACAGCCGGTTTTCGGGACCCCGAACTGCGTGATTTGGGCCCCGAGCTTTCATTTCGCATCAGGTTTCTCCGGTTCTTGGCTAGTATCTCTTTTATCATTTTGAGGAACACTGGGGCCCCCGATGCCCACTTCGTGGCCGTATGCCACTTTCGGTGCTACAGCCGGTTTTCGGGCCCCGAATTGCGCGGTTTGGGCCCCGAGCATTCATTTTGTATCGGTTTTCTCTGATTTTTGGCAGGAACCTCTGTTTTGTCATTCCGAGGGACACTGGAGTTGCAGATACCCACTTCGCTGCCGAACACCACTTCCGGCACCCGCAGCCCATTTTCGGGATCCCGAATGGCTCGGTTTTGGCCCCGAGCGTTCATTTCTCATTAGTTTTTGTTCAAATTTGGCAGGTACCTCTGTTTCAACATTGGGAAGATCACTGGAGGGTAGGAGGCCAGCAATTATCCCAGATAACCAGTTTCGCTCCTCCGGCGCCCGTTTTGCTCACTTCCGGGCCAATGTTGAACACCCTAGGCCCATTTTCTTCCGACCAAAGCTACATATCTGTGATCAGGGGACATGGGAGGACCCTAAAAACTACTGGTCAGCCAGAAACTGTGGTTTCATTTTTGGCCTCTCCTTCAGCTCTATGTTGTGGCTCCTGCTTCAGTGTTGCCAATTTCAACCTTGGATCCTTGTTCTACACATCTTGGAGGACACAAAAAGAAGGTGGTCGGCCAGAAATTGCAGTTCATTTTTGAGCCTCTCCTTCAAGCTCTATGTTGGACTTCTGCTTCAGAGTTGCCAGATTCCGACCTTGGGGCATTGATCTACACACTTGGGAGGACACTTGTACTGGTCGGCCAGAAATTTGTTCATTTTTGGGGTGGCCGGCCGGCAGGGAGTGGCTGGCCGACCAGGTGGGGTGGCCGGCCGGCCACCTGCAGAAACCACCTGGCCGGCCATTCTTGCTTTCCAGCTCAGCACAGCTGTCCGGATATTTTTGCCAAAATATCTCCCCATCCGGGGGATATTTTGGGAGGGAAAGCTTGGATGCTTTGCCCTCCCCTTTTACACCTTTTTGCCTATTTAAAGGAACCAAGGGCTCCTTTGCCTAGGTTAGAAATTGCCTTCAAGAACACTTAAGCAAAACCCTAATCTCCATAGCCAAAACCTTCAAAAAAGCTTCAAGTCTTCTTGATTTCTTCACCAACACCTAGCCCACCATTCCAACTTTGATTCCAGCAGCTAGGAAGTGAATTTCAGAGGTTGAGAAGCCACAAATCCAAGCCAAGAAGCAAAGAAAGACAAGTCTTCAAGGGTAAGTATTCAAAACCAACTTTTGGGGCTTTTTCTTGATCTTTTTTATACTCTAATTGGTTGAGAATTGGGGCTCCGACCCCTACTGCTTTTGTGCTCATTTTGAGCCCCTCTACAACATTGTAGAAGGGCTCAACTTCATTTGGTATTTGTATATACTAGTTCCTTCAATATTCATCAAGATTGTCACATTTTTGCATGCTAAAATTAACCTATTTGTGTTGGTTTTTGGGGCTCCGACCCCTACTGCTTTCTTGCTTATTTTGAGCCCCTCTACAACATTGTAGAGGAGCTCAACTTCATTTGGCCATTGTATATACTAGTTCCTTCAATTTCATCAAGTATGCCATATTTTGTATCCAATTTTTGACCTATTTGTGTTTGTTTTTGGGACTTCGACCCCTACTGGTTTTGGTCTTATTTTGACCCCCTTTACATGTTTCATGAAGAAGGTTTGGTCATTTGATGTATAGATTGCATGTCTTGTGTTATACCCTTTTGCGGCTCCATTTTGCCTTCCATTTTTGGCATGTTTGTCTTATGATTTAGAGGCTGCCATCTTCTGCATATATGCTTATTTTTGGGTCCTCTTTGATGTTGTAGAAGAAAGTTTGTCCATTTGCATTTTCTATATACCATCTCCCTTTATAATGCTCTTTTGGCCATTAATCTTGCGAGCTATTGTTGCCATATCTATGCTTGCATTTTGGCCATGTTTATTACTGAAAAAATGCCATATTGGGACTGCCTTGCTACTGTTATTGCTTCCATGATCATATTTTGCATGTTTAGCATGGCCGTAGGCCATTTCGGGGCTTAATTTCACATTTTCGGGATGATTGCATGCTTCGGTTGTTATTCCGTATCATTTCGGGGCTGTTTTACATCATTTGTGAGTGCTGAAATTCCATTGCCATGCTTGCATATCATTTCCCATGTCATTCCGCCTTGCCTCGGTTTGCGCGCCCGTGGGCGCGCACTTCGAGGCGCTCCGTTTTCGTCACCGGCATCTGATGTGAGTGTGGCTGAGGCCCTCTCATGTTAGTGTAAGCCCAATCTACATTTTTCATGCCTGTATGTCATCGCCTCGGTGTGCGTGCCTGTGGGCACACATTTCGAGGCACTTCGGTTTTATCCGATTTCCACATTTTATCATCGCCTCGGTGTGCGTGCCTGTGGGCACACATTTCGAGGCACTTCGGTTTTATCCGATTTTCTCATTTTGTCATCGCCTCGGTGTGCGTGCCTGTGGGCACACATTTCGAGGCACTTCGGTTTTATCCGATTTTCTCATTTTGTCATCGCCTCGGTGTGCGTGCCTGTGGGCACACATTTCGAGGCACTTCGGTTTTATCCGATTTCTCTTTTATCATCGCCTCGGTGTGCGCGCCGTGGGCACGTATTTCGAGGCCTCTGTTTTATCCGATTTGCATTTCATCA